>NW_017566728.1:1721902-1751648 GCF_001854935.1 Bemisia tabaci
CGGCGGCGCTTAGAACCGAAAACTTCGTCGTGCATCCCGGCGTGGACGGAGCGACGACGGCAATCTCACCGCTCGAAAATCTTAAAATATTAAAATTCGATCCCTCCGCACGCGGGGGAGGAAATAAACGCCCGAAAGTTTCGCGCAGGAAGCATTTTATTTTACACTCGATAATACACTTTTTATCGCGCGCTCACTTTGCGTGGCGCGCGGGTAACTTTAAGATCCAAACTTTGGCTCTAAATTTTGTCCGCGTGTTCCCGCGTGTTTACGAGTAGAGTCATTTATCTTTATTTCCATATTGATCTCAGACCAGGACCTTATTTTGTCCTCCGTCGAGATCTCCTGTGACTCGCGATTTTAATTCTACGAAATCACGAAGTGTTGACAACATGGCATGGCCTTTGGTCCATTTAAATGTACGTAAGAATCGATATTTATAGTTTCTTGTGGGCGTCTTATGGCCTGGCTACACGCTCAAATTTCCGTCAAATTCCGATCAGAATGATGACCAAGATGGCGGTCAAGAGTTATCTAGATTGATGAGTAAAATTAATGAAAACAGCGTGTTGATTGAAATAAGCATAAAATAAGCACGGTTGTGTGGAAATCAGATGAAGGATGAGCCCCACAGCTCCATCATCTACCATCAAATTTTTGCAGGCCGCAGAAATTTGATGGTAGATGGTGCGCACCAGTCATCATTTGATCGGAAATTGATGGACATTTGAGCGTGTAACCAGTACATTTGTCTCCACGGGGCATTGTGAATCTTGAATGATCGATTATCAAAATTTCTCCCTTTTGAAGCTATGGTAAAGGATCGATTATGAAGGTGTTTGTTGCGAACACCCTGTTCATCGATCCTTTTCCATTAGTTGAAATGGTGGATTAATCGATTTATCGTAAAGCACGCCACGCCAATC
This sequence comes from Bemisia tabaci, assembly GCF_001854935.1. Lineage (NCBI taxonomy): Eukaryota > Metazoa > Arthropoda > Insecta > Hemiptera > Aleyrodidae > Bemisia > Bemisia tabaci. Next base: position 1,722,829 of record NW_017566728.1, read on the forward strand.
CTACCAAGAAAGAGCGCAGCATGTAGAGAAAGCATAGTATTTTCCCGTGTTTTTTTCTTGAAATTCATACTCTCCGCGTTCGGAGAAACAGCATTCAGCCAAAACAATTAAAAAAGTTACCTAAAGAAATGTTAAAAACGAGATTTACACAAGAGCTGTCCACATAAAAAGCCGCGTAACGGACCTTAGATGAACGTCAGTTTCCTATTCAACGTACTTGATCCTGAACCTGAAACCTGGTCATCACGCACGCTGTGTCCTTACCCTACCTCGGAATATATATTGCTCATAAAAAAAAGAAATTGAAATAGGACGTATTTGTGCTAACCGGAATTACGTCACATGAAAACCCTATGTGCACACTTCCTTTTAACATAATTACGTCCAATTGGGGTGCGTGGCCGCCATTTAAAAACCGCTGAATGTGAGACTTTCAGCTCTCATCTGTTTACTCATTTTACACCATTATCAACGCGAAAATCTCGAGTTCTCACGTTTGTTGAAACTAAAATACTCACACAACTGTCAATGCAACACCGAGCCAACGCTATAATTATTGGACTTCAACACGTGCGTGCGGATAAGAACGAATATTGCTCCAGGCAACACTCAGAAAAAAAAGTCATCAAGAACAGAGGGAAGAGAGGATCTGACAACCACCTTTGCGAAGCAATGAAACAAAAGCGTAGATAGGATTTGAAAACAAAGCGAAAGCTCGAGGAGTCTTCCCATCTTCAAAATTGTAATCATATCAGAGGTCTTGATCTCTGTAATGAAAAGGTGGAAAGTCTAGAAGTTTCTCAACTCTTATTCCCAGGTTATCCTCTTGCAGTCCTGACTTACGACCATTCTCTGCGGGGCCTGATTTGGCGGTTTTCCTCCTCATTCTTTTCTGTAATTCAATTAAATCTACAGATGCTGTCATCTTACGGAATTTAGCCGTGATTCTACGAAAATGGGAGATTTACTATGAACTATTTTGCGCAAATAAATTGTTTCGGTATTTCAAGAAAGTTTAGGCAATTAATTTGTCATACATGGAAAGAAATGCCAGTCAATCTTATTAATTTTTGAATAGGCTGAACTTTTTTCGATTATTCGCTTCATTTCAGCGGTCTGAATCACCTAAAAATAATTCGTTAACAGAACTACGCAATTCTCAAAACCAAGCGGGGTTCGCACGGCTGAAACGGAGTGCGATCCACGTACGTGGTTCTACTTCATTGTAACGTCAGGATATATGACTGAACGTTTTCCCGGTGTAAAAAAATCAACATTTGAGAAACATTGGTCCTCATTAAGTTATGAGCTAGCTAATTTCATACAAACATTGAGAAAGCAAAGAAACGCAAATTTCTTGAAAGAGCTATTTAAGAAAGATTCTAATAGGAGTTAAAATCGAATACAAAAATTGGGAAAAATAAAAAAAGGTGGCTTTCTGTAAAAGAAGACACAATGGACCACTAGACAAGGTACGAATTTCAGCATTCTGATACATGTTTCTTTACCAAAATTTCACGTAAAACACGACGCGCACAACGAAAATCACCGAAATCAACTCCTTCCGAAGATGTTTAATGATTCTTGATGCGTGAATTGAAACCACCCGCTCATGAAAACTCAATGCTCTACGTGATTCACATTGCGCGCTAAACGTTATTATGAATGTCTCTGCGATAAAAAAAAATCTGGCAACCTCAATCTTGACGCTTTGGCTCAGCTATAGCAAATTACTTATAGTTTGAAAAACACCTGGTGGGAAATGAAAATTGCTCGATTGAGAAGCTTGCTGAAACCGTTGTAGTGCGCGATTTGACTCACGTAGAGCTTTGAGTTTCTTGTGAGCGGGCAGTTCAAATTCCTCGTAACCAATGTGAAATAAAAACGTTAATATCTCCTTTAGGAGTTGGTTTTAGTAATCTTCGTTGCGCGAATCGTGTTCTTCGTGAAATCCTGGTCAAGAAACATGTATTAGAATGCTTAAATTCGTACCTTGTCTAGTGGTCCATTTTTAACCCTAAAATAATGGAATAGTGATGTAAACATCGATTTAATATCAATCGAAATATTGCGCAAGAGTAATAGGTATATCATAATACTATTTAAATCCAATTGGATACAGAGACTATTTTTTGTGAGGAATGAGTGGTTAGACGGCCGGAAGAAGGCGGCGTGGACGTCCAGTAAAAGGTTGGCGAGAGGGAGTGGAGAAGGAGATCAGACGGTGTAATCTGCCCGATGATTTGTGGGAGGATCGATTCCGATGGCGATCTGGAGTCGCAGAGCGCTCTAGTGCGCTGAGGTAGCGGGTTGATATGTATGTATGAGTGGTTAGACCATTATCACCACAAGGATTTTTCATTTTATCGAATTGGATCCAAATTCCAAACAATGACAGTGACATATTTTCTTTCAATGATATCGATGAAAATGCAACGATATCATCGCTTTTCTGGGATGTATTACTAATAGCGGCTATAACGGAGAGTCCCTGAAGTGAGAAGATGACCAACAAGATTCATTATAAACGCTGAGAGGCTTATATATAGTCTTTCAGACCAGAATAATTGCGGTTCGTCTCAAAATGAGCACAGTTCACACGACAAGCGGAAAGATATTACGCTGCGCTAGCGAGGTATTGGCGCGGTGCGTCGCTGGAAAAAATGGAAGCACGCGAGACAAACGGCGCAATAAATTGTAAACCGATACGGTAAAAGCTGCAAGTAGCTAATGCAAAGTACGCATTAATAAAGATCCCTCTTTCCTTGCGCGGTGCGCTACACAGGACCTGGGAGAATGCTAAAGGTCGTCATTATTACGTCGCGTCCTCCACTTACGCTAATATCTAGAGCAATAAACGGAGAGAATGTTGAGTTTTTTTTTTTTTTTTTTTTTTGTTCCTTTGCTTTTTTTTCAACATGACGATAAATTGAACATTTTTCTCATGCACTTTATAAGCCGAGAGTAAGGTTTAGGTAAGGTTAGGTTTCTCTCAGTGGAACGTATCATCTGCGGACGCTGCGCAGTGGATCGAGTCGATTACAGAGATCGGATACGAAATTTTTAACTAAATCTGAAAATTTTGACGTTCATTTCCTCACATTTCAAATTTTAAAGAGCACTGGAAAAAAACACATTGGATCTAGAGTCCAGACTCTTGAAAACATTGACAAGAAAAAGGTCTCTTGATTCAATCAGATTTAAGCTTAAATCAAAAGGAAATCCGCTCACAATCAGATTAAGAGGCTTGGTTCTTGATTTAAGCTTAAATTTGATTGAAAACAAGAGCATTTTTTCTTGCCATGATTTTAAGAGTTGGACTCAGGATCCAATGTGTTTTTTTTCCAGTGAGTAAAATATCAAAAGTAAACCAATGGAGCCACTTTTAGAACCTCAAAGGTGTGTATAAACGGAGTTATGAGCATTTAAAGTTTCCAAATTTTGTCGGAATTTTCCTATTGGTTCGATCCACTGTGCGCCGTTTTCCTAATTTAGCGTCATTATGTGGATTTGCTCGTCTTGAGCCGGTCGATCGAGGACGAGAAATCCTCTCGGATCCGTCGACGGGAGTAATCAAATTTGACTAATTCAGGAGATCGCCGCGCCGGTGGATTAGTGGGATTTTGCGTTGCCAGAAAGGTTCCATCAAAGAGACTCGGCTGGACCTTAATTAACAGGGAGCAAGGGAGCTGTTCAGTCGCGCCGCGCCGGGCGCCGGGCCATACGACGCGACGCTTCGACCGTGCTCGTGCTTTCATCAAAGCAAACATTGCCCCGAGGTGTGTGCCTGAGCAGGAGAGAACTGCCGCACTACGGAAAAACCGAGTATCAACAACTATCCGACCTTGCCGAATCTCTCTCGTCAACCTCTGGTGGACCGACTCGGGACTTTCGGAGCTCAATTCGAGGAAGAGGAATAAAGAGAGGAAGAAAAAGAAGACGAGGAAGAAGCAGAAGACGGACCAAAAGAAGAAGATCACGAAGAACAGGAAGATAAGGAGGAGCACGAAGACGAAGAAGAAGAATAGGACCATGAAGAAGAGGAGGGAGGATCACCAAGAAGAAGAAGAGGATCAAGAAGGAGAGGATCACGAACAAGAAGAAAAAGAGGATCACGAAGAAGAAGAAGAAGAAGAAGAAGATAGGACCGCGACGGAGAAGAAAAGGAAGGAGAAAACACCGAATAGAGAAAAGAAAAAAAGAAGAGGATAGTAATAAAGTCTATAAAAAAGAAAAGTAAAATAACAAACGAGAAAAATAAGGAAAATAAGGAAAAATGAATTTCTCCCGTGCCCCTTCCTGCTTCCTCTTCTATTTCTTCTGCTCCCTCCTCTTTTTCTTGCCTTCGTCCTCTTCTTCTTCTCCCTTTTCCTCCTTTTTCTCTATTTTTCTCAGCCTTCTTATTCCTCCACCTGTCTGCATATTCATCTCCTTCTTTTCCTCCTTTTTTCTTCTCTTCTTTTCCTTCTCTTCTCTCCCCCATATCAAAATTACACTCAAAAGAGACACTCCTTACGAACATACACCTTTGTAATTTTTTCCGCCTCTTATAATTAAGTCTCCGAATTTGCAAACACCTTTATGTAACTTTTTCGGAGGTGTAAATGGCCTCAGATGTTAAAGCACCACTTAAAAATTTCACCCTCACATTTTATCCGAGAAAGTTTGGCAACGCTCGAATGCCACATGACGTTCAAACTTTGCAAGGCAAAAAGTATGAGGGTCAATTAAACACCTTGGCTTGCAGACCGCTCGTTTTATTCTGATTCCGCGGGTCTAGGACGGAAGTAATATTAAAACTCTCGCCATAACTAGATAGGTTAAGACGGGTTTACTAGAAAACGGATGTAAGCGTGAAGAGGTTTGACAAGGGGATTGAGTGCGAACTTTCAAATTTTTGTTGGAACTAAAAAAAGTTCGAACTCAAAACACTCAGTGCTCTTAACGGAAATAATTCAATGAGTAGTCACGCAAGCTAAATATTGATCACGTGAGGAAAACGCGTGACCCTCTTACTTTATAATCGCGTCTTACCGATTAACGAGAGCGACGCGAAAACGCCTTCATTTTTTGTTGGGGCAATACGCACGATCATCGAGTACGTAAAGTTGCATCCAGGCGTTGAGATCATTTAGACTAAAGAAACCATTATTTTAAACACATTTCAGAAACAAGGAATGTGTCAATGTTACAAATTGTAGTCAATTTATCGTTCCTCATTGACTTTAAAGAAAGATTACATAAACTGTTTGCGAGATTTTATATTTCTTTATACATGAGGCTCTGTTACACTTCATTATGGGCAGACGTGATTGCTGGTTTTAAGAGAATACCGACTCCACCCTTAGACGCGATACATTTTAAAAGGCACGATACATTAAATGCAAAATATGGTTAGGATCTTTAGATATTTCTTGTGCGCTCAACGTGAATTTCGTGCTTTTTTACCCGTAACGTAATTGAATGAATCATTATCTTACAACAGGCCTATTAACCAAGCCACATCAGTTATTGCCAAATTTAATCGGATACTTTAATTTTTTACATAGAAACGCTTGTGCAAATTTCTGTGCAAACAGCGAATTTTCTGCATGGTACGAGGCAAATTCCTTAAAATTTTCAATGGAATCCGCACAAACGTTCTTTTGTAATAGTTTAAATCGCTCCGTTAAAGGAATTAGCTGATGTGGCTTGGTTCCTTTCTGCTAGACGCGGTCCAAACGGTAGTGAATGCGAGTCAGAAAACGGCGAATCCGACATCGTCCCGTTCTAAATATGTCTTGCTGAGTAAGGTTCCCTTCCGTTGTGCACGACACGCATGGGATCCTCGTTTTCTGGACTGACAACGAGCGCAGAGGGGAAGATGGGTGTCCAGTGATGTGGCAAGGGTCGTCCAGTAAAACCGGAGGGTCAATCATTCTCCGCAGCTAGTTAGACCGCGCGACGCTTCCGCGGAAAATGTGGAGCGAGGTTGGACTCCGAGCAGTGAACGAAAGAAAAAGCCAACTCGGACTTCCGGATGAGCCTCGATCCCCGTAAAAGCTCCTGTACTCCAGGGCTCATCAGATAATGGACGTGTTTGGTTTTAAGCATCGACCGATTCAACTGTCCGGAGCCTTTCTGGAGCGCGTTCTCAAACAGAGGAGTGAGAACCGCCGACTGCGCTGCTAGGAAATGAGGATGGCGTAAACAAAAGGAAAGAAAACATCAATGTCAGCCGGAAGAGTCTGCATTTTCTATAACTCGGAAGATTTTCGTTTCCTCAAAGGACTCGGGCCAACAGAGATAGGAAAATCACGGGGAATAGGAAGCGCGCCCTTCCCCTCCCCCCTCCGCCTTGCTTCCGGGTAGGTCGAGTGCAGGCTAACGGGCTTTAAAGTGTGCATCCATCTCGAACTTCGCTCGAAATAACAGTGGTGTTAACGCGGGTCGGCGTTAACACGCTAACGCCACTGCCTTGCCTCAATGAACGCACCCGCCCGCTTCCCCTACCGTGAGAAACCAAAAGTTAAATCGGCTTTTCTGCCGTTGACACTGCCGCTCCAGAGAAACACCAGTGGCGAGGCGTGAATGATCGATTATCGATATTTCCCCATTTGAAGCTATGGTAAAGAATCGATTATTAGGGTGTTCGCTGCGAACACCCTGTTTATCGATCCTTTCCCCTAGGTTTAAATGGCAGATCAATCGATATATCGCAAAGCACGCCACGCTACTAAGAAACACCGTGAAAAGCGCTTCATATTGAGCATGTTAATTGATTGTAGAAAAACAACAAACTAACGAAAAACAATTTGATTAGATTTCTGCTGTAGCGTGTATTTATTTTCAACGGAAATTTTAATTTTGAATATTTCGATTAAAACTTAGGGTAGGTAGGTAGATAAATACAATTATTTCATTTCACCAAAATTTCAGTTTCATGAAAGGAGTACTTGACATTTTCCACATTTTTTTCTTTCTTTTTTTCTTACAAAGTACCTTTCTATGATAAAGCACAGAGAAGAATAAAAAGCAAGGTACATGGGAGAGAGAACTTACGTTACCTAGCAGTTAGCTTCCCTTATTCTACTCATACAAAATGAAATACCTGCTTTCTATGGCCGATGCTATAAACGCGTATAGATTAAAACTTAGGCAATACAGTTTCTCTCGTTTGGAGGATGATTGGTTGGAATTCAATGTGAAAATTATAGAAAAGAATAAAGTGATTATTTTAATCAATGATTTCTAGGTTACGATTGTGTCATCAAGACCTTTGATGACACAATCGTGACATAATCGATCACAATCTGTCATCGGTTTAGGTTTTATCTGTGAGTTTGTGAGTCACGTCATCAGACGAATTGAAAGAAGTCATTGTAGATAGCCTTGGATAACGGTGCAAGGGTGCCGTTAAGAAAGGGGAGGACATCTGCGGTTGAAACATATAGTTTCATCAATTTAAACGAATTGTTTCAGCAATCTGAAAAAATGACGCAAGTAGAGCATCTCTCGGTGACAGTTGTCGAGAAGAGGGGAGGAAAAGAGACAAAGAGGGGAGAGGAAATACAAAAAAACGGGTAAAGAAAGAAATTAAAATATAGAATTATTAAAAAATTATTAAAATTAAAATTTAACAGAATTTTATTTTACGTAAAGTAAGGTGTCTACTGTCTGGTCAAAGATTTCCGCTACATACAAACGCTCCATTCCATTGGAAAAGTTTCATCAGTCTCCTTCGACGTAAATATTTTATTTGAGGAAATGTGACAACATCCTTATGTTCATGCAGCGTTCTTTTTTGGTACGGGAAAATAGACCTCTTCCCGTGAGTTTATTTTCTATTTCAAGGGAGCAAGCCGCCTACCTTTCCTTCATATTACTCACCATGCTGATGATTCTCCTCTGTTTTATTCCTATCTTCTTGTTCCACGAAAAAAAGAAAAACTAGCAAAGAAACAGAAAATGAGTGCATAAATTTTCATCAGCTCTTACGCTCACATGCTCTTGCAAAATTAAATTCTCCCTGCTCCGGGAAACATGGTCGCCACCGTTTGTTGACTGTCAGACCTCGAATTTAGGTAACTCAGATAAAACACATACCAAGTGAAATTTTTTTCATCAATTTTATCGTTCTTGCTGGCAGCCTAGTTCATTTGATTAAATTGCACCTCACTTCAGGGACGCGAAATGTTTAAAGAGTTATTCGACAGGACTTAAATTAAGAATCGACAGTGGATGACGGTACACAGCGAATTTTTGCAGGGCTTGGACTCCATTCATTGACGCCAGAATTTGGTATCAGAATCAACGCTCTTTTGTACCTAACATCCAAAAAGACTATAACATGCAGGCGACTATAAATCAAGGGCAACTGATCTTCGCATACATTTAACCTTAAAGAGCAGCCTCATTGACATTCTGACTTGTCATTAAACCTCGAGCGAAGTTACAATTTCATTTAGAGATCCGAGGACTCAAACACCGAACGCACAGTGATGCTTTTAAGAGCTAAGACACTCAACCATCACTCACTTCTTTCAATCGATGGAACATACTATACTTGCCTTCAAACGTCAGTTAGACTTAAAGACGACATTTTTACTGCTACTTATTTCAACCAAATCATTGCACAGGACTTGTAGTCGCCGAACAAACTGAAAGGTTGCCCAAAAATCTCGGGACAAACCATCACTCGGCTTACTCGCTGGTGGAAATCCAAAGATTTCAGAAATTATTGCAACATTGCCAATAAAATCGGTGACTAAAGTAAAATTTTATGTTTCCTGCTATTACCGTTATTGCTCCTTCGCACTTCCTACTAGCCCAACCCTGAACTGCAGAGATAACGGTTTTCGTTCTTAGTTTCAGCTCACGTTGGATTCCACCGCCATCAAATGCATCGCGGAATCTGCGGAGCATTGGCAGCTTCGATTGGTCCGGGCAGAATCGAAGAGGATGACGATGGCGAATAACAAGATCCGAGGTTCTCTCCTCTCCGATATTGCCGTGTTGTTGGAAATATAATCGCCGTATTTTTTTGTCGTCCTTTCAAGCTTTCTTTGAGGTAGACAGAGTGCATAAACAATACAAATCTCTCGAACGTATACACCTAACTACACTGAGAAAAATGGACTACATTTTGCAATTAGGAACTATAAATTATAGCTCAGTATAATGACAGCGTATGAACCATTAGTTTCCTTACGCACATGCGTGTTGTTTCGGATGAGGCAGAATAGGACGTATTTCTATCAAATGGAACAATGTGCATTATGACGTAAGCCCTGTTATGCATATATTCTTATGGGTCTCAGGGCTCATGTCTTAATGCACATAGTTCCGTTTGATATAAATACGTCCAATTTATGTTCCTGATTGCAAAATAAAGTCCAAATATTTACCACCTGCTTTGTGTTACATTTGGTTTTACAGAGGCGTGAAATACAATCCAATGCAAATTTTTCTAAAAAAAATTGTGGAAGAACTGGAAAAGTCACGAGTCAGCTTAAGTTATAGGTGACTTTGTGTACCACCTCCTATAGAAATAACTGAACTTCGGTGTTCTTCTTCCCTTCAATGTATACGATTAGTCAAACCGGTTGTCCTGTTTCAATAGCCAGATAAAGTTTAGTTTTATAGAATTTGGAAGCTCATGTCATGCATTTGAATTCGATTAGATGAATAGAATGTTTGCTTTAACAAATCGAATAATCCAGGAGGTATTGATCACTGAAAGTTTGATTGAAATGCTTGAAACTTCTTTCTGTGTTTCTTTCTCTTCTTTTGACGAAACAAATGTTTTCAATCAATACAAAAACTTTATTCATTGAGTCATCTGAGGTATATTGGACGTTTTTAAGCTCAAAATTAATTATGATTTATTTAATTCCGGTAATCAACTAGTATTAGCTCTTTTAAAATCACCTGTTGAAAATAAAATTGGGAGCTGCGTTGTGTTTAACGAGGCATTACTATCCGGATCTGAAAATCGTAGTAAAGAAAAAAAAAACACGTATCGGCTTTCATAAATGCAGGTATCCTGTCACGTTTTGAGTTGTACAAAGAGAGCCACTTTTCTAAACTGTCGAAAGAATGAGGTTTACCCTCACCCTAGCGGTGTACGGGTTGGATTTCAGTGAAAAAATACTGGTCATTTCCTTGAGCAAAAGTAAAATGCGAACGAATTCTGTAAGACTAAAATTCCAGCTGGCGGAGAGAGCGCGGCGAGAAACGGTTGGAACGATTCTAAGGCGCCTTCATATTTGGGTGATACTCCACGCTTTGCCATGGTGTTAGTTTAGTCGCTTGACCCAATTGAGCCCAACACGACTTATTTCGTCAGTTTTAAGATCATAATCTTCTCAAACTCCACTCAATGCGCGGGATTCATTGATAGAAGAAACACTCAACGATATTATACTTTAGAGTAATAAAGCTGCCATTCAATAGAGGATCAAAATGAGCTTTCGTTTTCATTTTAACCTCGTGCAACTTGGCAAGTTGAAACGCAACTAGTACCCGTTCTTGTTGCACATGCCCAGAATCTGAAGTTTATTTATTCTCATCGTTATTCTTGGGGAAAAAGAAGAAAAGGCGGAAAAAATAAAACAACCCTAGCTCGTGAGCGAGATACCAGGTTAGTTCGCATGCGATAGGAGTCTATCACAAGTTTATCGGGGTATTGTTTCCTCCTCATTTTTTTTCTTTTCGCGCTTCTGCTTCCCTTCCTATCCTTCAGTCCAAGTATATTAAAGCTCTTGAGTGAATTTTAATCTGAATCCAATATCCTAATACATTTCCTTTGGCGTGCCATTTGGAAGCGTTAAAGACGGCTGACAGGCGGAGGAGATGTAGCTCTGACATTAAGGAACGCAAAAAATAGGAATTTACTCTCTGGGTGAAGCAATAAATTTTCTACCTGTAATGTACCCCTTGTTGCCAGGCTCACGCTTTTTTAATGAATGAAAAATACATCTTCTTAATAGAGTACTTTGCATTTTTTAATTCTTCTTTAAAATTTAAAATTTCGATCCCATCGTCATTTTAAATGATTGTTTAACGTACACGCTAATGATGCAAGTCTGATAAAATTGCGAGTAGTTATATTGGCCGTGACCGAATAAATTATATCATTCTTTGGGGGTTTTGTCTCAACGTGAGATCAAATGACCCTGTTTTAAAACCATTTCAACAGTAAGATTTTGAGCATGCCATTAAGAATATCTTAAGTTCATATCCACATATTTAAAAATAAGATGTCTCATGAATCAGATGCGAAAATAATAAGCTATTAGAACGTGATATCAGGACCTCGAATAAGGTAGAGTTATAGACATTGTCTTTTTAAAAAATGAATACACCAACTTGATAAACATTATATTCTTTCTAAGCTCTTTTCCAAAGCGACTGTAAAAATGAATCGTCTACCTTCCTCAGTTTGAAAAAGGATACATTTTTATTCTCTCGAACAAAATGGCACAATAAAGAGCACCATTTTTGACAGAATGCAGATGCATTTTTGCATCTATGCATGCTTTCCTTGCGCTTTCTCAAAAAATTATTCAGAATAAATTTAAGATGATTAAACGCACTGCTTAGGCAAACAAAACGATGATAAATTTAAGATGATGTGTTTCCAAACCGTTGGGGCATCTAAGAGGAAAATCAAAAAGTTGGAATGCATAGTAGGAGTAGTAGTGTGAGGAGGACATAAAAAAAGGTAGGTAAATATGATAAAGATTCAGATATTCAAAATCTATCTCTAAATTTTTGACTATCCCTCTACATCTATGTCAAACCAGTTTCAAAATAATCGCATTAAAAACGAAGTTAGGACCCGGCAGAAATACATATTTAATTCGTACGATGAATTTTGAAAACGTGATATTTTCACAAATTTAGGATCACTAGCATTATCTCCAATCGGTCTTCAAATTTGAACCCGCACTCTGCAATAAGGACTACTATTTCTAGCGCATTCATAAAAACACATATTGGCATTGGAAGACTATTCGCACATACATTGTTTCTAGGTCAAGCTGAATATAGTGACTTCTCATCGCAAAATTAGTCGAAGTCGTTCCCGGCTTGGCAAAAACAATCAGTCCTCAAATTGAGCCGCATTTTGCAATAAGGAACAACTATATCTAACTCATTTATAAAATCACTTATTTGCATAGGAAACTAATGGTTCATGTATTGTTTCTGAGTCAAGCCAAATATGGTGACTCCTCATTGAGTTTATCAGAAAGGATCCAACCCACATTTTCAAAAAAAAATTGAGTTAAGAATGTTTTTGAGTTCCACTCGTTGATATTTTCTCCTGCCAAAATCCGAAAGTCGAAAAAATGAAATTAGTTTGTGAAAAGAGGGGTTAAAGTATATTTTCTACATTGAGCCCTATAAACTTCAAACCTCTTTTTCTCGGCTTCGACTCAACGTGAGTTGGTTCCTCTCTGATCGACTCGGTTCAGATATAGTTCGACTAGTTCCCGGCTTGGCAAAAACTAGAGTCCCTTTATACTGAAAGTCAAGACAACACGCCCTCATGGAGTCACAAACGGGAATAAAGATTACAGAAATTGAACGTCTTTTGTAATCTTTGATCGGCCCATTCTCAAATTCCTTCCTTTGTTCCTTTTCTCATTCCGTTTGTTTCTTGCCGAACCCGTAATTCCTTGGTCCACTCCAGAGTATAATCTTTGTAATCGGTGAAAATGTAATCTTTATTCCCGTTTGTGACACTGTGGAGGCATAAAATACGGGAACCAATCAGAAATGGATTCACGTTGTCTTGACTCTCAGTATAAAGGGACTCTTGTGAAAACAACCCCCGCGCCGAAGGTCAAGTAAACAGCGGCCCGCGAAGTTCGACGGGGGCGCGCGGCATTATGCGTGCGCGAAAATTACAGCCATAATCTCATAACCCATCGGGGAAGGGCCCCGGCCGGGCGGTCGGGGGGGGGGGGTCTGTTTACCTTCGCGGTGCACTTCCGTTGCACCCCTGCAAGAACAACCCCGCGTTAAACTCGATTAGCGCGAAACTCTCCGCGCCCCGCCAACTCAAACAGGTTGCAACTCCCGAGTCGTAACGGGGCCGGGACGAACGGAACGGTCAGCTAGGTGGTAGCTGCAAACAGGTGGCCAACGACGACGGGCTCCGAGGGGGACGGGCGGGGCACCGGGGGGGAGGGGGCACCGGGGTCACGGATATCGATTCCGAGACGGAACGGAAAGAGACCGAGAACGCCCCTGAATAAGCGGCGCGGCCGGCGCGAGAAAGAACTGCAGGGATGAAGGGGCGGGTGGTGCGGTGCGGGGGAGGGGAGAGGGTAAACCAAATATGCACACCACTTTAATGCGATCTTGACGCGCGACCTGTCTTCTTACCGCTGCGGCGGCGCGGCGGGGCGGAGCGGGGGCATTCCGAGTCGCGACTCTCGGAGACCTCCCGAAAGAGCCGCATCGTTTCCCGCCGCTCCCGAGGGATGCCCCCCGAGAGCCTGTTGCCGGCTTGGGTCGCCCCGAAAATCATCCCTCTCGAGAAATCATATATGGACGTATTTCTACTATGTGCATTAAGACGTGAGCCCTGGGACCCATAAGAATACGTGTGTAACAGGGCTCACGTCATAATGCACATCGACGGTGAAAGTCGGCAATCACATAACTCGTTTGCGGTGTCTAAAAATCTCCGCCTCTACGTCATTTTTTTAAAGGAAAACAAATTGATATTATTTCTTGAAGTTTTTGCAGAATTTTCTTCGCATTGAGAAGAAAAATCATGACAGTTTTAAAGAATTGCCGTTGAGTGGTTTTCCATTTAAAAAATAAAGTATGACAGGAAGTCTGCGACGTCGCAAACCGAGTTATGTGATTGCCGACTTTCACCGTCGACATAGTTTTGTTTGACAGAAATGCGTCCATATATGAGTATCTTTATCTCAGAGAACGGAAAGAAAATTTGCAGGTGTCTGAAATTTGATGGGTTTCGTGTTCAAGCGGAAACTATTGGGTGAACTGAACACGAAGATACCGCTGGTTCATAAATTGAACAATTATCGGAGAAGATATACCAAAATGATCTAATTTGCAAAAATACGTTTGTTTAAATGGGAGATGCCGCCAGATGACGTCACTCGGCGGTGTATTTTCTCACTTTTAAATATATGTTTATAATTTTTTCCGTCTCAGAAAAAAAGTATAAAAATACTGTGAACTCAGCTCTTTAAGAACTTTCAGATGAAGCAATAAAAAAGTTGCATGGAAACTCTCCCTTGGTGTTGTGCTTTTACTTATTGGTACCACACAAAAAGATTACTGAATGTGTGCTCAAAGATAGTGGATTTGTGCTCTGATTATTGATACTCCCCCATAGATCATAGGGGGATCCAAATACTTCGAGCGGGAGGGTGGAGGGGGAGGGTTCAGGGGAGGGAGCTTTCTACCGAAAATTGTCGAAATTTTAAAACATCTACCATACAGTTCGAGTAAATTCCGTCACGAATTATTACCGAACATAAGTCTTTCTTTTCTCCCTCTTTTTCATTTTTTCGAGAGAACGGAGGGGGGGGGGACGCGGCGTAATCGGCCTAAGCAATAAGTTCGAGTACAAATCCAACAAGGTTCTCGTGCAGCACCATTAAGTTAGCGCATGACACCAGTTTAGGTTAGCTTTGTCGAACTCATCCATTCCTTTTTCTCAGTGGTGCTAATGGGGAAAATGTATGAATGGATGAGGTGCTGACGATAAACTATGATTAAAAGTACCGTATTGGTGGTGTGGCTTGGACTCTCGAATAATTGTGCTACAACCATTACTGGTGCTTTGGTGGTGTGTTTACCTTGCAGTTGGAAATTTTACCATTGCGGTGGTAATATTATCACTTAATGGTAAAAAAATAGTAGTCATGGTTACTGCGCAGTTAGGAGAAGAAAAGAAGGGAAAAGGAAAATAGAGGAGAAAGGAATTTAGTTTTGTCGACTATTTCTTCCTCTCCTTCTACTTCCACATTTTCTCTTCGTATATACTTTTCTTAGTCTTCGTATTTCGATGAAAAATGCAACCAATCGGATCTAAAAGACCCGAGTCTGGCAGAGTGGGATTAACGCGAGCGAGAAGGTTCGGCACCGGGAAGGTTGAAAATTAGAAAGAACCGGTGGGGACGAAATAGGAGAATTTGGCAAAGAGATTCCATTCTGCTCACGTGATCTCGTATTTCGTGAGAGTCTGATCTTTCTGTGTCACAATGCCCTCGCCGCAACCCGCAACGCGAGGCGTCGAAGGGAAAAATGAAGCACTTCGCCTCGCTTTCGTCAAAAACTCCCCTGAGTCTTAACAGCGCACTTGAGGAACATATTTCCCTGAAATGAGCGTATTGTGAGCGTGATATCAGGACGCCGATTCTCGCGACCTTCCGCGCGGAATTCTTACACGCTCGTATCTTAACCACTATATGTTTTCTTTGTCTCGCCTGGTGAAACCGTGCTCTCTTCGGGACAAGTAGAGAGAACTGAAAGACTTTTCGACAATATTGCGGATCCTCGAAAGGTGAAATGTTCTCCGAGGGAGGTATCTGTAATCTTATATCCTGGCCGGCAAATACTGAGGAGATACTAGTAAATAATGTTATGTTTTAAGGGTTTTACAAGAATGAGGGATCGCTTGGCAAATTCAGGGACCATACTGAAAAAAAAAAATGGTTTTGCATTGAAAGAGAGTTTTTATTTTTCTTTTACTTTTATTAAAAAAAACCAAGACAATTGGTTTTTTGAAATCAAAAGGATAATACAATATAGTAAAAGGAATTTTTTTAAATTAAATCAAGAAAGTTGTTCATTTTAAAACCTTCGCTTTTTAAGATATGCTTTCCCGATACGTTACTACTACTACTACTACTACTACGCAGACTATGATGGATGTCGGCTTCCATGACAGAATATAAAATCAAGATCATTTCAAGAACATGCCATAGAATTTCTTCCACGATGTATCCAATTATTTTGCTATAAAGCACAATGCATTTTTTCTCTCAGGATCACAGAGTGAGTGGTGATAATACTGAGGTAAAAAGTAATAAAAATTATTAAACAAGCCTTCACCTTGCATGTTGAGGGTAAAAACATTGAATGCACTCGCATAACAAAGAATTAGCTGAAGGAATTTTAGGGTTTGGCTCTACCATAAAAGGTTAAAAACACATTTAAATAAAATTAGAACAATCACTCGCCCACTTTTAACGAAATATTTTCTTATTATTCTTTTCTTAATTAGAAATTCTGATTTGTTTGATTTTGAATTTACGTTTTTCAATAGTTAGGTTCCCATTCAATTTTTTTTTCAAGAAACTGATGATGAGGCATAGCACCAACATATCTCTGGTTCTTTGTAACTCAAGTGAACCTGTTGTTTTATAATCAACATGCAAAATAACGTATTTTCAATGCATAGAATTCCACTCTGACCCCATTCCTAGAGTCGTTGACGGTCAAATAAGTTTTCATTTAGAAAAAAAACCCTGGATGATAGCAACGTGATATACGTTCTTATAAAAAGGTCTAAATATTTAGTAAAATTTCTCTCGCTTCCCTCTTTGCGTGATCGAGGAGGCACTGGTCTGTTCTCTCTCAAGTCACGTTTTATTCCCATTGAAAAATGCAAATGGAAAGGGTACGTATCATAAAAGGGTGGAGGCAAAATTGATTTTCTTTCCTTCACGCAAGGTAGGTTGCCAATTGTTGTGTGGTAATTTCTCTATTATGCTTAGTTTTCATAATTAAAAGTTAAAGTAGGTTTTTTTTATTACGTTTTGGCTACGTTGTACCGAAATCTCGGACTGACAATTCGGAAAGAAGATTGGAAAGCTAAAATTAACGCATTGATTTAGATACTTTCATTCTGCGATCAAATAATGAATATTGGAAAGTCAAAATTTGGTTGGTGCCATGAGGTGCTGCTGATATTATGAAAGGTTTTTACCGTCGAAGAATCTTAACGTCCCCCCATATAGACTCATATGTTGAACTTTTCGGTCATATGAAAGAAGTGAACTTTCATCATCAGGGTCGGAAAAACTATCTTATGCATTCCCACGCTGACAAGTTCAGGAAATCCGGTTGACTGTAAAACTCCCAAACCACGTATCTTGGTTTGCAACGTTGCAGACCTCCTGTCATTCTTCATTTTTCAAATGGAAAACCATCGAACGTCAGTTTTCAAAAACTTGCATGATTTTTCTTTTCTGTGCGGAGAAAATTCTGTGAAAACTGCAAGGAATGAATTTGATTTGTTCTCCTTCAAAAAAATAAAATTGGGGCGGAGATTTTTAAACCTCGCAAACTAGATACGTGGTTTGCGGGTTTCATCGTCGATGTGTTCTATAATCAACGAAATGCGGGTGTACGGCAAGCGCAAAAGGGTCGAAAGATGTACCTCCGGAAGGAAATAAGGAATCAAAGAGTGAGTAGCAGGCAGCGCAGGAAGAATATGGAGCTCTTGTCCATATTGGCCATACGGCGTCTGATCAATTTGGTCAAGTCGATTCATCACGGGTCAGTTTCTATTCCCTTAATTGAATCATCAATCATTAACTCACCACAAAACCTGAATCCTCCCCCCTCCCCCTTCAGTCCGCCTCATCCCCCTCTGCGCCTTCGCTATCCTGCCAAGCTCTCAAAGCTTATCCCTATACATTCGGGGAGTTTGTTTACACAGTGGTTACCGGTTTCAATCTCCCACTGATGGGTTCGTTTCAAAAAGGAACGAGTCTGTTATCAATTGTAATGAAGTCGGGTGAAAAGTCTCTCAAGGTGGGGGAGAAAAATAAAATGAGATAGCAATACCGTGGCTGACACGGATGAATTTTGCGTGAGCGTGTAAAAACACCCACAAATTCCAGAGATAGTCCTTTTTCGAAACTAAAAATCGAAAAATCGTGATTTTGCGAAAAAGACGGATAAGGATTATCGGTACTATTGCATGTAGAACGAACGTAAAAAAAAGTGTGTCATGCGTGAATTTGTACATAAAATGATCAGAACGTTCAAATACCATATACCTATACCACGCCGTTACTTGGGATGGTAAATTTTATAGTCATTAAGGTAACATTGTACATACGTTTCCGGTTTAGGCCCCTTCTAATCCTCAGATGTCTAAGCCGGGTCAAATATACCCGAGGCTTTCCAAAGACACGTGCCTCAGGTTTTATAGAACTGTTTCAATAAAAAGTCTACAAAAAAAGGGGGAAAAATTGAGTGTCAGGCAATTTTATTCTGATAACTACCCTTAAAAATCCCAAATCGGGTCAAAACGACCAGATTACCTTTTCTAGAGGAGTTATGGGTAGGTACTATCGAGCTTTAGATATACGTTCACAAATGCATTCTTTTAGGAGAATCGAACATAAATTTGGGGGGGGGGGAGAGAAATCGAGGGTCAAGATAGTTGAGGATAGAAAACACGTATTCGGACCTCGAATTAACATTTCTGCTGAATCTGAGCGACATCTCGTTGGCAGCCTAGAGCTGAGAGTTCACGCCGCCCACCACCGCGCCTTCAATTTTGCAGATACAACACAGATATCCATCAAACACGAATTGTTGTATCTCTGCGCCGTCGCTAATGCGCGTTGAAGCCGCCATCAAATGCCATTAAGACCTCTGCATTGTTTTTGAGAGAAAGGAATTTCTTTTCTGAGATGAAACAGGAGAGAACAGAGAAAAAAATATTCAATTTTGAGAGCACTTTACTGATCCACTCATCATTATTTTTCCCCCTTTGATACATGGATAGAGACTGCTTCAATGCTCGCGGTTCCGTATTATATTTCATTTTATTTTTACAATATTGGCAACGTTTCAATGCTCCCTGCTCCTTAATCGCAGAGCTCGAGTCTGTCAGACTAGGGTTAATTCCAGGTCCAAGCTTAAAACTTGTAAATAATACAGATTAAGGCCGTTGGTACGTACACTCGAAAGTTTTAAGGGCGGATTTATTTCGTACCTGGTCGCGGTTTTAGGTCAACAGGTAGCCGATGAGACTTGCGGTGTGTTTGCGTGATTAGAGTTCATTTTTCCCCTTTTCAGCGTTCCGCACAGCTGCGCGACTTATAACGTAAATGAACAAGCTTTTAATAACGTTTACGAGAAAATTTTAAACTAGAGGCGAAGCGCGTACAGAAAATATTTGCAATATTTTTCTGCGCGTCTTCTTCCCGAATTTCTGTGTGATAAAATGGGAAAATATACTTTGAAAAACAATATTTTTAATCCAATAATTTGTAATACACTTTCTTCTAATCATGAATTTTCTGAAGATTTTACGAGGTTTAAGAGAGTAAGATTGTTACGTAAGAGCTTCTTGTAAATAATACAAACTATCATTATTTATATAGGGTCCGACGCACACAAGTGATACAGGTATATGAAGAGAATATTCAGAGGTAAAATCGCTGAAAAAATATGACGATGAGTAAAAAAAAGTCTGATGCACGATTTACTTAGATCGTATGACACATTTCCAAATTCTCCGCACCTGCTCCTGCGGGCATTTATTTGTTGGTTGTCGGCAATCGGTTTGCTTAGAACTCGATGTTTGAACATTTACCTAAATGTACAAATACTCTTGAAAACTGTTATCAAAATTGTTCACGTGAGGTTTCTGTCGTCTTAAAGCATTGACTCACTCCTTATATTTTGATAGAAAGAAGATATAAAAAAGAGAAAAAGAAAAAAAAGGTATTTTAACAACCGAAATCGGATGTGTAAAGGATTGAAAACGGTTTGCGAGATTTTTGGTGTGGTTGGGTTAGATTTTTTTACGTTTTTTCTGTGCAAACCTGGTTGCCAACAGAAAATCATAAATGTGTGCCATGGACTTCATGCAAATTGAGCGTTAAGAAGTGGTATTCAGGCCAATTTGACGTATATACTAAGTATTGCACTGTTTTACATTCAACACGTATATTCATTGTATACCACTCGGGTGAAACAGACCGATTGCCATATAGAATATGCAGAATGACTATTTTGCACAGTATAGCTTCTAGTAAAAATTGCACTACGAAATAGAAGTCTACCTGCAAGAGAGTTAATTACCTGAAACTCGCTCTAGTTTTTTAGGGAGTCTCAAGTGCTTTCTACATGATCCTCGTCTGAGTATGTTCATTTTTTAAAAACCTAAGGCTTAACCTAAAGCTTCATCCTCTACTAATTTATTCCGCTCTCCTATATTGGCTAAAATATCGATGTTTTAGCTCGAGGTCCAAGTATCTCTGCTTGATGGATATCTCTGGTGTCTCCACATTTTAGTAATTTTTTTAGCCGAAAAATAACTTTACTTAATTTCTTGAACTTCTCGTGATATTTCCTCTAAGATTTAAGAATATTATGTAATTATGTAATAAGAATGTATTTAATTTTTATTCAGGAATTGTGTTAGTTTTTTTTCTTTCCAAAAAATATATTAAGATGGGAAAGTCGATCCACGATCCAAAAACGCAGTTTCGGAGTATAGTCATTGATATGTCACTGATTCTAGGTTATTGCAGATATACCTTCCCCTAAACTTCCTATGCAAATGGACTAATTTTGCACCGACGAGTTCATTAAATAGGTTATTTTACAAGAAAATACTAAGAAAATAAATGGATTTATACATAATTTTCACCTTCATACCGTGGAAAAGTAAAACATGTGGCAGCATGGGGCCGTTTAGCCCTATACGGGTGATTACCTAGACTCACTCTTGCGGTTATCAACAAGTTGCACACACGAAAGTGCATATTAATGAATAATTAAGGGCTCCGTAAGGAACCTACATCACGACCTACCCTGGAGAAACGTAATTACAGGTATTTTCTTTCAGAATCACTTTATGATCCGTCAATCTGTTGATAATGTCACCAATCTCGTTGCATAGTTGCAGCGCCCGAACACAGATCCCAAAAAATCGACCCGCGAATAAACAGCCTCAATATTAATTTTTTAAAACTCTTTTTTCTCCAATTTAAAAAGCATGATTACGGGGGCAGTTCAAATGCATTATATGCAGTGACGATTAACAAGATTTTGAGCTCACCTGTTAACGGGAGTGCCCTTTGCCCCCCAACTCCCAGCTGATCAATTTGCCTTGTTGACTAGCCGCGCTGATTAATGCTGCCATGCGCCATTTTTCTTTCGGCGCGGAAGTTGATCATTCACAAATGATCAACTGGTTCCCGGTGCTGGACTGGTTTATTTTCACTGTACAAGTTTACATCGTTAAATGTGTTGATCACACTGTGATTGGGCAACTCTGCTCTTTAGTTTACGACATCACCAGGCACATTCTTTGTAGCTTTACTTGCGATTTGTACACGTTCTAAGCAGGACCCTAATGAAATTAATTATATTGCGTGCGTATGTGCCATGATGACGTCACAATATCCTCTTCTACTGTGTGACCAAGATGGCCATCACTGTCTCAATCACCGCACCCATTTGAACAAGAGGATGCCATTTTCAACTTTTCATTGGATCACGTTTTGCAAGATTCCCTTGCGTTTCGTCACAAATTGACTGATTATTAGAATCTTTAGCTTTTTTCAAAGCGGATAAGTTTCTTTAACGCTTTGTACTATTAAAACTTCTTAGAAGTGTACATAAAGCAAGGTATAGGGGTTTGTCCAATTGATTTCTGTGAAATTCGGTATCAGGAGGTATTTTTTGACGGAACGAACCTCTCGGCATAACAAATTCAGACTTTCAACATTTTTCTAAAAATAAAGTTGAATATTTTATCTTAACCCGAAAAGCCATTTTAGACTCTTCGTATAACGTTACACTAACATTACTCATTATCATGCATTTGACGCATAAAGCGCAAACAGCACTCGAAGTCAACACATAAAGACTCCTCTCCTCCAGTCGCGGTCGGACCAATATAAAACGCCTTCAAATGCGCGTGATACTGTGCAACACACCGAAGTTGATATAGTTGTATTCTTAGGTTCGAACCTAACTCACGTGAATTGCTCTACCAAATAAGGCATGTCAGCCTATGAGTTGCTGTACCTCAAGTATTACATGCCCATTACTGCCTTTGCCAAAAATTTAAGGCCTTATTTGGTTTAGAAAGAAATAATTATTATAAATTCGGCCAACGAAAGAGGCTCATTTGAGGGAAAATCTGTTCGTGAATCTTGCATATAATTTTTAAGCGCGCGAGACCGTTTACGTACCGTGTGATATTTTCAGACGGGAAAGTCGAATTTTCGGTATAATTTTCAAATTACAAAATTCAAGATGGTGGATGTGGTCCAATATGCTATATCGGCTTCTGTTCGATCGATTTTGGTGATTCTTGATACCAGGCGATATTTGTTGATTTTGACATTTGTTGGGGGAACTTAATTTTTAAATTAAATTTTTGAAATTCGAAAATCCGAGATAGTAGACGTGGCGTAAAATGCTATCGCGGCTCCTGGTCGACCGACTTTTTGCTCAAGACAGCAGTATGAGGACAGCTCACTCGCATAACAATGTGAACTTTATGCTGTCATATCTATAGAATGATGTAAATGTTTTCACGTCTCTGCTTTCCCATAATTTTCTAATTTTCTTTTTTAAAATTTGACGCATTTTGCTGTGGTTACTGGGCCAGTCAGTTCATTTGAATTAGATTAATCGAATTTTTAAGGGAATCCGGTTTTAAAAAAATTGGGTGTTACTGCTGTCTTCAGTGGCACAGTAGGTAGAGTAACTATTGAATTGGAATGCTCATTGACATATCATTCCAACTTTCATTCCTCAAAATAGAGTCATAATCGGAGGAAATCATTTAAGATAGTGTGAAACTGTGAAATGTAGGGAAACTAGTAAGGCTATCTCCCTCTCCCTCTCTCTCTCTCTCTCCCTCTCTCTCACTTGCACGCATTACTCCAATCGGGAGCGTATGGGTGAAGCGATTCGAATTGAGAAACTACCGAAAAGACGGCAATTAACTTACGTTATTTGTTATCAGCTTCAATGGAAGAAAGGGAGCTCGCCGTTTTATTTAGCACTCCAACGAGCGTAACCTAAATTCCTGAACACGATCCAAAGTCGCCTCATTAATGCGTAATTATTCCCGTATGGCATTCTGCCGTGCTGGGGAAGAACGCCGTACGAAAATCCATACGTTGCCAATTCTCTTTTGATAAAACACACATTTTCCAGGAACCTTGCGAATATTTTGCTTCCAATCTTCCGTAAAATTCTGTTCGCGGTAAATCTGAAATATTTGAAAATTTCAAGGAAAAGTATCGGTAACCTCTCTCAAAAAGAATCGGTGAGAACGAAAACACCCCAACGCGGAAAAATGAAAAGAATCAAGACACACACGAAACCGAACAGTAAACGAATAAATTAGTTTGAGGAAGAGATTTTTGGTGCCGAAATACAAGCACGAGTTTCCGAGTTGGTGTGTTTTCGAACTCACTGATTCAAATGAACTTCTTATCGAAGGAAGTTTGGCATCGTTTGAGGGGATATACGGCGTTTTTCCTTAGCTCGACCGATCCTGCATCGGAAGTCTGGCAACGTGACTTGCGATCGCACGCGATTACCGAAAGCGAGAGGAACTCCGTGGAGCGTAAATGAATTGTTTTCAGTGAGGAGAATGTTACGCATCAGTGCTCTTGACTCATTCATATACGCGACTACATCAGTGACGCAGTGGAGGTCAAGGTTTCTTCCGTGACACTTTCTCACTTCTGCATCCATGTGCAAGCATGAGCATCCTGTTCCGAGATCAAAGGCTCAGGAGCTTCCATTGTGAACAATAAGCTCGATCCATCCATTGCTGCCGTGCTTCGGAGACACGGCGTATAAACACCCGGACGTTGCCAAATTTCCTCGGACAAAAATTATATATTAGGAGGAAATGGAGATGTTGTATGTGTGAGGAATTTGCGATTTGACTACAGGCTTTTATGTAAAAGTTCGCGAGTAACACGATGGTGCCACTGGTTTTCTATGAAATTAACTCCCAAGCTCAGAAAAAGCTCTCGAGTTGAGGCCAAAATGGAGGGGATATCCCACGCTATCCTGAGAGTCCCCCTCTACATCAGGACAAACTCTCAATGCAAAGATAGGGAGCAAATACATTGACAGGGCTGCCACTTTATTTGGGGACTCCATAACTAAAAACAGGGCAACCCTGCTACTGTATTTGCTCCCTATCTTTGCATGGAGAGTTTGTCTTGATGTAGAGGGGGACGCCCAGGATAGCGTGGGATATCCCCTCCATTTTGGCCTCAACTTGAGAGCTTTTTTTGAGCTTGGAAGTTGATTTCAGAGAAAACCAGTGGCACTAATGCAACATCTCCATTACGGATATTTGTATTGAAGTTTTCAAAAACGTTAGATTAAATTATGAATACAATTCTGTGGAAATAAGGGAACAAAATATTTAGAAGTCTCTCTGAAAACTTGTACTTTAACAAAGACAATTTGGCAATGTTTGGAGGCTCTTACGGCGCTCTACCTCAGTGTGGAAGAACAGCGTACTTCATTGTATTGCGAGATTGTCAGGGAAAATTGATCATCCTCAAGACACAGAAACTACAAATGTAAGCGCGAGACAGCGACCTGGATGATGCATCGTAAATGTCAAGTTTGCTGCACTAAAGAAGAACGTTATCATGGGTGGCGGTAGCCACCTCCGGACAAAGTCTAAACTCGACAACACTGGAAAGCCTCCAAACGAAAAGGTGGCAGCCAACCATAGACACACGTAACTCCCTTATTCTGAAAATTGATTCGACTCGAACTCGACTGCAGACCAAACGACGGCACGGATTCCAACGATCTTGGTGTCTACTGACGCACCTAAATTTATATATGACCCATAAGACGTTACCAAATTTACTTTGATAAAACACCACTTTTTCGGAAAACTCGTGAGTGCGTTTTTTTCCAATTTCATACCGAATTTGATGCGCAATTTAATCTGAAGTATTTGAAATTTCAAGGAAAAATATACGCGACTTTTACAAAAAATGAATATTTAATCAGAATAAATTTGGCGACGTCTGAATTTTCATACGGTGCTCTCCCAAAGCACGGCAGAATTACTCATTGAAGTACTATGTGACGGATCAACACGTTTGATGAACAGTTTCTTGCGATGGTTAAATTTATCGATTTATCAAAGAATTGAAAAACTCTTCTTAATATCGTCAGATTACCGGGTAGCTTCCATTTTCTGTTGGTAAGATGATACGATTCGTTCAAAGACAAATAGACATGTATTTCATTTTGGAACCACCATTTACAGCTATAATACTCGAAACAACATTTGACAGATTGTGCACAAGTTGTTTCATGTTATTCAGTTTTTTTTTGTTCACGAAGATGGAAAAAAAAGGATCTCTCTATAAAGTATAGAAGAATAGATTCTAAGACGCGTGCTCTTCTTGTAGTTGAATGAGTAGCTAACTATAGAGTTATTTAAAATGGATAGTTACTAATTTTTCCAAATCATCTTCAGCTCATTATTCCGGTGACGGATTGCTAAGTTGTTCGTCCGAAATCAGGAAAAACTGCACTTACTGTGTCCGATAAAACGTTTCATTGTTCGCAGGATGAAAATTTAAATGAATTTACGGAATCGAGTTCAGCGTAATTTAAAATACGAGTTAGGATCAAAGTTTAATTTCGTAAGTTGGAAAGGGTCTCAGTTAAAATTTCAGCACCAGGAAGCCTCTTTGAAGTTCGTTTTTTACCCAGGGCTACGTATAATTTTCAAGCACAAAAGCGTCATCTCTCAGAATCAAGCTAATTTAGGTCGGTTCTCTTTTCCTACATTCAATCCAATTTAGCACCAGTATACCACGACCAAGTCCTGAATAATAAGTTTTCAAAAACAGAGTGCTATTTTTCTAGTATTTTAAAATGCGTCAATTTCATTACAGATTATCGTTGTAATGTGCTTACAAAATGCATGTTTTTGTTTTTCTTCTTCAGGGTGTGTTTGTGTGTGTGTTGTATTAGATGGTTTTAAAATTTCCGAGGAAACACCTAGATTCGTAGGTCCTCCTCTTTTTTATTGTGCTGTGAGACATTGTCTAAAAACCGCCAGGGAACCGTTCATAAATAAAATATTGATAGCTAGCAAACAAATATTCAACGTCCCTTTCATTCACTTATTTGTATTTTTAGTATTGACCTAAGGCTGAATCATGTCTTTTCACGACCCCATGCATGAATGGGGGACTGAAATTTCAAAATTTGTTCAAAGTTAACTCGAAGACTCAATTCCAAAATAAACTAATTAATTTAACGGATAGGTTCTTTCGTTAATTTACAAATATAGACTGACTTTGTTTTCTCCAATGTGTTCACGTTTGAAATTGTCTATTTTCGTGGCCTACGTGTTTTAAGGAATGCTATATTTACTTGCAGTCGTAATCAGAGATTGTTTTTAGCCTGTAATTATTTTGAGACTCCACGTTCGAGTAATGACAAAGTTGACTGTTTCAAATTGTTGGATATCCTGCATTTCTTTGCATCATATATCATTTTGAAACTTGCCTTTGGGCGTGTTCTTTTAGGAATTGCTCCAAAGGCACCTTCGGCACCCTTGTGAATAAGGAATTTCAATTGAATTGATACTGTTGAAAAAAAGAAATGTTAAATGTTAACAAAGGCGAAACACGATGTTTTTACAGGGAATAAAAAGGAGAATCATTATCTGTGTTTTGAAAAAAATGTCACCGCAATGTCAGAGAGAATAAACTTTTCATTTGGTATATCAAGCAATCTCTCTTAATTATCACGTTTCAATCTACGAATTATAATTTATTTTGGGCGAAAAGGTAAAAGGGTAACTGTTCAGGCGAGCATTGTTGATAATTTTTATCACAGCTCCAACTAGAATTTGGTTAGCTTGGTTTCCGACAATACTGATGACCGAACTGTGACAGTAAGGAGGTCTGCCCCTATGAAGTTTGGTAAGTCGTTTTCCATTCAGAGAAGAACATAATTCAGAAAAAATGTTCCATTACAATTTATTCTTCACACTTCCAATCGGATCATAAAACGATAAATAAGCTTTTTAGACCTAAAAGGCTGAAGGAAGCTTGAAGCTTATGAAGAGCTTGAAGCTTCCTTCATAAAGTAAATGAGCGAGTAAAAATAAAATATTGTCAGAGGAATAAAACCTCAAATTATTCAGATCATGCATTCTCATCCAGGGAATGTAAACTGAGTAGTTTGCCATTATCAAGTACTTATACACGTCAGAATATGAAACAATAATTGTTGTGCATAATAAAACGAAGCCTCATTATATGCACAAAATCTTTGTATTTCATTTTTCATTCACATTTTGTATTTGCAGTACGGAGACAAATCATTGGTAAAATTGCCAATGGGACTTGAGCCCCAGACCATCGGCAAGTATAAGTTGCCTTCTCAATTTTCAGATAAGTATTTATTTGTGAAAAAAAATAAAATAAAAAGATATCAAATTTTGATAGATTTTCACGCTTAAATTTTCATTTGAAAATTCAAATTTTCTCAAACAAGGGGGATTGATAATGGTGAGCGAGAAATAATGAAAATAAATCAGAATTCACATTTGATTGCCATTTCAAAGGAAAAATGTATCATCCAAAATAAATTAGTGGAGTTGAATGCAATTAAAATGAAGGGCTAAATTGTGCCTTGGGCATTGGTTTTCCACCGTCGTGCGTCAATCGCAAATAAAATCATTACTTTTTACAGGAAAGTTAAAATTTGTGCTTCATAGTATAAAATAACTTCGACGACGTGAGACCAATGTCAATACATATTTAAATATGGTTAGCCCAAAATTTTAAATTCCATTTCTCACCAACTCTACCACAAGAATTAGCGATGAAAACAATTATTCTCAAAATCCAGGCTAGACTTACTGACAAAGCACGATAAGAAAATTATCTTGAGATTATTTCAGTGCAAAACACGACGAAGCATGGCATAAGTAAATAGAGGCAATCTAAAGGAGTAAATCGCGGAAGTCGCGCACTTGAATATATATAAAATATAAAATCGACTCGTGTAGCAAACGGAGGCAAATCTACAATTTTTCTAAGCTCTTTAGGTAACAGAGCGGCAAAGTAAGACCGCTAAAAAGGCGAGAAATCTACAGAAAGCTAATCAACACTATGTGAGACACTATGCACAACTGTAGCCGGCCTGTAGAAATAAACTATAGTAATCCTAGAGAAATCAGGCTCTCAAAAATCATAGCCGCTTAACGGATAAGCTTCGAGCATCACTTTTGATAGTAAAAAACGAGGAAAAAAATCAACTAGGACTGCGATTATTTCGATTGTCTCGAGCTGAGGAATCGTCGTCCATCAACAGCTCATGAGTTCCAAATTCCCGGGGTACGACGAGCGAATAACCAGTTCACAACTCGGATGGGGGGGGGGCGGTCAGGATTAAGAGAGCGAGAGGAGGGACGTCGGCAGGGACGGGAACGCGGAAGCCCGGACGATGAGCAACAAGCGGGGACAGCGGCGGCGGATCGGGGACATTTTTCCGGCACACCCGTGTGGGCACCACGCACGAATTCCAGGAGCACTGTCTACCTCGGGACTCCGATCCCTGAAAGGGTCCCGGCGCGGGGTGGGCGGGGGGTGGGGAGCAGCGTAAGCGCAGATCCCCTAGTAAGGCTCTTTACTATTCGACTCGCTCTACCCAGCGCATGGGTGCGCTCTCCCCCCCCCAACCCCCGGCTATACGCTCGACCTTCGCAACCCCTTCCCCCCACCCTCATCTTCGCGCTCCTTACAGTTTCACCTTGCCCGGTTCTCCCCCCCCCCCCC
>NW_017566728.1:1751729-2043779 GCF_001854935.1 Bemisia tabaci
GGGGGGGGGGGGGTCCCCGCGCCCCGTCGTCGCGCCCTTCGCGACCCTTATGACGGATCTGCGCTCCTTTAAGGGTTGCCGTGTTGCTCCGAGCTGCTTGAAGGAGTGTTTAAAAAAGGGGCACAGCTGTGAATTTGTATTCGATTTTAAGTTTTTTTCGGTGGTGCGTACACAAGGGAATGTACTTCAGGTGTTTAAAACTTTAAGCCCGCTGGGAAAATCTCAGGAACATATAAATCGATTGGAGAGCTCAACCATATTTGAGGGGCTTCGAGGGCAAGGCGTATAAGTGCAGTTTTTGCGATTTCAAGAATCCTCTCAATTCTAATAAAATAATTTTTAAGACGCTCGATGGACGGTGTGAGAAAGGAGAGTAAGACGGTCCAAAGGTCGAATTCCAAAGAAGGAATCAAAATCTAGAGTAAGGAGAAAGTCATTAGGAATATTGTTTGGTGGGAAATTATTCTTTGAAACATCGTTTTTTTTATTCAATTAAAATTATTTGCTCATTAACCAAGGGCGATTTCGACAATTTCGCTGATCGCGTAGCGGGGGTTGGGCCGCGTAGCGGCCAGGGAACGGAACTCCCTACACTGAAAAAAAAAAGGTATTACCATCTCAACTATACTTCTGGCGGATTTTGGCGACAGCCATAAGAGTAGTTGTCCTAGCTAGAAGTGTAAAGACACCAGCCAGCGGTATAGTTCACCCAACCACACTAATGCTGATTGTGAGGGCACCGACTAGAGGTACGGTTGATCCAACCACACTTTCAGCTGACTTAATCACACCTCTGGCTTGAGGGTGAACGAAGAAATTGACGTTCATAAAATTGACCAAAATTATTAAAACGGAAGCCGGCAAGGCAAACATTCTCTTATGAAAACGATTTTAAGAGCGTTACATGATAATGCTAAAAGTAGGCGGAATTTGCATGATGTTCGTAAATTTTTCAGGAAAACTTACTTAGATGACGTTCTACGAATAAGCAACCCTGGATTGAATTGAACACTTACCTGCAAAAACAGAGAAACAACAATAAATTAGATTGACATAAATATAATGATTAAATA
Source organism: Bemisia tabaci (assembly GCF_001854935.1). NCBI lineage: Eukaryota > Metazoa > Arthropoda > Insecta > Hemiptera > Aleyrodidae > Bemisia > Bemisia tabaci. The sequence continues at coordinate 1,752,803 of NW_017566728.1, forward strand.
ATTTACGATGAATGGACGCTAATTGTTATGTCTCACAATTTTTCTGTTTTTTAACCCTCTAAAGGAAACGGATCAGGATGTTTACTGCAAATACTGAAGAAGTATCATTGATACAGCAACGGAGCACTATTGGGAAAGTTCGTAACATGAATGTGCTATTCCAGGTGAAAAATCATCTTTAAAAAAAGAACGTTTAAAAGTCGAATCGGCTACACCGATGCACCGGAATGGCCGAATACGTTCATTAGTAACTACAAAAACATTATTCTCGTAAATAAATTTAAGAATCGAAATGAATGGAGTGTCATTATTCATGTCTTGGATCCCATGCCTTGAAGAACGTGTCAAGACACTTGACATTGGGCGGCTACGCAGTGATAATGAATATGTCTGAAAGAAAACCACTTCAAACACGCATAGCTTGACCTTTATTCGAGGAGTGGGAGAGTCCTGTGCAAAAATAAAAAGGCTGTTTTTCTCCTGAAAGCCAGCCTCTGTGATGTAGTGATTAAGACAGTTTTTCTTCTAGTAAAAAAGTATCTGGTTCGTTCCCAGTGGGGACGAGTTTTTAATAAGAACATTTAATAATCCATCATCCTGAGTGTGGATGGCCAATCCTAAGTTTTCTGATTTATATATTCAAGCCGTTGTAAATGGCGGAGGTGTTTCTCCCTCCGTTTCATTAAAGGTATTCTGCCCCACAATACGCTTGCACAAATGTTCTATTCTTTGATAAAGGAGACATTTGCACAAATAAGCGTGATTATTTTTTTTCGGCAGAGAAGTGGTAGTACTGAAGTGGCGCGGTGAAGATGTCACGAGCGATAATTGAATGATTGATAAGAGGCTATCGAATCCCCAAGTTATTTCCTTTTTCAAATAAAACAAAGGTTAGGTTAGGCTAGGTTTACTCCTGTGACTGTGGGCCTTTTATCCCCTCAGAGAGTTTAACCATAATTCATTTTCCATCCTTAAAAAAAATGTAACAAAAATTTAAAAAAGAACTTTTTTTTAAAAAAAAAAAAAAACCTTTTTGAACAGGCTCATGATTGTCAAAATTTGACAGTTATAAGGGAGAAAGTGCAACTGGCAGTGAAAGTGTGAGAGGCAAAAGTTATGTAATTCTTAGATCCATCACTGGAAAAAAACACATTGGATCTAGAGTCCAGACTCTTAAAAACATCGACAAGAAAAAGTACTCTTAATTCAATCAGAATCTAGCTTAAATCGAGAACCAAGCCTCTTAGTTTAAGCAGATTTCGTTTTGATTCAAGCAAAAATCCGATTGAATCAAGAGTATTTTTTCTTGTCAATGTTATCAAGAGTCTGGACTCTGGATCCAATGTGTTTTTTTCCCAGTGTATGTTCGTTGCCAAGTGGTCAAATTTGTGCGACTGGACGTATTATTGCTAAAAGGAACTATATTACACACAAACTCTATGCACATAGTTATTTTTAGCATAAATACTTCCGTCTGCCCACTTTTTCAATTCGTGCAAATGTCCACGAGTCGTATTTGTACATTGCTGCACATGGCAGCATAGTTCGGTTTCCCAGAGCCAAAATCCTGACATAGCACCGACTCGGACCAGCGTTAGCGAACTGCGGGTAAAACTCGCCTTCTTCACACAGTCAACCACCGGGAAGTGTGCGTAATTTTGCTGCGAGCGGCGTCGGCAAGCCGTCGGTGCATAAATCAAGGCGCGTTGCGAAATGGAAACTGCAAGCGAGTGCTAAATCCTGATATTATTGAAGCTATCAAGGCGGGGATATTTATAAGGCGTGATCGGATCCGTCGTTCTGCAACGAGGACGTCTCGGGGTGAGATTCGAGAGGCGTAGAAGAGTCTGCCAACCGCGGCTCACGCGGAAACACACTTACTGCTGTCTCCAGGGATGCTCGGCGGTTGACAGGGACCGGGGGGTTGTGGGTGGGGGTGGGGGGCTTGTTAACTCGCGCCCGTCCCCCGCCTCGCTTAAGCCCGATTCATATTCAAAAACTTTGAGACATTGTTTCCGGTCACACTTCATCCGACCCGGCAATTACGGTGGCATTGCAAAATGAGGCTGGGATTTCGCGAGAGTAAGGGGCTCCATCCATACTACCGCGCTAAGGAAGAACGTCGTATGAACATTCTAGAGTTGCCACATTTCTCCGGATACAGATTACTTTTTGGGGAAGGTTATGCATATTTTTGCTTGATATTTTCAAATATTTTTGATTATACTTTTTGGGTAAGGTTATGCATATTTTTGCTTGATATTTTCAAATATTTTTGATTGAACCGCGAACAAAATTGTCTGAAAAAGTTGAAGAAATACATCTGTCACAGTCAGATAGTAAAATCAGGCATTTTGTCAATGCCTAGGCAAATAGTCAAATGCCTAGGAAAATAGTCAAATATTCTAGCTACGATTGAAATTCTGATTATTTTCCTAATTTTAGACAGAATAATTAATTGACCCCGTAAGAAAAAATTCTCAGTAAAAATTTGCATCACAAAATAGTATTTTAAACGATGTTTAGCTCCTGAGTAGTCACTTATCTTGAAATTTTCAGCATGTCACAGAATACAGCAGTTTTAAAATTTCAAAATTTAAAAATATGAGAGGCATCTAAGAGAAAGATACAAAAAGAGTTTATAGGTTTGATGAGATGTTTTTCCACAAGTATTAAAAATTCGTGAGCTCTCCGCCATAAATTCACAAAATTGCATAGACAATCAAAATTTAGCTATCTGCCTATGCATTTGACAAAATGTCTGATTTCACTATTTGCCCGCGACATATCCACAATTTTCCCAGTAAATTCATTTTTTATTGAAGGATATATGGCAACGTCTGAGGGCTCTTACGATGTTCTTTCTTAGCACGGCGGTATGGTCGTTCTCCAACCCGGGTCTGACCGACTCGGAGAGTCTTACTTTAATTGGATAGAATTAAGCAGTACGGTCATACCTCCAAGGGAAGATTTGAAAGAAAACGCATAAGTGCCACTGCTTAATACTCTTCAAAAATGGTCGGATATGGACGCATTAGTAATCGGAACTTGACGAAGAAGAAGGAGATGAAGAAAGAGAGGGAGAGGAAAAAAAAGCAGGAGGATGATAGAAGAGAGGACGAAGAAGAAAAAGAAAAACGGAAAAGAGATGGGAACCAGGATGAAGAGAGAAAGATAAAGAAGAAGAGTTGGACAAAGAGGGAGTGGAAAAGAAGGAGGTCGAAGTCATGACGATGTTCGGTGAGCATTTCAACCAGTCAAATGCGAAAAGAAGTTAAAAAAATTTGCAAAGAAAAGAAAAAGTGGGTGATTCGATTCGCGGAGAGTAGGCGGAAAAGAAAAAGACGTCAATCTCACCCAGGACTTAATTACTGCTACCGTTTTGGGCTCTTATTCTGTAATGCATCATGCATTAATGTTTAACCCCGGACCGAATCAAGCAGCAGAAAGGAACCAAGTCACATTAGGCATTGCCAAATTACATCGGATGATTTATTTTTTTTATGGGAAAACAGTATATTGCAGATCTTTATAACGATTTTATGGGATTTCCTCTGAGATGTAAAACGAATTCCCTAAATTCTTGAAAAAATTTGCACACGTGTTACCCCTGTTACCCTGTAGAGAGACAAATTGCTTGATGAAATTTTTAAATGGATGATAAGTCTTAATTCCTCTCTGTTTAACGCGGTGCGTTCGAGAGAATTGCACACTACACAATCAATTAATAACGGTAGATTTTTTTATGAGGCATGGCAGAGAATTATGACCTTTGTCTTTGTTGCCGCACTGGTTGCATCAATTTCAGTATATTGAATTCAGCTCGTTGATATAGTTCGAAATTTTCAATGAAATTAGCAAATGTCTGAAATTTGATGAATTTAATTTATAAATGAAAACTATCTAACTAAGTGCACATTCCTCGGTTTCTAAATTGACGGAACGAACCTCTCTCCATAACAAATTCAGACTTTCAACATTTTTCTAAAAATAAAGTTGAATATTTTATCTTAACCCGAAATGTCATTTTAGACTCTTCGTATAGCACTAACATATGAAATTTACTCATTATCTTGCATTCGACGTATGGAGCGCAAACAGCACTCGAAGTCAACACATCAAAGCTCCTCTCCTTGAGTCGCGGTCGGACCAGTATAAAACGCCTTCAATTGCGCCTGATACTGTGCAACACACCGAAGTTGATATAGTTGTATTCTTAGGTTCGAACCTAACTCACGTGAATTGCTCTACCAAATAAGGCATGCCAGCCTATGAGTTGCTGTATCTCAAGTATTACATGCCCATTACTGCCTTTGCCAAAAATTTAAGGTCTTATTTGGTTTAGAAAGAAAGAATTATTATAAATTCGGCCAACGAAAGAGGCTCCTTTGAGGGAAAATCTGTTCGTGAATCTTGCATTTCTTGCATATAATTTTTAAGCGCGCGAGACCGTTTACGTACCGTGTGATATTTTCAGACGGGAAAGTCGAATTTTCGGTATAATTTTCAAATTACAAAATTCAAGATGGTGGATGTGGTCCAATATGCTATATCGGCTTCTGTTCGATCGATTTTGGTGATTCTTGATACCAGGCGATATTTGTTGATTTTGACATTTGTTGGGGAACTTAATTTTTAAATTAAATTCTTGAAATTTGAAAATCCAAGATAGTAGACGTGGCCTTCAAGCTCCTGTTCGACCGACTTTTTACTTAAGACACAGCAGTATAAGGGCAGCTCACCCGCGTAATAATGTGAACTTTTATCCTGTCATATCTATAGAATGCATGATGTAAATGTCTTCACGTCTCTGCTTTCTCATGACTCTAATTTTTCTTTTTTAAAATTTGACGCATTTTGCTGTGGTTACTGGACCGGTCAGTTCATTTGAATTAGATCAATCGAATTTTTAAGGGAATCCTTAAGGATTTACGAAGGATTATTAGATCAATTATTACAGAATGAACTAATTCTAATTAAATTCGTGTAAATGATGACGCCTGGTGACATCAGAGGGCGGTAAATTTTTTCACCTTTAAGTCAATATTTTCTTGGCATTCCAGTTTTAGAAAATAAAATATACTGTAAACTCAGCTCAACAAACACTTATTTAAAGTTATATACAATTTTTTCGTGCAAATTCTACTGCGACGGATTTCGACCATTTTAGACGAGACCAAAAAAGTCGACAATGATGAAAAATTAATAACCGTCCAATAGTAAACAAAAACGTTTTAAATTCTATCGTAAAAAATCACTACGAATCTTTTACTTTACTGCAACGCATCTTCATATGCCTCACACGGAAAAAAAAGCTAGGGGTTGTTCAATGATATGGGCATTTCCAATTAATTGTGGTAACACCCCAATAAATTAGGCGAGTGACCCAAATGTTGTGGTGCTACCCCAACTTGAGTTGCGGTAAGTACGACCACAATCAATTGGAAACGCCCATATCATCCAACAAATTGGGGTAGTACCACAATTTCAGGGGCTGACCCTCGACACATTTTTCTCCGCGCATCGACATTCAAACCACACTCCCCCTCCCGCCACCCAATTGGTCCGTGGATGGAATGCGTATAATGCACAGTCGGGTAAAACTGCTGTCATTGGATACTCGAAGTTTGACATTGAAATAGCTATGACAATTTATCTCTATTCAGGTTTTGAGTGACGAGAGGGACGGAGTTTATTATTCGGCTGGAATTCGTTCCGGATGCTGACAATTGCAATTGCGCCAGGCTAATGGCCAAATTTCAGCACCTCGTCGGAGTGCATGGGAAATTATGGCGGTCTCTGATTTACCGCGCCTACGGAATGAATGAGAGTGAGGTCGTGATGGTGGAGGGTGCGGCAGGGTGCGGGAATGGATACGGGATGGAAGGGTTCGGAGAATGGAGAATATCTCGGTTCCTGTATCAGAGCGCCTGTTTTCGAAATGGGCCACTGTAACGACTCTCCAGTTTAATTTCCATCGCTGCCTTTTTTTCAGGGTATAAGCCGAGATCGTTTTGTGAAAGCCCCGAGGTAAATTGCTCCGATGGAAACATATCAATTGCGGAAGAAGGAAAATGTAAATCTCGATTTGCTGCGTTACAAATTCCTTGAAACCCTGTATTTTTTCGAAGGGAAACCAATCAGCATCCCTGGGGACTTCTGTCAAGTTTTCTCTACCCATCATGGAAAATTCTGCCTAACAATTTCGGACTATATCGTTCCTTCGTTTTTTCTCAAAAGACAAACGAGGAAACAGCGGAAATTTTGGAATTTCATGGAAAAAACGTTTTTACCATTAATTCGGATGGTGAATCGAGTAGACCAAGTATTTCATTTGTGACGTTGAACATTTCTTGCAGTGCCTATGTCGACGCTCAACTACCGTTCCTCGTTATAACACGAAATTTTTCTCCTCATTGAAAATTGGACAAAAAACTTACTCTTAGAATATTACGAAAAATTTCAAGTAGCTTTCCTCTCAAGAGATGGGGTATGAAGTTTTTAATGGCGAAGTTAGAACCTAAATCCCCTCAATTGTGAAATGCCATATTTTCTAGTTATGCCATGTGTGTACTTAAGAACTCAAAATAGTTTGTCCTATTCTTCAGTGCTATAGAAGAACACCAAACATTCGAGGTCGCAAATTTTCACCGAGTAGTTTTCCCCCCTTTTCTTAAAAATCTATGAATATTTTTCTTTGAAATTACCTCAAGCAAAGAATAATATGATCTTAAAAATTTAAAGAAAATGTTTTAAAAGTTTTCTAGAAAGTTGTAATTTAATTAAGACATCTTAGCAATTTCTGGATGACAGCATTTGTACAGCCTTGCAACGAAAATATGCTGCCGCGCTAAGGAAAAACGTCGTGTGAACGTTCGAGAGTTGCCAAATTTCCCTGAAGTAAACATATATTTTTGAGAAAAATTATGCGCATCTTTCCTTGCAATATTCATATATTTTAAATTAAATTGCAACGATATCATCTAAAAAATCGATCAAAAATATTCACAATTTTCCTGGTAAAGTCGATTTTTATTGGAGAACATATGGCAACATCTGAAAGCTCACACGGCGTTCTTCCTTGACATGGAAGTATTATCATCCTACGCACTTGGTTACCCAACCATCAAAACAGAGTGAGATACTCTCAAATAATTCAGGCGATGAAGCAGCAAATATTCGAACGCCGAGGCAATGAAATTGCCTACACGCATGATTGAAGGCTTTTTTTGCCCCCAAAAATTTTACTATGCGATACATGTAACTAGACCCTACGTGTAATCCTTTCGATTACATTTTCTCCGGTAAATATAACGATAATAGCGTTGGGTCTAACGGGAAAATGTGCTGAAAAATAAATAAACCGCTCTAATGATTAACAAAATTGTACAGCTGGTTTCAACGAGGTCTGGGTTTGCAAATATTATATGTATAATGACGCCATTGGTTAGGTAAATAAAATTTTCAATTCCTTTTCATCACGTCGGATCCAGAAAAACTGAAGTTTTTTTTTTTTTTTTTTTTTTTTTTTTTTTTCCATAAAAGTTGTTAAAGAGATGTCGTATTTGATAATTTTTTACTTCGTTTTCTTCTATGTCTCCATCATCTAGACTCTTTTCCATAGACTGTCAGAAGATTACTTAAAAGGAGTTTGTGAATGCATTGATTTTATCGATTTAAAAATATTGAAAACGGAAAAAAATGTTCTTCAAATATATCAGATATGTATTGTTTTGCATTAAATTAGCTACGTTTCAATAAGCCGAATCGATATCTTTATCTATCATCGGGCTGATTAAATTGTTTTTCATGCCTGTTCTTGGGAATAAGAAGACTACATGGTGCATTACGAAACGACGATTTCTGGCTCATTTTAGAAACGAAGTGTGTGCAATTGGCTTCCTACTGTACATACTTATCTTTGTGGATGAGCCAAAAATAGTAGTTCCTTATGAATAAAAAGTAACCCACTTCATCACCTAACTAAAAATTACATAGCATCTTCATCGAATAAATTAACTTGGAGCTACCCCGAATACTATTAAGATAGACAAGATGTTTGGGTTTGGCACCAGGGCATCGGCACAATTGTGCACCTATGGTTGGTTGTTCTCGGATGAGAGACGATTTTTGCTAGTACGTGAAAAAAGGTATGTCTCTCGCCCGTGCGGATTCCGCATGCATGACTGAGTGATCAAAGTACCTACCGCAGAGAATTATCATGCAGCTGTAAAAGCCTCGCTAAAGGCGAAAATATCCACTTGTAGTGGAATACCTAGATTTTTCATACATTCGATAAAGTAACTCTTCTAACAGTCAGTTCTGCCCTTCGCATGAAGTACCCTAAACGGGTTTTCGAGGGAAAACTACATGGAAAGTAGGCCTCACATTTGAGTTGATCTATAAGTTCTCAGAAAAAATGCCTAACTTTTCAAACAAAGAAAAAAAATCGGAAACGAGAAAGAATAGAGTTACCCAATGGAATGCCAAAAGAATGCTTTTGAAGCGAAAAATATGGTTCTTTTTGGCCTTTTAATAGTACAGTATGAAAGTTATTACAAACTTTGGAGTTGGGCACTTTTCAAAATAAACAAGGATTCGTGCCCATTTTTTCAATGCCAAATAAAGAATATTATTTTTGAGGAGGGAAAGGGGAATGATAGATATGCATGACCATGACAACAATGCTTCTGCAATGAAACGGGGTTTCCATTTTTTCCGAATTCGGCTGTCCTTGAAGTGAGACGTTAATTTAAATCAGACCATTTTGTATCTACTTTTTCTTCTCTGATTTTGCATATCAAGTACGTATTAATTTTTGTGGAAAATTATGAATATTTTCCATCGAAAATTTTAAGCTCTTTAGATCGAATTGCGAATGAATTTCTCGGAAAAATTGGAAGGCAAATATTCACAAATTTCCTAGAAAATTTGTAATTTATCAAGGGAAGATTGGCAAGGTTGGCTCGCGACCCATTTTTGAAGCAGTAAAAAACATTGATAATATTTGAAAATTTGCAAACTCATCTAGATAGAATATACCACCTACTAATGGCCAAAAGCTCATGGAAAACAGCCCTAAAAGATCTCCGGCGGGCAAGCGAACGTAAAAGAAAATTTTAAAGGGTTACCGAGCTTACTAAAATTGCATTTCATTTGAGAATGAGAATGGAGTCGAGGTGTTATCCCCAAAAATGATAAAACTTGACCACACAAAAAGTAAAAATACACGATACGTAATTTGATTTGTTTTCAATTGAGTCAGTTTTTTCCGCTCATTCTGAAGTATGGCATTAAATAGAGAATCTAGGTTATACGACCTTTTGTGAAAAATAATTTCATAATACTTCACGACCGAATGAATAATGCACAGAGAACTTCTCAGGAAATACCGTTTTTAAATCCCCTTTTTCCAATTATACTGCGCCGTAAAATCTTCGCTTCTGGACATTCTGCCATTTTAATCTTTTTTCTCGCAAACTGACAGTGACCCAGGACTCACACACGCTTTTATTTGCGCTTCGAAGAGATTTGTGTGGCACTCTCTCTCTCTCTCTCCTGCGCTCTTCCCTCACTCTTTAGTATCACCTCCAATCCGATTTTCCAATGCTTCGAACACATCACCTCCGTATCATCGTTTCCAGAAAAACCCCTTTAGACTAGAGGTAGGAAAAGATGTGCGCTTTACTTGGGGGTGAGTGGAAGAAGTCCCCTGACCGCTACGGGGCCAACCCCCAGGAAAATTTTTGCTCTATCATTTAAAAAAAAAAAAAAAAAAAAAAAAAAAAAAAAAAAAAAAAAAAATATTAGCGAGTCGCGGCCGTCGTTTTCGGGGTCATCTTTTAATAATTGAAACAAAGCTCTCTCATCTCCATGTATATACCTGGCAACAGCCGCAAAAATCCTAAAAATTAGCCTCAGATCTCAAGAACGGACTCCAAAATATGGGAATTTAGACTGTTTAGATGTGTAAATTCAAAATTTTGTCACGAATAACTACGAAAGTTGAGTTACAATTCGTCGTGTCTCATGCAAAATTGGCTCAAACGGTTAATTTTTTTACAAGAGTATACCTACACCTGTGAAATTTGTGTTCAAAATTTGTCTGATTTTTGCATGAGATCAGGAGAAAAATCAGTGAAATTTTCGGTTAGAAAATTCCAAGATTTTCCCGGTAAAATGCAATTTGTGAGGGGAAATTTGGCAATATTGAAATATAGTTACGTTCTCTCGTAAGGGAAACGATGAATTAAACACCTTTTTGGGAGAATGCTCCTATAAAGACGCCAAAAGCCGATACAAATTCTACAATTTAACACAATTTTGCAGGGAGTTCTTTCCCCAAAAGAGCATCAGGGAATTCGTTAAATTAGAGGGAAGGAGACTGATACGAAGGGATAAATTTATTCAAAATGTTGCGCTCCCGTGAGAGAGTTCTTCTCGAGAATAGATGCAATGAATTCAAACAGAAGGAAAACTTTGTTTAAGGAAAAGAGGTCATAGCTGATTAAAATTAGGTTATCTTATTGATCTTAAACAAAAAATTGGAGTAGAGAGACGGATAAAGAGGAAGAGAGGGGGAGTGAGAGGGGAAAGAGAGGGGGAGAGAGAGGAATAGAGATAGAGAGAGCCTCTGCGTGAGTTTCTGAGAAACTTCCGAGTCGACTGATGAAAACAAGTGTCGGTAAAATTATGATACTTGAATTAAACAGACTCATTGAGAGGAGCTTTTGAGTAAAAATGCAAAGGCAATATAAAGAAGAGGAATTCAAATATTTTGAAGAGTAACCCTGAATACCCTTTTTTCCTGGGGGCGAATTGGTGAAGTAAGTGATATTTTTATCGTTCAAAATGAAGTTGCATTTTTCTTTCCATCTGATGTGAACAATTTATTCTCTCGAAACATGTGTGCGGATGAAAAATATATGGGTGGGGATTGATAAGAAACTAACGCTACGTCAAAACATCCGGCCAAAACAGGGTGGACAGAGCATTCTTAAAACGATAGTAACCAAATCGTTCATTTGTAGTTTTCAACCATGTTTGGTATACTCACGAATTTAAACGTAGATCGCTTTGCAGTATCGTGCACCGTTTCTTGAATTCCAAGGCCATCTATCAGGCCTGGTGAAGTCATCATATCATATCGGTGGCCATAAAATTGAAAATGATCACATCAATGACGTCATTGAACCATCAAATAGCGCTCTATGCGTGAGAGAACATCAATCTGCGAGAAAACTACGCTCCTCCTCACTTTTTACCAAGGCGCTGAATTTTAATGGCAGAGGTGTGAATGGCCGAAATTGCTAAGGCACCTCTTTAAAATACCACTACCACATAATCCTCTTCGGTACTTAATAGCTCTTATCTACAAATCAGAAAATTTGGACCTATACAAAGTACGATTAAAGTTTACCCCCAAAGGCCAATTTACATTAAAGTATGACACCCTTGGAAATATTCGGTTCTCAGCTACCTAATTCTTTAATTGATTTTGGTTTTGTCAACATTCCCCAAGAGATCCTTTTGTGTGCGATTAAATCTTACCCCCAAAAGCTTGTTTGTGTTAAAACATGACACTCTTGGAAATGTTCGGCTCTTAACTAATTCATTAATTGATTTCGGTTCTGTCAACACTTTCCAAGAGATACTTTTGTGTGCAGCCAAAAGCGTTGAAAAGGTCGTTAACGTTAATACCTCCACTGGATAATACCTACAATCTGACTTATTCTTTACATCTTGGAACTATCTCATTTTTCGAATTAAGACAAAGATATTATGAAATCAGAGGCGACTAAACAGAGATCTAAATGACCGAACTTGGCAACAATATCGCAGAATCCGAGCACCCACTCTTGGAAAATTTACTTGGCAAAAGTGTTAGCAACTTGTTAACACTCCCGACTTTTTGAGTCGGTGCCAAACTAAACTCGGCCCTCTTAGCAGGTTAAGGAGTCAACTCAAAAGCTCGGTGAAGGATATTGTTAGCGGTCTGCCTAATTTTCTTAGCGTTTCCTCCGTCTTTGCCTCTCCTCCCTCCCTCTTACCTCCCTCTTGCCCCCCTATCCAGCTCTCTCAAGTTTTTTAGCCGCCCTGACGCTCATTATCCAGATGGATTTCAAGGACGGTGCAGCGCGCACCTGCGTCGTGAGACCCTACGAAGGAAACAAGCAGTGGCGGCGTGGCGTGAATTGCGATGTATCGATTGTTCTACTAATTAAACCTATGATAAAGAGTCTATTATTAAGGTGTTTGCTGCGAACACCCTGTTTATCGATTCTTTTCCATAGGTTTAAATGGCAGAACAATCGATACATCGCAATTCACGCCACGCCACTGAAAACGCGCCGCATCAACACTTGATTATTGTCAAATTTTCCCCGTTGAAACATTTACTTTTAAAAAGAAAATCATGAGACTTTTTTTCTTAGAATTTTCGGAAGGATGAAAGTAGGAATTAAATTTTCTGCAAAAGGAAAATGTTTACAATTTAGTGATGAAATTTGTTTGGAATGCGGTGGCGCGGCGTGGCGTGATTTGCGATTAATCAATTGATCTACCATTTAAACCTCGATGAACAGGGTGTCCGCAACGAAAACTTTGACAATCGATTCTTTACCGTAACTTCAAATGGGGAGATATCGTTAGTAATCGATCGTTAACGCCACGCCGCAGCATGCGATGTGAAGAAGCTTTGCAATTTTCAAATGTCCATACGGCATTTTTTTTTTGTTCGCACGGGTAGCATTGTGGAAGTTTATGAATGAGCATAGCATTGAAGAGCAACAGCAGTTCTTTAAAAAAAATTTCGAAAGACCACAAAAAAAAGCTTAGACTAAGTTCATATGCTTAGCCTGGAATTCTAACGCGAAAGAGGGCTTGGCCGTCGAAGTGAATAAATGAATAAATGCTATCCGATTAGGGTGTGTCCGTTATTAGGCTATATATATTTCACATTTACGGTGTCTTGAACCATATGCAAATTTAAAAACAACGAACATGTACTGCGGTGGAGGATGATGTGTCTCCTGCTGTCTCAAATAATGATGAACGAGAATCGTGATTTAAAATCAGTGACAGCTTCCGGATGTTATGCTCAAACTTGATAGCTTCAAGATGACCGCCTGTTCGCGATTTATTTAAACTAATTTTTAATACAGACACACTGAAAAGCCTCAGTTGTGAGTGAGTTGCATTTGCGATCCAAACATTATTTTAAATGAAGGATGAAGCGTTTTTTTTAAAAATGCTGAGAATGACGTAATAATCCAATTATATCACCCCGTTGAAGCAAGTCACGATTTTCTCTCACCTTTTGCTCGGATGAGCAAGTCACGCGCAACCTCACAATGGTTGCTCTGATGAAGCTTCCAATTTTCAAGATTATCCGCACGTTTAGATTTCAGAAATGTGCGATTTAATGGAAAGTCAAAGCGCCTTCTGTTCTTCACATATGCAACACGGACATCCACCGAGCACAAATTGTTGTATCCAAGGACCTGCATCAACTTTGCTTCAAGTCTTGATGCAAGGGCAGTTAATCACTAATGCGAGAAAGCTCAAACATTTCTATTTTCCCTTTCCATTCCGTTCCTTTCCTTTTCCACCGAGCACACTAAGAACCTACCAAAGAATCAATTGTTAAGGTGTTCGTTGCGAACACCCGGTTCATCGATCCTTTTCCATAGTTTTGAATGACAGATCAATCGATAAATCGCAAAACACGCTACACCACTGAATCGAAGGTCTCTCCTTTTCATCGCCAGGACGAGGAAAAATCGGAGTCTTTGAAATACGCTCTCATGTGCCTATTTTTATGTGCGTAAAAGTGGGTTGCCAGCACTGCCACGCTAAGGAAAAGTACCGCACAAACTTTTGAATGTTGTCAAATTTCCTTCAAAAAACCAGGGTGAAACTGCAGAAATGCGTACATCGGTTTGCGGCATTGCAAACTTCCCGTCGTATTTTACTTTATACATGAAAAACCAATAAACGTCATTTCTTGAAATTTCCGGTGATTTTTCTCCTCTATCTGACGAATATCCTGTGAATATTTGAAGCAATGATGTTGGTTTGGTCTCCTCTTAAAAAATAATTTAGGGGCAGCGTCTTTGAAACACCGCAACTGAGATTCGCATTTTTGTAGTTGCACCATCGATATCTTTCTTCGAAATGTTTTAAAGAGCTGGATTGAATGGAGAATTTGCATTCAGATATTTTATTCCCTTATCCCAAAGTGCTTAAAGATCAGATTTCATAGTATTTTTTATATTTTTTTCCTGATGTGAGAAATAGTATGAAAATAGATTTAAAAGTGAGAAAATGAACCGCCTAGTGAGGTTATCTGGCGGCATTTCCACTGGGAAAAAAAACACATTGGATCTACATGGGCGTAGCTAGGGGGGTCCTGGTCCCCCCAGAAATATCGTGGCCCCCCAGAAAAACGGGATCCTCCATTCCTCAACCCCCGCTCTCTTCACCACGAGAGGTGGTCCCATGCCCCCCCCCCCAGAGAAATTTCCTAGCTACGCCCCTGTGGATTTAAAGTCCAGACTCTTGAAAGCATTGACAAGAAAAAGGTTTCTTGATTCAATCAGATATAAGCTTAAATCAGAAGGAAATCCGCTCAAATTAAGAGGCTTGTTTCTTGATTTAAGCTTAAATCTGATTGAATCAAGAGTATTTTTTCTTTTCGATGTTTTTAATAGTCTGGATCATAGATACAATGTGTTTTTTTCCAGTGTCCCATTTAAGCACACGTATTTTAGTAGATTAGATCATTTGTGTCATATCTTCTTCAATAATTGTTCAATTCATGAACCAAGGGCGTCCTTGTGTTCAGTTCACACAGTAGTTTCCATTTAAACAGGGAATTCATCGAATTTCAGACACCGGCAAATCCTCTATTGCACAAAATTTACAGCTAAACTTTCGAGGAAAAATATTCAATAAAATGCCAGCGATTTGTATTTTATCAGAGGTAATTTGGCAACGCCAGGAAGTCCATACGGCGTTTTTCCGCAGCGCGGGAGGGCAGACGACACGCACTTCTCGAGGCCCGGTTAAAACCAAATCAATACGTAAAATTAGTCAAAGTCACCCTCGCAGTTCCGCCCCTCGCCGGGTTACTCGGGATCAATTTTTACCGTGAAAAAAGAGGGAACTTTTCAGAAGTCACATTGATGCCAGCATACTTTTGTGGGGGCTCACGATAATGGCTCATAAAGTACCTTAATTACTGGGTCACGATTCTCTCGGTCCTCCTCCCCCGCCGCACAGTAGATCGAGTCAATAGGAGAAGTCGGACAAACTTTGGGATCTTCAAACGCTTTTAACTTCGTCTATACAAAATTTTGAGGTTCTAAAAGTGGATCCATTGCTTTTCTCGTAAAATTTTCTTCGAGCAGCACCCCTCGAAATTTAAAATGTGACAAAATAAACATCAAAATTTGCAGTTTTAGTCAAAAAATTTATGTCCGACCTCTCCTATTGACTCGACCCACTGTGTGCCGCACAGCGTCACCTTTCCACATTCCCGGTTTTCTGATTGCCTGCCAGATTTCGTTGCTCCTCAGGGGCCATTCCTAAATTATGTAACGCACTTTTCAGCATTTTTAACTCCCCCTCCCCTCGTGACGTAGATCCCTATCCTTAAACACGTAAAAACAAAATAACGTAACGACCACCACCCTAGAATTTTTCGTAATTTAGGGACGGCCCCAAGAGTCGTAAGGACGTATCTCTATTTACCACATGAGCCACAGAATTCATTGATTTATATGTAAAATAGGGCTCACATCCTTACGTGGGACACGCCCTTGCTTTAGGGAGCCTAGATTAATAGGAAAGATCTCTGTTTCTTAATTTTGACCCTTTAGCGCATCGAGAATAAACTATAATTGAAACTGTACCTAATAAACGGTGTTTCGGGTAGACTCTTAATTATTAGTAGCTGTGGCTGATTATCGTGATATTTTTCACCACTAAGAATTAATTATACCACTATGTTGTTAATATTACCACTTTGATAGTCCAATCGTTACTTAATGGTAAAAATATCACGGTCATTGTGAAGGCTCCCACTAACTAAGAGTTCCTATGAAACATCATTAATTTAGTAATTTTACGCATGGTACTTTTATCAAGGCGGGGTAAGGCCTAACTTGGCACGAAAAAATGTATAAATGAGATGTTGGTATGCCACTGCCTACAGATGAATGCACTTAGAACAATTTCATCTAAAAATCTCGGATAAAATCGGAGGTACGATGGATTATTTACGATTTGGAAGCGTATTTTTAAAAAAAAGTTACTTCGAATGTGATATAATCTCATTTGGGCACAAAATTATTGGCACGCGTTAATGATTCCTAAAAGTTGGGAACTCTAGCGAGGCTTCGCCTATTACAATGTTTGTAATATTATCGATAAATATCGATAATGCATCGGTGATTCAGGTTGCTTCACCAATAAGAATCGGTTATTCATGACAGATTTGAATAGAGGAAACCCAGAATTGCCAGCGTGCGAGGTTCGCAACTGAAAACGCCTGGTTTGGACACAAAATGAAATCAACCACTCGTTTTTTCATTCTTAAAGATAGCAAGAAGCATAATCGGAAACTCAAACACAAAATGTTTGACGTAGCTCGGTGAAATCAAGCTCCTGCGAGAATTTCTCTCACCGTGTAGGTTTCGTTTCCCGGGGACAGTCACATTTCTGTTAACTTTTGTCATGGGAACGGAGTTCCCCATGATATTACAATCGTTCCGTTGCTTTCGCTATGGGATTCCCTATACCTCTGCGACCTTGAGCGTTTCGCCCAGTCTCCGATTTTTGGTTGATTTTCCGATGTATCAAAAACCGTTGTATTTTTTAGCCAATTATGTCTCTACGTCAAGTTGTGTTGATTGCTAAAATTCGCTTTCAGCGAGTTTTTTTCCACCTCGAGATGTCGTGTCTGACTGGTAAATCTGCGCAGAACCACGAAGTTCCGTTTTTAGGCAAATTCTTTTTTTTTGGGAGGTTCTGATTGGTTATTTTTCGCCATCAGTTTTCTGTTCGTTGGTGCAAAAGATCGCCTACCTCGGTGTTCTTGAGAAGCCGCCATTATCCCACCTCAAATTTGAAAAATAGAAGTAAAGAAATAATAACCATCGTACAAGGTGGAAAATTGTTCTGGAGGACTCGTTACGGATAAAGAAGTCAAAATCAGAGCTCGATTGATTGATTTAATTCATGGATACGCAAATATTGCCTTAGCTCAACTGCCGCGATCGGAATGCGTGCTGGGATGGACCTCGAGATGCATTAAAACAGTGCAAACCATGGCTCCTACAGCAATACAGCAATGCGCTTCATATCATCCAAAAAGCAGTCTCTTGTGATAAGTCCCGCCCATTGCCCGAGTCTTTTAAATGCTATTTTTACTCTCACTCCCGTGAATCCGTTATAGCCTAGTTGACTATACCGCCTCGTATTTTTGATTAGGTGCGGGCACCCGGCGATCGGGAGTTCGATACCCGACGATGTGAACTACTTTTTAATGGTTGTATTGAATGTTTTAGACCAATCATCAAAAAATAATTAATAGTAGATGATAAATGTACGAACATTTTCTCGTGAGTTAATATGTTAAACAAAAATACTGGAATATACCTCCTTCACATAATCAGCCACATGTTTCCCCAAATCAATGACGTTATTTTCTTTTTCCAATAAAGTTAATTTGCATTCAACGTTCGTAAGTTAAGCAAAAAGTACCTATTGATACAAATAGAAAGACATAAAAATAGTATGTCTAACATTTCAGTTGTTTTTTTTTTTATTTATTTTTTGTTTTTTTGTTTTTTCAATAAAACAAATTGACTGGGGCTAGAATCATCGTATCTCTGAAGACAAAAGCTAAGTTTTTTGATACAGAAATACTAATATATTCATCCGTTATATAATCAGGGAGATGTTGACCCAAATATTGATGTACATTTTCTCTGTTCGCCCAAATTAATGATGGTATTTTCTTTTTTCAATAAAATTAATTTACATTCCACGTTCTTAAAGCAATATTTTCTCCAAAATTCAGAAAAAAATAACAATTTATACCTACGCAAAAAGTAAATAAATAAATAAATAAATAAAGCAATGACATGAAAGTAGTATAGGTAGTACACATCTAACATTTCAGTTACATCTATTTGAATGAAAAAAATGGCAACTTAGGAAGCACATAGGTCACTTATGATGCGTATTCGGGCATATGAGTAGAGTAAAAATATCATACTTTACGCCGAAAAAACGAAACTGAAAGTTAAATGCGTTAACTTCCGAAAACCATACATAATCCAACGAAAATTAATAATTGGTAAATATAACAGCTTTCTTGTATGCAAAGAAAAAAAATTAAAAATGTTAAAAAAGAGATGTCGACACAAAATTACATAGCCCCTTCAATCCTGAAGATACCACAAACGAACTGTACCTTAACATTTTCATATCCCAGAAGCAAAAGTTCCCATGACGAATATTGCTATCGCTAGCGATTGCAAAAACCAACTTGTTTTTCATTGTCTCCTCTTTATATTTGAAAAATACTCTCAAATAGTTTTTCCATCAAAGTCTTGCCCTTTGATACTATAACAAGTTCATACGTCATCAATAACTTACTTAAGACATCGGCGATTATTATACCGAATGATGAAGGATGGCGTTAGTAAAATTGTAGACTGCAAATTCCCAGCGGTCAAAATCTCTAGTGCCTTTGAGACCCTTCTTCTAATCCAGAACGTATTAGATGTTTAATAAACCCGTCTTCTGCCGGCTGCATGAGAGGTAAAATTTTCTATCGAAATTTCTTTGGATATTTGAAGTGATTGAATCTACGGTTTATCGTTAAACATTTCTTTTGCATTACTTAGGAGCACTCTTAGATTAAAATATGGGAAAAATCCCCTCACTATTTCAAAATGTCAGTTGTTTACGCTTCACTGTCGCACAATTCTTCAAGAAGTTTTTCCTAGCAATTTATTTTAAGTGTACAGGTGAAAGGGACGATCTATGTATGATTTATTTAAATCTATATTAAACACGATATGTTTGTCACTGAAAGGTATTCGCTCATATAAACACCAGTTTACACCTGAAAAATTCACATTGTCAGTAACGACCGATAAGAAAAATAACATTGAACCGACAAGTCTAGAATCAGCTCCTCTTATTCAACACATATATTTGGATTAAAACTGACTTCAATACACAATATCTGGCATCATTTCTATAAAAGTTGTGCTTGGAATTTTTTCACAAGAATTTTATTGGTTTTGAAATATGAACTTGAACTTTATAAGCTTAATTCCATTAAATAGGATCCCATCGGGAATATGTTCATCGGGAATATGTTCATCAATAATTGTACAAACTGGTAGACTTGGAATAATTTTGAGCCTTGACGTCATTTTGAAAATGCTTTTACTTACCTCTCGGTGAAGCTGTCATATTAATCCACTGCAATTTATTCAAGTACATTGATTTTTTTTTTTTTTTTTTTTTTTTTTTNTTTTTTTTTTTTTTTTTTTTTTTTTTTTTTTTTTTTTTTTTTTTTTTTTTTAATAATAAATTAGATTGGTATTTTAGCCTTTGCCGATCCATCTACAGCTCACTACGTTACCTCGTCCATAAATTGAAGAATTTAAGAGACCTGTGAGTGCCTGACAACAGCGAGTATGCGTCAAATTAAGAGAGGATACGGCAAATGAAAACCCTCTGCAAAGGGTTGCGCATAAGTTTAGCATCCACAATAAGGTACGGTTAGAAAGGTTCGAGCATGAGGTACGACGGAGGCGTTGAGAGTCAGCGAGCAAGATAATACATACATCAAATTGGTGCGGAAACCTTCATTCCGCAAAGTGCAACTTCAACTGTTTTGCACCGCGCCCGAAAAAGGCAGACAGCCCTTGAATGCAATTAACTTTTCTGGTTCCTTCAGTCTTGACTTGGGTGTTTCCGGAGGAGCCAAACGTGTAAGATTTGAGATATTTGAAACGCTCTCAGACATTTCTCCGTCGTTCTTAACACTGGCACATGATTAAAATTCGTTACATCCTTAAAACTCGATATATTGCAGTGTCATCATGAATCTGAGTGATGTTCCCTCAGGTATGGTTACAGATGATATATCTATAACCCGGATGAAAAAGGACACAATTGTGGTTTTATTTTAAGGTTCGTCAGTACTTTTCTGACGACGCACAGTGGATCGAGTTATTTCAGAGGTCGGACATGAA
This sequence comes from Bemisia tabaci, assembly GCF_001854935.1. Lineage (NCBI taxonomy): Eukaryota > Metazoa > Arthropoda > Insecta > Hemiptera > Aleyrodidae > Bemisia > Bemisia tabaci. The sequence continues at coordinate 1,773,085 of NW_017566728.1, forward strand.
ATTTTTGACTAAAACTGCAAATTTTGATGTTTATTTCGTCACATTTTATATTTCAAGGGGTGATTCTAGGATACAATTTAACGAAAAAACCAATAAAAGCACTTCCAGAACCTCAAGGTTTTTTTATAAACGGTGTTCTGAGCTTTTAAAGTTCCCAAATTTTGTCCGACCTCTCTACTTGACAGAAGTTCCACAAAAGTTCTACTTTTTGGCTTAAATTTACAGTTTTTAGCGAGTAAAATAGAAACTATTAATGGATAATCGAGTTTTTCCTCCAAGACAAAAGAAGTTGCAAAATCATAGCAACATTGCAATGCTAGTGGTTCCTTTTTGCAAAATGCAATCCAATTACGGATCCTAGGACTTAGTGAGTTTTTGGACTACAGCTCTCTTTTTGGGCTGTAGTATCTTGATTGATTTTGCGAGGAAAGCTCCGTACTTTTGAAGGATGCCTGCCATTCCTAACATGTTGGAGCGCCTGCAATTTCGTATGATGCAGTGCAATACCTCTGGTGTGAAATAGTTGCTTCAAGCGCCGTGGTACGCTGCGGCGCGGCGCGGCGGGCGGGCAGCCAGCGCGAAACGCGCATTGGCGCCTTCAAACCTAACAGGGGTACTTCACGCATTGCGCAATGCGAGAAGTATCCCTGTTAGGTTTGTAGGCGCCAGTGCGCCGCCGCTCCGCTTTGTGTTAGGCTCTAATATTTAATCTCGTGGAGTCAGCGTTTTTCAACTCATGACTTTGAAATGTTTGCAAATGTCTGTATGGATTATTCTCATTTTAATTGATGGAAAAAAAATATGTAGTAAAGGAAAACATAATGTGTGTTTAGTAAATATTAAGGTGATTTCGTACAAACTTAAGGATTTACAAAGCACACGAATTCTTACACAATTTCTTATAGCCTTTATTTATAGCCGATGGCGAAAAAGCAACAGCCAGGCGATAAAGTGTAAAGCCCGGCGATAGGAACTATAGCCCGGCTGTATAATTTTTTATCGCTTCGTTTAGCCCGGCCGTATGATTTTTTCCACTTTCTACAGCCAGCTAAATGATTTTCTATCGCCTTCTTCAGTCTGCTATAAGAACTCCTATGGTATTTTGAAACGCAGCTCCTATCGCCAATTTTTACCAGGGTAACAGTATTGCTCGTAGTATTGTTCAGTGTCAAAGCATGAATGATTGATTATAGATCTATCCCCATATGAAGCTATGGTAAAGAATCGATTCTTAAGGTTTTCGTTGCGAACCCCCTGTTTATCGACCCTCCTCTGTAGATTTAAAAGGCAGATCAATCGGTATTTCACAAAGCACGCTACGCCACTGTGGTATTGTTAGACATCTGGTCAGTTTTTTTTCTCCACAATGGATACAGAGCTTGTTACCGAGACGATTTATCAAACAGATCACCGATGTCACCGCTGATGAGTTAAGTGTTCATGGTGTGGAGGAAAGCCCGGTTGAGCTGTGAATTGGGAGACAGCTCGGATGTGTTGTAGGCCCTCGACAGGTTAGCGGTTTCGCCGGAGCCGTGTTTACACTCGTCACGAGTGCAGCCAAGCCGGCGCGCCAAGCGGCTCATCATTAATCAAAGATATGGAACGACTACATTGCCGTATTACCGAGAACAGCAGTAAGTCCAAAAATTAAGTTTTGAGAAAATGCCATTATTCAAACTTCCTTGAACTAGCTCTCCGTTTTTTAGTTAAATTATCAGCCGGAAAAGTGCGTTACGTAATTTATGAACGCTCTCTTAGCAGAATATTCTGTAACAATTATATCATTATTCTGTAGTTATTTATAAATTAAAAACATAAAATTAATTTTATAATATTGTCACGCAAATAATTTTTAAAAAATATTTTCCAACTGTTTTCAAAAATGTTAAGCAATATTGATTAGTAATTTTTTTTTAAAATCTTTTGTAAAAATATTTTTTTAAAAGTTGCATCAATATTTTTTGTAAGATATTTTCATAGCAATTACGAAATATTTTTAAAATATTTTTAAAATATTGCCGGCTATCTGGGATAGAGTCCCTTTATACTGAGAGTTAAGACAATGTGAATCCATTTCTGATTGGTTACTGTATTTTAGGCCTCCATAGTGTCACAAACGGGAATAAAGATTACATTTTCAGCAATTGCAAAGATTATAATCTGGAGTGGACCGAGGAATCACGGGTTCGACAAGGAGCAAACGGAATGATAGAAGGAACGGAGAAAGGAATTTGAGAATGAGTCGATCAAAGATTACGAAAAACGTTCAATTTGTGTAATCTTTATTCCCGTTTGTGACTCCATGAGGGGGTGTTGTCTTAATTTTCAGTATAAAGGGACTCTAGTTCCAGCTTCAGTAGTTTTTCCAGCCAATAGAATCCATTAAAAATAGAGCCGTCTCGATGAAATCTATCAAGTTTGTCAACACGGGTTCTGATTCCGTGTTCCTGGTGGTGGCGGTGCAACGTTCCTCCGCGAACCTGCTCGTCATTAATCTCCGAATGCAACGAGGAGGGTGTCGCGCTTGCTTGTGCTTGCCGCGTCGCGGTCGCCGCGTTCACAGCAAAACCGCGCAACCATAATACGGTTTCTGTTGGAGATACGCGGTTCTTGTTCAGCGGGTGGTATCGCTCAGGGCCAAACGAGCCAGCCGACAAGGCGCCGCACCGTCCCTTTCGCCGCTCCCTCCAATTTTTCACCGTCCACGTCAACCTAAACCAAACAAGTTCATTTTTTCATGAGCCTTCAGCTCCGCAAGAATAAACGTATCATACGGCTCGTCAGATAATTGACATGTTTGCTTTTCACATCGACTTTCGAGTGGCTCTCCTCAGCTGTTTTACTCCAGAGGAGCCTTTTGTTCATTTAAAAAAAACCCAACCCTCTCGCTCTATGCATTCTTTTTTAAGGGGAAAAGACGCATCTCAAAAACGCTGCAGGGGGTGGATTTAGCTATCGTGGATTTCTGATTTTGACGTCAACGAATAAAGAGGATAAAATCGACCATCTGATACGGGTTTTTATGCTTTGTTTTAAGTACGGTGTTTCGTATATGTGTCGTTTGGGCGGTGCTTTTACTGTTTCAAGTTACTTGCTTCGGACCGAAGGTTTCGTGCATGAACTTCAGTGGTTTTTGTCGTAAAACTAAGTCATTATACACATTTTCATAATGCGTTTTCACAGTTCTGTATTAAAATGTAAAAATTAGCATTGAGAATCACTGTTGGTATCTGGTTAAAAATGGCTTACTTAAGGGATTAATACGTCGTTTTAACAAAAATTTCATATTTCGAACAATATGAACGAGCATTTAGATACCAACTTTTAACTTATAACTGGAATTGATGATTGTTTGTCTTCATACTATTATTCTTATTATTGGAAATGAATTGTCCATTTAACCACACGGAAAGAATGTCTGGGAGGAAGTAAAGTTCAGAAAAATGAGACAGAATACGTTTATTTCAATTTTAACTCATCGTACCGTTTCAAAGTCCCGTGCCTAGTTTTTTTTTCTTCTTTTTTTCTTTTTTAGGGGAGAAGTTAAAAAAAAACTTCATGATGCTTGCGGAAGCGCAGAACAGCAAACATTTACGTAGGCGTATGTGCATTTTACTTTCGCACAAAAACAATCCCAACACTCTTTTTACGCTCAGGTATGTTCATTTCGAGAGAGAAAAATGCGGAGTGCGCTCCCTCCTTTTCATCTCCTTGAAATTAAAAACGTGGAAACTCCTGCGGATAGACACAATCACGATTTCATTATGTGCTAAAGCGTCGCGCTTACTTTTTAAGCCTCCGTAATATCTCATTTTATACGCGATGGCAAAGGGAATGATTTCATGCAAAGTCTTGGTAATCCTGTAATGCGCAGCGTAAAGGACGAAGAGGCACTGAAATTAAAGCTTCAAACTAGTCCAGAAAATATAGTCAGGGCGAGAGAGGAGAGGGGGAGAGAGCCTGGAGGATTCTTTAATTTACCTCTTACGTCAAACGCTTACAAGCCTTCTTAGGGAGGTAAACAAAAGTGTTTTAAAAACCCTCCGAGACGTTTATTGATACGAAATTAAATCCCTCCAAGATTCGATCCACTTGAGGTGAATGCACTCATCTCGGTCTCGTCTCAAGTTAACAAGATGTTGCTTCCTTCAGTTCTTCCATCCCTTCTTTTTGGTCCTCCTCTCATCCTGGCTGTGCTCAGGGTCGTTTTTATCCTCGTCCCTGAAACAGCTCCTCTCCTCACCAGGGGCGAGGCGTGAATGATCGATTATCGATTTTTCTCCATTTATAGCCGTGTTGAAGAATCGATTATTTAAGTAGTTGCGAACACCCTGCTTGTCGATTCTTTTCCATAGGTTTAAATGGTTATAGATAAATCGATATATCGCAAAGCACGCCACGCCACCACTCATCAAGGAGGTGCCTTATGATTTACATTGCAAATAAGGAAACGTCCGTAAAAATGACGTAAGGTATTTTTTCCGATTATTTTATCCCCTTACCTCTATCAGGTATCTGTCAGATACCTCTAGAGCCCTTCCTTATAAGAAACGACGTCAGGTTGAATGACTAGCCCCAATTTTAAACAAAAGTTGAAAAAAAGTCAATACTAAGTAAAAAAGTTTTAGTATCTGGAAGCGTCGAAAACATAATCATTTCCATCCACTGAGTATAAAATGATATATGAAAGTATAAGGTATGAATGAGTTATAAACGAGAGGAATTCGCTGGCCAAATTACGTCGCTGGGGTAAAACGTCTTCCATGACATAAGAACTTGAACGTTACACCTCATTTTATTTATTTAATACATTGATTTCATTATGCAAATAAACTTTCTATGTTTAAAATACAGGTTAAAAAATCATTAAATATAATATCCAGAATTGGTATTTTGTAAATTTGAGTGACCCATTGAAGCATTCCGGTTTTCTTATCATTGAAAGGTTCATTAATCCAAAACAAATTATTTTCGCCAGAATCGCGAAGTATTTATTCTATGAAAGTGATTCAGCGTATTCATGTTAGAGATACTTTGAATTTATTCTAGTAATGCATAAAAATAAAAATCCTGCGTGAACAGGAAAAGTTACTTTGTGAACACTAAAAAGATTTTGATGCCGCTTGAAGTTATTAAGTTAAACCTGAAAGTACAAAAATAATCGAGAAGTCGATTTTTTCCCCGCCGCAGGGAATAAGAGAGGCGGGGACACAGACGGCGCGGTTTATTTAATGTAGGGACACTCGCCTGCATTAATGTTTGTTCTCATTTACATGGCACATGGCAGATGTCATGAGATGGCTCTTGTATGCCCACGTGGTGATATCACTGCAATTACATGCCCTCTGCAGGACTCTGTTGTCAAACTAAAAGAAATGCCCTCTTTCTCTGGTATAACGCATTCAATTTCAATAATGGGCCTGTTGCAAACTTTTGCTAGAGCAGAATGAAGAGTTGTTTCCTATAGATAATGCTTCAAAAATCACGATGAGCGCATCGGCAAAGTCTGAAATGCACTCATAAATTCACAATTTGCGTAAGAAATTTGCGTTATTTTGAGCTTCCCGCTTCAAAAACGATACTACTGCACAAGTGAACATTTTGTTAGAGGAGTCGCTCCATCGTCGGCAATATTCATCATGGCCGACGCTTGCGCAGTTCCTCGTGTAATTCGAGGAGAGTTCAAGGTCAATTAAGGCGGGCGAGGAAAATATGAACGTAAACACGCCGATTGTTATCTGGTTTAATCCTAGTTTAATCCTGTTCAGGTGTTATCTTGTCCCATCACGCGTGTTTTGGCGGACGGGCGTCGGCCATGATAAGTATTGCCGCCAATGGAACGACTCCTCTAACAAAATGTTCACCTGTACCGTAGTATCGTTTTCGAAGAGGGAAGCTCAAAAAACCGCAAATTTCTTACGCAGATTGTGAAATTATGAGTGCATTTCAGACTTTGCCGATGCGCTCATCGTGATTTTTGAGGCATTATCTGTAAAAAACAACTCTTAGTTTTGCTCTAGCAAAAGTTTGCAACAGGCCCATTTGTCGCACTTAGGCACGAAAAACTCAGTTTACATTGAAGGAGGAAGGACTCGTTGTCATAAGGAATAGATCAGATTCTAGGGTGGTGGTTTGAAAGAAGGTTCAGGAATAACTGCCCAAAAGGCTACCATGAACGGTGCACAAAGTGGAGAAAAATGACTCAGCTTGAAACAGACTCTTTTCGAAATTCTCATGGAGATTATTTTTTGCGGGATGCTACTCCAAGCGGGTGTACGTGAAAAGTCTACTTACGGAAGAGATTGAATAGCTATAAATGACTCCGGCTATCAGCGAAGCTATTTGGAGAGCTGAACCTCAGTTTGGTGGGCCAAAAGTTTAGTTCACGGTGAGCCGAAAAACAATGCTTAAATGGAACATGCTTCATACCGACCGAAGTTTTTCGGTTCAACGAACTGAGAACTTGGTCTGTTGAATGAGTCTTCGATTCTGTCAACCGAGGAGATCGGTTCACTCGACTGAGGGCTCTGTCAGGTTGATCAAAGATTACAAAAAACGTCCAATTTGTGTAATTTTTATCCCCGTTTGTGACGTTCGTGAGCCGCGTTGTCTTAACTCTCTCTATAAAGGAACTCTAGAATTACCCAACAGCTTGTGTTAATCCATGTTTACTCCCCATACCAGTGGCGTGGCGTGCTTTGCGATGTATCGATTATTCTGCCATTTAAACCTATGGAAAAGGATCGATTACTAAGGTGTTCGCTGCGAACACCCTGATTATCGATCCTTTTCCATAGGTTTAAATGGCATAACAATCGATATATCGCAAAGCATGCCACGCCACTGCCCCATACTAACACGAAATTGTGACTTTTTGTTACGCTGTAAAAGTGATCAATACATACAACTAATGCAAATGGAAAATCTGACAACAGAAAAGGAGTCGTGGAAGGGAGGGTACCGTTGATCCATTATGAGCAGCTTTTTCGTTCGGCGTTTGGCCGTCAGTTTGTTGAACGCTGGGAGTGATCCATGTAACTCAATCCCTTCACTCGGCCCTCCTCTCTCCGGGGCATATTAGCCGCTTGACTCTCGTCCCTGCGTCCCTGTGTCCCTGGAAATTGCAGTTTTTTCCTCGTCCCAATGTTTGTGTCGGCGCTTCGAGTGCGCTGTTTGCTCCGGCCTCGTCGTAGAGCAGCGCCACATGTTGCCCGGCGAAAAAAAGCCTCGCAATGGGCTATCGGACGGAGCAGAGCGTATTGTCACGCGGACTGGCAAAGGTGGGACCGTTGCGTGAAAAAATTCAGCCCTGTTTCGTCGCATCGGTCCGGCTTGTGCAAATAGGTGAGCCGCTAAACAGCCTTTATGCAAATTTTCAAAAACAGCCGACCTCGGTCACGTGGGCGGGTCCCTTTGTTGCCGTCTGGCGTCAATTGCAAACAGCAAAACCAGTTTCAGACTCAGCGGCGCTAATATAGTGTTTTAATGGTACTAGGAAAATTGACCTGTTTCTCTCCCTAAAGAAAACTATTTTAAATAAATTGGAAAAACAAAGGCAGTAAGCATTTAAGCAACAATTGTGACAAAATCGCAATGGACCACTGGACAAGGTACGAAGTTAAGCATTCTGATACATGTTTCTTAACCAGAATTTCATGCAAAACACAATTCTTGCATTGAAAATTTCTAAAATCAACTCCTTGCTAAGATATTAACGTTTCAATTTTACAATGGTTACGGGAAATTTGAATTTCCCGGTCACGAGAGACACAATACTCTACGTGAGTCAAATCGCGCACCACAACGGTTTTGGCAGGCTTCCTAATCAAACATTGTTCAGTTCCCACCCTCTATTGTTCAAAGTGTTAAAAATTTGCAATAGCTGAGCCGAAGCGTCAAGATCAAGATTGCCATATTTTCTCATCACAGAGACTGCCACTATAACGTCTAGTTCGCTACCTGACGTACTTAGACCATTATGTTTTTTAGAGCGGGAGGTTTGAATTCACTCGTCAAGAAACATTATATATCTTGATTAGGAGTCAATTTCAGTAATTTTCGTTGCATGAATCGTGTTGTGCGTTAAATTTTGGTAACGAAACATGTATCAGAATGCTTAACTTTCTTCCTCATCTAGTGGTCCATTTTCTTGGCTCACATGTTCTCACATGAACGGATCACATGTTGACACTAGCAAAGATCCTTGCACACCAGTGAGGGCTTACTTGCTCCAAGTGCATAATCAGACACTTTGAAAGATTATTATAAAGCACAGCATCAGACCAAAGCCAGCATGCACTTTCTTAAAAATCCATTGTTAGACGTATTAATTTGGTCGTAAAACCACCTTTGAGCATTTTATTCGAAAAATCTTTCAAAAATACGCACATTCCATTTCCATTTCCCACAGATAGGTTTGGAACAAGTGCAGCAGGTGATTAAATGAATTAGTACTGGCTCGATGCACTGTACGTTATATATTTTGCTACACCACTTCATTATTTGCCATTAAAAATTAAAAAAAGGGTTGAAGAGCTCAACTGGCCTAAAACGACTAATTTTGCATTCTATTTAAAATTTCAACTATGAAAACCATAAAAAGTTGGCAACTCCTCCCGTCTAGAGAAGAAACCATTGCTTTGGATCCTTCGGGTGTTACTGGAGAGTTATTCTATTTTGAGCAGCTGCGAACGCCACAGTTTACTCGACAGCCCTCCGGCCTCTTAGAACTAAACAGCTGGAGTAAGAGGGAGGAAAAGTGTAGCCGCAAATGACGTCACTGTGACGTCACAAGGCGACGGGGCGGCGGTTGCGGTTATCCGGCTACTGCGTGACACCTACAGTCCCTTTATACTGAGAGTTAAGACAACCCCCCCCCCTCATGGAGTCACAACCGGTAATAAAGATTACACAAATTGAAAGTTTTTCGTAATTTTAGATCGGCTCATTCTCAGCTTCCGATCTCCGTTCCTTCTCTCATTCCGTTCGTTCCTTGCCGAACCCGTAATTCCCCGGTCCATTCCCGGTTATAATCTTTGCAATTAGTGAACACCTAAAGGCATGAAGAACACGCTCAAATTCCCGATCAAATCGTGACTGGTGCGTATCATCTATCATCAAATATGTGCGGCCTGCAAAAGTTTGACCGCCGTTTTTGTCATCGTTTTGATCGGAAATTGACAGAAAGAGCGCGTACCCAGGTCATAATCTTTATTCCCGTTGGTTGCACTGTGGAGGCCTAAAATACGGGAACCAGTCAGAAATGGATTCACATTGTCTTAACTCTCAGTGTAAAGGGACTCTAGTGACACCTAATCCATTCAGATGCGGATCCAGCTATGGAGAATTTGCATGCAAATTTTTTATTGCTTCATCTGAGAGTGCACGAAGAGCTGATTTCGCAGTATTTTTTGTACTTTTTTTCTGTAATGGGAATCAGTCTAAAAATGTATTTAAAAGTGAGCAAATGCACCGCCTAGTGACGTCATCTGGCGGTATTTCCCGTTTAATCACATGTATTTTGGCAGGTTAGATCATTTTGTCATTTCTCCTTAAAAAATTCCTTAATTTACGCACCAAGAGTATCCTCGTGCTCAGTTCACTCAGGAGTTTCTACTCAAACATAGAATTCATCATATTTCAGACACCTGCAAATTCTCCATTTGGCAACACGGGCTCTCCTCCATTTAAACCTGGGTTGAATAATCGATTCTTGCTGGAGCACCTGACTTCTCCGGGAATCGATACGTTTCATAGGTTTAAATTGAGAAAAAACAATGTTGCCAATTTGCTGGATCCGCGGATGTTCCGATTCACGTGCGCGCGCCCGCGAGCCCCAGCCCGCGAATTCGCTCCATTAATTCAGCTTCATTGGCTCTCTATTTTCTCTTCTCGGCGAGTCTCTTGTATCAACGAGGACGGGGATTTCGCCCGGACGAGTGCCGGCTCCAATTCCCAATCCCGAGTCCTCCGCTTCATTTTAATCCTCCTCCTTTTGGCCCAAATGAAAACAACCCTCCGAGAAGTGCACGGAAAAATTACGCTATTTTTTCCCTGATTACTCTGCCTTTGTTTTCTCGGGGGAAATAGCGGGTTTGATTACCATCCGCAATGACTTTTGAGATTTCCGCGGTGGAGCGATTCGCTCGAACGAGTCCCGGAATCGTCCTCTATTGGATCAAGTGTGGCAATGCTCCAGTTACGCCGGTCGCAGAATCCTGTTTTGATGATATCAGATTATAGATCAGCGATAAATAACGATATCCGTCCAAACACCAAGTTTCCACGTCTAATGTTACTGGAGATTCCGCCCATCAAGAATGACGGCGAAGCTAGCAATAATATTAGTTCGACTGGTCGATTATCGATATTTCCCCATTTGAATCTGTGGTAAGAAGTCGATTATTAAGGCATTCGTTGTAAACATCTTGTTTATCGATCCTTTTCCACACTGGAAAAAAAAAAACCGCGTGGATCTAGAGCCCATACTCTTGAAAACAATGACAAGAAAAATACTCTTGATTCAATTGGAATTTTGCTTAAATCAAGAACCCAGCCTCTTAAATTAAGCGGATCCCCTTTTGATTCAAGAAAAAATCCGATCGAATCAAGAGTATTTTATCTTGTCATTGTTTTCAAGAGTCTGGACTCTAAATCCAAGCGGTTTTTTTTCAGTGCATAGATTTAAATGACAGATTGATCGATATATCACAAAACGCTACGCCACTGATAAATATCTTGGGTCGCAGGATTTTAATTCACGAAAAAATGTTCTTTTTTTTCATAGAATTTTAATTTTAGATTATAAAATGTATAAAATAATCGTACAATTAAAACGGTAAACTTGTATCATTTTAATGTGATTTGATGGGTAAACAGAAAATCGCGGGGATGAAATTAAACGCTACTCAACACACCTATAGTGATTCAAACTTAAATCAATGATATGCCTCCGAGGTACGGAGCCTTCATAGAGAGAACCGTAAGAAGGAGTGGATGTCAGTGAAAAATTGATCATGTGTTCTTTTATTGTTCAATACTCACGTTAAACAGGACGAGGAAGAAGGAAGGAGGCTGAGTGGGAGGTAGCTCGACAAAAACGAGCCGTGACTGCGGCTCACGAGTCGAAAGCGCTAACAGCCCCGACAATATTGGAAGTTACACCGCACACAGAAATGCACTCACCGAGTATTATTTAGACAAAGTGTTAGCCCCGAATCATAGACTCATATTTGAGAATTTTGCGGCGCTTAATTGGAGCTTTCCTCGTTTGCAGTTCTCTTGCGGGAGTTGGAGCTGTTTCCGTTTCCACCTCTCGTTGACTTAATCCACTTTGCGTCAGGAATGATCCCGCTTTGGCGCTCGGCCGCCGAAGCCGCTGAAACTGCTGAAAGGAATGCTCAACCTCGTTTGCCTCAGTCGTTAGTGCCCGACCGACGCGTCGAGATCGAGATGCTTCATTGCCACTTTTGCCGATGCATCACCCTCGAGGAAATCAATGAGTGCCAAGAAGGAATGTATCGGGAGGGAATCAAATAAAAAATACGTCGACTCTCCTCTCTCCTCTCTCCTCTCTCCTCTCTCACCTTGAGAAAAATCTTTGGTTGATCAACCATACTGTGGTTTTTATAGAACACTATACATTATAACATTTAAAACAATAACAGCGGTGAGGCTCATATAGTGTCCTTCTTTCTGATTTTCTTCACTGGAAAAAAAACACATTGGATCTAGAATCCAGACTCTTGAAAACATTGACAAGAAAAAATACTCTTGATTTAATCATATTTAAGTTTAAAATCAAAAGGAAATCCGCTCAAATTAAGAGGCTTGGTTCTTGATTTAAGCAAAAATCTGATTAAATCAAGAGTATTTTTTCTTGTCGATGTTTTTAAGAGTCTGGACTCTAGATCCAATGTGTTTTTTTTTACAGTGTTTGTTTTTGCCGGTTGAAAATGCGGGTGAAATGGGGGTGAATGGGGTGCGGTGTGCCCGAGGTTTTTATTTTATTTTATGTGTTCTTTTTATTATTTGCGGCTTTAGTCCCGATTTATGTTGTTTCTTTGCTATAACACCTATAGAGTGGTAAATGACCTGATGATTTTCGGTCGCTGAACCAAAAATAGGTATGAATATATCTAAGATATACCTTTAAAAGCTTCAAAAATCGCAAATCGCTGGTTCATTAACCACTATTTACAATGTTCTATTTGAACCAAGGTATGGTTTACATACATACAAATAGGTCGCTTTATAGTAATTCCTTGCGCTCTACAACACCTAACCTCCACTGATCTCTGTCGAACTACAACCCTTTGGGCATTGAGCACCTTAACATTTCTACTTCAATCCCCTCCCTCCAACCTCTCATTGGGCGCCCTCTGATCCTTCTCCCAAGAGGAACCCAATCAAGGGCCTTCCTCGGCAATCTGTCTCCTGCCATTCTCTGAACATGACTATACTAAATGAGTTATTTCGTCATAATGTCGTGCACGATTGTCTGTTGTGGTGGTTGTAATAGTGGTGTTGTTGGTTGAAATAGTGGTAAGGAGTATTTGTGGTAGTGGTGGAGGCTCCTAACGTTAGTGTATGGTGTAAGAGAGAGTTTTAAATATTTTAGTGAAAAACTTCGATGCTTAAATAATTAAGGAAATGCAAACATTGCATAGTATAAGAAATATCAATTAAGAGACTTTTATACTTTTTACTGTACAAGTAAATCAGAACCACCATCTACAATACCACCGAAGAGGTAGACGCTTTAGAAAAGGAGAAATAAGTTCAATGAAAGTGTGTCCCGATTGCTATGGGTATCTAATTTCAAGACGGCAAGTTTCATTATCAGCCCTTAAACGGCTGAATGTTTGAATTTGCCTTGAAAATAAATGATACACTGAAGCACTGGTTAGTTGTCTCTCCCGAGACGTACGTTTGGTAAAGCCCGGATTAAAGAAACGAATGTTTCGTAGCATTAAAAACAACTCCATAACGTTTTGAATTATAACCGTTCATTAAAAGACGCCAGGTAAATGGAGACTGATTATACTCTCCCCTTTTCCATAAAGACGGAATAATTATCCCGCTATTTTATACGTTCACCCGGCGGAGCGGTTGCGAGGTCGCGGCTGAAATCCCATCGTCAGAGGACAGATCCGCGCGGCGAGAGATGTGGCATCGGTGGATAGGTTCTAGGCGGGGGGTTAAAAGGTTGAGAACACGAGCTCGAGAAGGGAGGGAGGGGTGGGGTATTTTTAAGTCATTTTAAAGTTACCACCGTCCAATTGAGCTGGGGAGCGGGGGGCCGTTTCCCCGGGAATAAAAGTACGGTTTCACGCAATCCGCGTGTGAGACGCTGAAACGGACATCCAACGCAGCTGTCGGTTGTGCACTTGGCCGACGCGGACGCGGGCGGGAAGCCCTGAAACCTGAATGATGGATTCTCGTTACACATTTCATTCTTAAATAATTCAGCTCGGGACTCTTGACTCCCGCGCATGCCTCTCGAATTATTCATCCCCGGCGCCCGCCAGGGCTTATTTCCAGCTGCTAACAATGCCGCCGAGCAAGAAAAACCCCGTTCGGGCCTTCAGACGTTGCAAAATGTTATCTTTTTTTTACTTTTTTTTTTTTTTTTTACTTTCTCACTCCTCTAGGGTAGAGGAAGTATTGGCATCCTCCAAGAAAAAAAAGTTGAAATTTCATCATTTCTAGACGTTTTAAGGTACCTGGAGTCAAAATAACCATACTTTACTATACTCTAGGGTAGAAGAAGTATTGTCATCCCCCAAGAAAAAAAAAGTTGAAATTTCACCATTTCCAGACGTTTCAAGGTCCCTGGGGTCAAAATAACCATACTTGAAAAAATGTGTTTCCGTCCGTCCGGCATCCCCCAAATCTGTCTACAGCGATGTCTCAGAATCTATCTGTTCGATTTCATTCAAAATTTGCATGGTCAAATATCTATGGTCTCCATATGCACGTCAAACGATTTTTTTTGGGGGGGGGCAGGGGTCAAGTTCCATTTTTTTCACTTCAAATATCCCACGAGGGATAATCCTGCGCTTTACCGTCCCTAGAACCCCATCCCTCTTCCTCCGTCCCTAATCAAGCCAGCCCCGGGTAATCGTTGTTTGAGACCATCAAACTCGGATCACCTGGCCGGGAACAGAACCCGGGTTCTCCTGATCATAGAGCAAGCGCTATAATCACTTCACAGGAGGCCGAAAAACAGGAGGATCTGATAGGAAACAAAGTTCAAGGAAACAAATGAATATGTATCGCCTTCGTTTCCTGAGAATTTTATTATTAATTAAATCTGAAGTATCTGAAATTTTCAAGGACACGTATTTATCGAAGGCAAAAAGTCAAATCAGGCATTTTGTCAAATGCCTAGGCAAATAGTCAGATTTTCGTACTGAGATTGAACTTTTGATTTTTTTACCCTTATTTCAGACAAAATAATTTGTTGCTCCTGAAAGAAAGAATTTTCTGTAACAATATGCAGCATACAATAGTATTTTAAACGATTTTAAGATCTTGAATGCACATTTCTGACGAAATTTTCAGCACGCCATAAAAATAGAATTTTTTATATTCTGAGATTTAAATGCACTAAAGGCACGAAAAAAGGAAGAAACAAGGAGAGTTACTCTTCCCATAATTTTGAACTCTCGTGAATTCCTCGCCAGAAATTTACAGAATTCCGTACACTGTCAGAATTTGACTACTGGCCTAGGCATTTGATAAAATGCCTGTTTTGACTAATTGTTGCCTTCGACATATTCATAACCTCTCTTGAAATTGAATATTTTAGAGGGGTCGTTTTGGCAACGGCTCAACGGTCACACGGCGTTTTTCCTTTCGCATAGCAATACGGCGCCTTTTTATTCAAACCTTCCTGCGTACATCTGTTACGTATGATACATTTTTAGTCGTACACCCACGGTACGCTTAATCTCGTGTTTATTAGTCGTTACGTTTCCCTATTACGAGGCTTTACACCGTATCAGTGGACTGAAGTTCCCATTTTTTGTGGGGGTTTTACCGATAATAAGCCGTATAAAGGGCTTTTTATTGTAAAAAAAAAGCAATAACAAATACGCGTGATAACTGCATATCTCTGCAAGCTAGTGGACTCAGAATGTTGTTCATCGATCAATTTACAGTTCGGTATCTGCTCGTGCAATCATCATCGGATTCGCCAGCTGTTTTTCAAAATGAGAGGAAGATGACAAAATTTCGATACGCTCTGGAAATCATTTTCAGTGGTTATGCTGAAAAATAATCCGTGCTCTTCAAACACAGACCTCCAATCATCTTAACTCGTAATCTGTATTATTGCTCCCCAGCATGCACTCAATTACCAAGTACTTATTAAACGTATTGATGTTGACCTAGCAGCTAATTACGCTAATCACTATTTAGAGAAAAAAGGGAAACGATATGTACTCGGAGAAAAAATGCTCAAAAGAGTTGATAGACGTGCAGTAAAGGATAAAAAGTAAAATTTAATATTGTAGAGGTGATTTGCAATGAAGTGATTTGATAAGGCCTTGTATTTTTAATTTTCTCCTAAATCGGAGCGGTGCGATACCTCACTTGGAGCGTAGAGCGGATCATTTCAAGTTCATGCCTCGAGCCTCAGGTCATCGCGCCTTCAATTTTCTATAAGCAAAACGCTCATCCATCAAGTACGAATAGTTGTATCTCTGCGCCGTTATCAACGCGCGTCCGTTCCCTTGTACTGTTCTCATTGTGGTGACTGATGCGTTTGTTTCCATCAGTCGTATTTGTAATGGTGGTTCAAAGGCTACGTGAGCAACATGGCCAAAGGTACAAGTTTCACTTAAAAAATTACAAATTAGGTACAACGATTGCTTCGTTTTTCTCTCATCAGGAATGAATATATAAAAAACAGTTATTACCCGCAAGCAAGCGATGTAGGCCGTAGTAAAATAGTGCGAGGAAACGGAAAGGAAGGAAAACAGTGGTGTGGTATGCTTTGCGATATATCAAGCGATCTGTCATTTAAACTTATCTCGGTATCTCCTTGAGAAGTGGTGCGGTGGCGTGGCGTGCTTTGCGATATATCGATATAACTGCCATTTAAACCTATGGAAAAGAATCGATAGACAGGGCTGCCCGCAGTGAACGCCTTGATAATCGATTCCTTACCACAGCTTCAAATGCGGAAAAATCGATAGTCGATCACCCACTCCTCGTTACTGAGTGAAAAGGATATTGGTGTCAACATGGTACATGTTTCACACATAAACATGGTACATGTTCCACACATCAACATGGTACATGTTTCACACATCAACATGGTACATGTTTCACACATCAACATGGTACATGTTTCACACATTAACATGGTCGTTTTAGCGGGGTTTGAATGAGACAAATCAGCCTCTGACTACACAAAAACAGAAAGAACACTCGAAACTCTACAGCTAACATTCGAATGTTGGTAAGCTTAGTTGGCTCCCGAACACTAAAAAGGAATTTTCAAAAAATTTCCAGGGTAAATATTCGTCAAAAAGGGTCCGGTTGCGAAACTGATCTGTATTTCTCTGACGAACACTCTCAAGCTCATCTAAGTGCATGATTTGACTTTGATTTGAGTTAATGCGCACAACAAAGCCTATTTTCCACTTTATCGAGTGAAAGGAGAATTTTTTTAAAGTGATCATCGTATCCTATGTAGTTTGAAGGAGGAATAATTTATTAGGGGGAGGAGGTGCTGGCGAAGCGGGCTGCGCCCGGAGGATGAAGCGGGAAGGTCGGAAATTTCGGAAAGATCCGGATAGTAATTCCGCGTCCAGGGGACGACCTACTTAGTCTAGGTCCGGGACTCAAAGCGAGAAAGCGAGGGTAAAAAGGGAAGGCGTTGGAAATTGGCCTCGCTTGCGCCATCTATCGGCCAAGGAGCGGACTAATCGATGGATTTTTCAGAAGAGTGCAGGCGCAGTGGCCGTGCTCCGAGTCGTGCGAGCAGTCGAGGTGTCGGGATGTCGGTCACTAGGTGCCGAGCGCCGGGCGCAACGTGTCGCGCCGGGCAAAACAACCGTCCTGTCGAGCTAACAAAATAACCCCGTTTCAACACCCACACTAGGCGGAATTCCTTTTGATAAAATACACATTTTAAGGGAAAACCCCACTTAATGAGATAATTTAATCCCGGATTCGATCCAAAGTATTTCAAAGTTTGAAGAAAAACAAGCGGGAAATTCTAATACGTAGGCACTAGAGAAGCAACCAGCGAGGGCTTAAAGTTGGCATAAATTTACTTTAATATATTATTTACATATGCATTAAAATCATTTAGTGATTCTTCAAGTATCATGTAAACGTCTAAAATGGTGCTTTGTAGAACAAAAAAAAAAAAAAAAAAAAAAAAAAAAAAAAAAAATCACCAATAACTAGAAAAAAAATAATGATCAATTAGGTATAAATATGTTTATTTATCGAAAATTATTGATTTGTTATACAAATAACACATAAAGTGTTTCTCGAATTCTCAAATTTTGAAAATATGCTCGAATATTTGAATTTCCTGTCTAAGAATACTCCGCGATATCGAATTTCACAAAAATCAATCAAACGGGAGCCGAAATAGTATATTAGGCTGGTTCGCCATCTTGGATTTTAAATTTTTGGAAATTTGACTAGATTTGAGTTATCGCCAGAAAATGCCCTCCGATAGCAAGTCTCACAAAATCCGATCGATACATGAGCCGAGAGAGCAATTTAGCTACCAAACTTACAAGGCAAAATTATTCAAGGGAGAATCTCGCGAAAAAACAATTTAATAAGCTTTCTTGTGAAAAATAATACATAAAAAGTGATCTCGGAACGCGTTGGAACAACTTTTGTCTTTGCTTTAAATGAATACGCCCGAGTTTTATGATTATGATCGGTCACAAACGATGGGACCCGTTCGCAACGGAGTCTAGTTGGGTTAGGTTAGGTCACGCAACTAAACTAACTTAGCGGCAAGGCAAGAAGTATCACTCAAATTGAAGGCACTCCACGCTTTCATTGTACACACTATTTCTGCAACTTCGATCAACAGAACATTCTACGCTCTTCATTCCTCTTAGTACACTACAGGCAGCCATCCTGCGAGGGAAACAAGCTTATTGATAATTCGATGTTGCCAAATCTCCTCTAATAAGATAAAGATTTTCCGAGAGCCTTGTGTAATTTTAAAACATAGTTTATTTTCAATAATTTTGCGCACCCATATTTTTAGGGAAAATGTTCGTAATTTTTCTTGAGTGCAAATAATATATTTTTTCCTTGAAATTAACCCTTCTTGTCTCAAAGATCTGTTGACCAATGAGCTGTTTTCATAATGTGCTCGTTACATCATTTAATTTCTTCTAGGATTAGTCATAGAAAGAAATATGCTGAAATCAAAATGCCTTGAAGCCAAAACGAAATAAAAATTACTAAAATGAATTTGAGGTAATTTTTAAACATAACTTACTTACTAGACGCTCCTTAGAAAAATCAATTTGTTGGTGAAATAAACACTTACCTGCAAAAAAAGAGAAAAAGACAATAAATAGCACTATGTTGAAATATGTGAATAAGTAAATTGTTGTTGTGTTTTTCATAATCTTCAGTATTTTTTATTATTTAAGGTCGTATTATCTAAAATTTCTCTCTCTTAAATTAATAATATTTCTTCTCAATCGCTTTTTCTCCCCCATTCTCCTTAACTAAACGTTTTTTCGCGTAATTATTAGTTTAATCTCTTTTAATATGATACTTTGGACACCTGAGATTATTTTTCATCAACTTCAAATTCAAGCCCAATTTCCGATCAAAGTTATACAACTGTCGCGTCCGTGCACTCAGTTTCATTCTGCCGCAGTTGAGAAAACTAGCGTCAAATTATATTTTAAGAAGGCCCAGTCCACCGTTGCATTGTGGAGTATCAATTGGGGATGTTGTGACGTTGTTATAAATATACTAAATTTAGAATTTTGAAATTCAAATATCATCATCAATGCTGATTGCTGATAACCGATAAAATTTTATTCCCTCCTTCCAAATATTGAGTAAAAATTTGTTAGGACTATAATAATCGCGAAGCGTATTAAAAAATAATCTCTCTGTAGACGATTCCTCAGTTTGAGAAGAACGAAATTAAAGAAAAAGATATTTAGCAATGTTGCAGCGTTAGAATATACGTTTGAGTCGACATTATAGCTCCACCCTTACAAAAACCTGATATGTGATATTTTAAAAGATTCCCTAACTATTGTGGTATTCCTGTCGGTCTACAAACCGAAAAAAATAGTTCGTTAGCGGATATTTCATTTAGACGATGTGTGACATTATTTGTAGCTTATGAACGTGCAAAGTTGAGTCACTAGGATTACCCTCTCATTTAAGCAAACAAGGATAATCGAACACCTCATTTATCTGTTGATTTTATACAGAGTGAACCAAATCGTTCGGGCAAATCCTAATAAAACCTGGGGATTTAACCTCACCTGCTCTCAGTTTCAAACCGATGAGGGTTGATTAAATGAAGCGACATCAACACTCGTCAATAACCTCCTGGGACGAAGACTTAGTCGAAGTATTTGCGGTTCTAAAACAATGTTGTCGAGTTTTGTGGAAATTTTAACCTTCTTACTTCGTATAGGAGCAGAAATATCCACGAATTGAAAACGCGCCTCTCAAAATACGTGGTTGTGGTTGTTTCATGGCTCAGTTAGGGTGGAAGTGATGTGGTTAAAACGTGGAGGGGACATTTGGCAACGAATGGTTGCTGCGTTGGTGAAAATATTATGATTGTGGATATTGACTGCATTTTGTTTTGATACATTTTCCTATCACTACAACACTTATTGGTTTTGTTCTCTCTCACTAGTATCTAATGAACTTCCTAATACTGATTGAAAATATTTTTCAATCAGCTTAAGATGACAGTCCACAATTAATCACTATAAAAAAAGAGTTACATTAATATAAAACACACGAAGTGGTAATACGCGAGGGAAAAAAACTTCGGTAAAAAGAGGTTCTTAAGGCACGACTATGAATATGAACCTTAAATGGCTCTATGTGGTCTACATTTCCACTAAAGGAAGCTCTAGGAGATCCTTGAAAGAGCACCATAAGAGAACAATTCTTGCAAACCTCGGGTTAAATTCAGCAGCATCAATTTATAAATGGATCCGTGGAAGGGATTAAAATGATTTATACCACCACAAAGAAGAAAAAAATGCGAGACAAAATAACTTACGAGTTCTGTAAATGTTTACGTATATTCGCACCTAATTTAAAGTAAGTCAAAATCAAAGGATTTTTCCCTCTTTACTACTCTTACTTTGTACTTTTTGCGGAGGTAAATCACCGTAATTCTTTTCAAGGATCCATCCATTTCCAAAGTTATAACGATAAATTCTACTCGAGAATCGCAAAAATTATCCTTTTTCATGATGATACTTTAAGGGGTTCCTTAAATCTCCCTCAATCACAATATGACCAAAACGGGGTCTCCTAGGAAATAAGCTGTTGATGAAACGACCAAGAATACGACTCTGGATCCCAACATCCCAACAGTGACGAAGCGTGAATGATCGATTGTCGATATTTTACCATTTAAGCAATGGTAAAGAATCGATTATTAAGGTGTTCGTTGCAAACACCCTGCTTATCGATCATTTTCCATACGTTTAAATAGCATATCAATCGATATATCGCAAAGCACGCCACGAAACTGGATACCAAACGTTCTTTCATTAGGCAGTACAAAAGGCAATGTGGTTATGGAGCCCCCTGCGGGGCGAGGAAAGTAGGACTGTTGTGCCTAAACGCTTATTTGACCCGCAAAGATGTGGGCAGAGGTTGGAGGCGTCGTGAGCATCTTAAAGCATAGGGGAATGCATGAGAAGTAGGGGGAGGGGGCGATAAAATAAAGCCCTCTCGGGACAAAGTTGCCAGATTGTGCGATGAAATCTGTATACCTGGCATTCAGTGCAGTTACGCGAGGGAAAAGTGCTAATACATATATTTTGGCGCAACCTGGATACTAAGCGGAAACTCTTTCGAAGCGATGTGACAAACAGGGAAAATAAGCAATCCCTGATTTTAGACTTGGTTGCCGAATTATCGGAACTTTTTTTTATTCTCGTAGCAGTCCTAAAGAATTTGGGTGGTTCCTCTCCCTGATTGTTACGCGGCCTAACCTTCCATCAAGGATTAGCGAATTAGGGATAACTCGCGACACAAATTCGAAAAAATATGAATTTAAAGCATCTGGCTCATCGAGAGAACTCAAAACATCGTGGGAATTTGTAGATCTCCGGATAAAACATTATAAAAAATGGACATTTTGTTAGTTAAGGATCCGGATAGAAATCCCTCTTAAAATCCCAAAAGAAGTATTTTAGGGTGAGGGGGTTTTAATCCAAATTTAAGAAAGTGGGTTGTGCAACAAAGCAGTATTTCGTAATCACCTGTGCACAATCTGGATTTGAAGTTAAAACATACGATTTGCATTTGAATTTTTGACGTTCACGCCCTCCAAATGCACAACATTCTGAAAGAACGGTTATTCTCATAGCTGCATGTTAAAAGCGGAATTATGGGCCACATCAAACAAGAGGTTTATCTTTTAGATCAAATGCCTTCAACAGTTGATCGGAATTCGTCCTGAAATGCCCCTAATATGCTTCACAAGTAAACAAATAAGAGAGCGTAGGGGGAAAATGTCTGCACAAAAGTTTCCTTACTTTTGGGCGTAAATCAGGATCAGAAGTCAAAACATTACCTTGCCATTTAGAAATTCCTAAAGTTGGAAGGAAGACGACCCCCATCCCCCATAATGCACAAAGGAGGTAGTGAGGGACTGTAAATATTGCCATTTAATGCCTTAGGATCATATCAGGTCATTAGAATTATGCCACCAAAGGCTGAACCGTCACTGAACCGATGTTAAGAGTGACACAGTAGATGGATGGTGCGAGACACCAAATAATTTTGATTTGGTGCAATAGGTTTAATTTTTGGTGAGTCTGACTGAAAGTGGTTCAACCTATACGAATGGTACTTGTGGAACGATCATCAACCATGAGTTATTTAGATCGGTATTAAGGGATGGTTCCGGATAAGTCTCAATGCGAACGAACAAAATGTGAGAAACTATGATCGAACTTAGCATAATTCTTAGAAGAACGAGAGAAATTTTAGGATGGAAAACAAAAGTGTGCCCTTCAATTGTTAAAATTCCCCAAAAAGCTCTGAGCTGTCAGGTGCCCCGCGGGTTAGCTCCATTCGTGGATAATCATCTCAGTAGCGCCACCTAACGTCGAATCGAGGAAGCTGTGTCCCTATCCCTCTCGAGAGCGTTTCGCATTTTTCCCGCGTGGGGGCTTACGCAACGCTGCACTTTGACTTAGGTCCTCAGCCTGCTGATTTCATTAGTTCGATTCTACTCGACTAATTCGTTGTTCTCTCAGAGCAAAATTGACTTTCACCGAATTATTTGCTAAGTAGAATGCTTCTAGGAACCTACGTGCGAGCTTCGGAGGAAATCGAGTGTTCTCTTAGCTTTATTCGTATTTCTCGGTGCTTTTCTGGGTCTGGAGCTGCCAAGTTATAGTTACGGCAACCTCACCTCGCCGCGATCACGAAATCATTTAGAGTACAGTTGCCGTGCTAATTTTTGAGGTTTTTTCGCATGAATAACCTGGGTAACTTTCATATTTGGATTGCATTTTGCGAAAAGGAGCCAAGAGTGTTCCGATGTCGCTAAGACTGTGCAACTTTTTTTACCTTGCAATTATAAATGATTTGTCTAAACAAGTTCTACCTTTACTCCCAGTAAACTAAGATTCAAGACGAAAATTACCTTTGAAGAGTTAATTTTTTTGCATGATTCTAGTAACTTTATTGCAAAGAATGTAAGGTGCACAATCCTAGCAACATAGGAATGCTCTTGGTTCTTTTTTGCAAAATGCAATCCATTTTTGAAATTGATTCAATTGAGGATTTTCTTGGATACTGGAGGGTCCGCCCTCCGGCCGCCACGCGGCCCAAATCTCGCCCCCCCCAGCAACTAAAAGCAGCTTCGCGGCCAGCGCAATCGTCATAATCTTCCGTTGGTGGTTACTGAGCAAAAGAAAAATTCGCCGCCAAACAATATTCTTAATGACTTTCTCCTTACTCTGACTTTTGACTCCTTCTTTGGAATTCGACTTTATGGACTTTTGACGTAGATCCGCTGGTATCTCCAGAGAGGTTCGCGTAAGGAATAGAACGGTTCAGGAGATCGTGGATGCCAAAAAGTCCTTAATTTCTTTTTAAAAATAGTCTGTAAGATTTTTAGTTTTCAAATTGTATTTTTGAGACAAATGACTTCCTTGATGCAGATAAAATGTCAAACCTCCAAAACTTCAACTGTCATCCTCACAATTTGAGAGGAAATTTTTTCTTTTTCGTTTTTACCTACAAAGAGGGCAAAAACGGTATCAGCCACAGTTTTGACTGCAGACAGGCTCAGCGATCGGTCATCGCTTTGGCGAACAGCTTAAGAATGAGGCCGGTCCTGCGACATTTTCAGCTGAAACAGCTACTGAATGCCCTATTTCTAACGAGTAAATACATTTTTCAAAAACAAAACGCTCCAAGCAAGAACGGCCTCTCAACACGCAGCGGAGATAGTCAATATTGATTCAAGAACATTATGGGGTGAGAGGAAAGTCCATTAAGATCATTTAGAGTGAGATCGTCCCCATAAGTTATTCTAATTTGCTGAAGTTGAAGGAAAACTGCGTATTATAGGCCCGAGGAAAACTGAGAGCAGGAAAGCAGAGGAAAGGGAAAACTTTTCTGTTGGGCCGCTGCCAAACACCGATGTTCTCTTTCTGGCCATAGTTCAATTTTAAACCCCGAACTCTTTACCTACATCGATTATCGGTTGAGTCCGATTTAAAATCGGTGCAAGTAATGACGATTTATTTGGATGCCAGCAAAGTGAGGGTCAAATATTTCATTTGAACCTCAACATTTTTTTGAACATTAAGAAACTCTCCAAGACCCCCTTGATTTTTTTCGGGAGGAGAGGATCTTAATGCAAAATCTTGTGATGAAAAAGTCTTCGTTTCAATCTTACACCTAGGTTTCAAGCTAGCTTTAGCGATAAACAAGCGCAAGATTTACATTTTCGGTAAACAAATATATCAGTGCCCTAGAGCAAAAGCGTACCTAACTCCATTTTTGTCTTTTCGAGAAATCAGGAGAAAACCGAGCATCAGCCCCATTGACTCCAATGTATAAATAGTCATTTTTGAAACCCCGTATCTCAGAATCGGCGCAAGATGGGGATACTAAATTTTCCACACACAAGGAACCGTTAATGAAGATTTCAAAAACGCTATTAGCTCGATTCTTCCAAAGATGTGAGTTGGGCATCTTTTGGTTCTGGGGTAAAGATATGTTTAATGCTATAATTAATTATTATAAATAGCGTCTATTCTGACCATAATATGAGAGACATCAGTTTACGGTGGCAAACGTTTTAGCACTTATATAGATTTCTTCTTTAGGAATTATAGAAGCATTTTTCGACACCTTGCTTAAAATAAGCAGTATCGTTTTAGTCGTTCTCAAGCCTTACTCGGTGGGCGGTCACGCGATCAAATTGCCGAGGGGCTATGTTTATCGTCAAGTGACTCACGCACATGAATAATCCCTTGAGGCAATATCCTTGCAATGGAAGATCACTAAGTGACTGAATCTCCTTAGTGTGCTGTCTCTGCCGAAATCAAAATTTGCCTTTGCCTCGTGTATCAGTGTCAGCTCACTAGGCGCAGAGCAAACCTTCAAAATTCAAAACACGATTATCCGAGAACAGAAAATTCAGTTTCACCCCCCTCCCCCACCCCCGGAGTTATGCCATGAAGAGGTGGGGGCAGAGCACGTCGGAGAATATACTTAATACGGAAGTGTCGAACCGTACATACAGCCTGCACTGCTGTGCTAAGGAAAAACGCCGTATGAAAATTCGAGCGTTGCCAAATTTTCTCTTAGAAAGTATTCATTTTTGAAGAAAGTTATGGATATTTTCCCTCGAAATTTTCAGACTTTTTGGATCAAATTAAGACCAATATTCTCTGAAAAAATCGGGGAAAAATATTAAAAACATTTTCCCGAAAATTCATGATTTGTCGAAGGAGATTTAGCAATGGCTGATGGCTCATACGGCGTTCTTCCTTAACACGGCAGTACACGCTATAAGATACGAGCTAGTTTGCGCACTTGACAGAAAGTGAACACACTTATTTCAGCAAAGAGTCCGGAAGAAGGGATTTTTAATAAAATTGACTGGAGAGGATGGAAATTTTTTTGCTTGAATTGGCTTCTTATGAATTTGAAAGTTGGAAAGGCTCGTATACGTCAGTAAATAATTGGTGCCTTTTGTAGCATTGTGAGCACCCGCCTTCCATACGTCTCAAAAAAGATGAGTTTACATATTTCAGCACCTTTCAATGATTCGTTTTAATTTGTCTGGGATTTTTTATGTGTGTACGTAAATATGAACGCTGCAGGATTCATGTTTTATTGCCTCAGCCGCCTTGGGCTACATGGAGTTGAATGCAGTCAAAAATAATTATATCTGAACATTACATTAGAATCACAG
Source organism: Bemisia tabaci (assembly GCF_001854935.1). Taxonomy (NCBI): domain Eukaryota; kingdom Metazoa; phylum Arthropoda; class Insecta; order Hemiptera; family Aleyrodidae; genus Bemisia; species Bemisia tabaci. The sequence continues at coordinate 1,798,748 of NW_017566728.1, forward strand.
ATAATATTTTAGTCGGTAAAGTAAATGAAGGAAGATAATAGGTATTTTGTTGAGGTTAGAGTGCCAGTAAATCTACGTAGTTTTGTCATCTTCATCGTACGGATCTAGGATGAATGTAGATGTCATGAATAGGTCAGTAGACCATACATGGCCCTCGAAGAACTCTTTCTCTTTAACGGATACAAACAGTAATAGTCCTTGCTTATTATTGCTTAAAAGATTTTACGCTTCGATTTGTTTCATAAATCTGCATGAGCTGTGCAATGCAACCAGCAAAAAGAAAACAAGCAAAGGTAGAAAAAAATTGCAGGACGATCCGTGGGGTAGCCGTCACAAATTAACAAAAGCATAATCGTCAGTTGTAGATAAAGGCCATTTGGCAGCCGCATGGAGTAATTTGAGAGCCTCGGCTCAAAATGAAAAGCAGTGGACTTTTAAATGATTGCCTGCTTCGGTGCCAAATTTTCAACAAGTGGTCGCGATCCCAAGTTGTCGGTTGGTTAGGCCAAACTTTTATGAGCCCTCGAAGAGAGGTTTTGAAGCTTCGTTAAAATCCCGCGGTCTTGCAGCGCTGGACAGAACGAGAGAGGAAGTGCGCTTGAATCTTTCTCAGCGCCGTGCACACGTCCGCTTGTGTTTTTGGCACTTGTCAACGATCCCAAATGACGAAACAAATCGGGAACCTCCTCTTTTTCGTCTGCAATTGAACGTCTTTCACCGGATTCAGCCTAACCGAATTTTATGTCGCCTCATAATTTCTCCCCAGGCTTTTTTCGGATTTATATATATTTGTTTTCCAACGTAAAACCAAACGTTGTGCCTGATGACTTGAAATTTTTATCCAATTTTTGGAGAATTTGCACACACAAACTTTATTGTTTCATCTAAGAGTGCAAATTAAGCTGAGTTCGTGGTATTTTTCATAATTTTTTTTCTGAAATGGGAAATAGGAGAAAAATAGATTTAAAAGTGAGAAAATGTGCCGCCTTGTGACGTCATCTGGTGGCATTTTCCATTTAAACACATGTATATTGGCAAATTAGGTTATCCTGTCATATTTTCTCCAATAATTGTTCAATTTAGAAACCGAGGATGTCCTCGTGCTCAGTTTTCTTAACGGTTTCATTTTAAACATCGACTTTACAAAATTTCAGACACATGCAAATTCTCCAAATGTGCTTTTTGGCACTTGCGATCGATTTTTGAAGAACAGTATTAGCTGCTGCTTACTTAATTTTTGAACATTTATGTAAAAAACTCACGATGACCTCGACTATTCTTCATATTGACGAATAGTTGAAGTCATGGTGGAAGCGTGAGCTTGTTTCATGAATGTTTAAAAATTATGAATTGCAGCGTTTCAAAAATTCCGCTTTTGTTGTATTTTTTCGAAAGAAAAGCAACCAGAATTTCTCTGTAAAACAATCTGTGAATGATCAGAATGGACGAGGATAATTTACAGAATAATTTAAGAAAAACAGTTTATTATTTTTCAACTGCGAAAGAAGTATGTACAAGCAGTGATTTGAAATGCCACAATCGGAGATACGCATTTCATCGAGTTTATCCATGATTAAATTTACAACAATTCAAAACAGCATATTACTGAGTTTTTTGCTTTTTTTGGAGAGAGAGGGGGGGGGGTAGAGTAGAATTGTTTGATGTAATTTAGTGGATTTCTTTAAACTATTTTTTGGGGGACGCATTACAAGATAGGCACAGAAACAAAGTTAAGCGAGCCGTTCAAGAAGTTTGATACCTTTACACCTCCCGTCACACTTTGAATAAAAACTATCTTATTCATCTCAGTTTTCGAGTATATTGAAAAATATATTCCTAAAATTCAAGAGGGTTCAGAGCAAAAGGTTGACGATGTGCACTTCACAAATCAGTCGCATTTAAACTTCAACGAGCAGAAAAGTCGTCTCAGATCATGCTTACAGGCCAAATGGTTCACGGTCGTTCACATTTTATTGCCGATTCTCGTAGTGATTCCGTCAACACTGCATCATTCGGAGCTATACGCAGCTTTTATTACACATTGAAACTTAATGATTGGAACGTGAGCAGCTATTCACCGGTCGGTAAATAGCGAGTGACAGACGATCAACACTAAAACCACATCTAGAGGTCACGCCACAATTCGATAAAACGTAATTTCATCCTTGCATGTACTGCAGTTACAGTCCAACTGATTTAATTTGTGGAGAAAAAATTATCAATGCTGTAATATTTTACGACTATGGCGATGGTCCGATCTTTTTTACGAGAAGTTCGAGTCACCCAATAGTCTGCCGTCCACAGCAGAAATGCCGTAACTCCAATCAACACTTTGCATTTTTCTTCCGCACATACTGTTCTATTGCAAAAAAACCTGATCACTAAGATGCCTCATTTTGTAAAGAATTCTCCGTGATATGCCGTAGTTATTCTAGAACTAAGAGGGATAAATAGTCGTTGGTTTTTTGTTAATAAATTTTTTTTTCGGTAAACAGCAGAAAAAATCTAGAATGGAGTTACGGCGTGTTTGCTGCACTGAAAAAAATGGTATGCTGTTTTAGCACCTACGATGTCAAAAATGTGTCTGGTGATCCTAAGATGCTGCCTTGATTGTCCACGCAGTTGAATTTGCATTCATAGGATGTAAAGTTAACTGCAGGGGCAGCAAAGGTAGCATCTTGGGATCACCAGACACATTTTTGACATCATAGGTGCTAAAACAGCATATTATTTTTTTCAGTGTGAGGACGGCAGTAGTAATGAGTAAAACGTTGGATAAGGTTAAGCAAACCAGTAATATCTACATCGAGAGTAATGGGGAGAGAGGAAAGCACAGGGGGAGCCCTGTTTTTGTTATAATGCCATGCTTTCTGGGGCTCATGTGGAAATCAAGATACCCTCTTCAGAGGCGGAGCCAGCAATTCGGCAACACCGGATTTCCTCCACTTAAACCTATGCTAAATAATCGATCCTTATCGGAGCACCTGGCCCTTCCAAGAATCGATACATTTCCATGTGTTTGAATGGAGAAAAGACAATGTTGCCAATTTGCCGGATCCGCCAAAGACGCTCTTACGTTAAAGGAGCGACAAATCTCGTGTTCTTCGTATAACTCCATGCTTTCTGGGCTCATGGGGATACGCTCTTACACCAAAGGAGCAACAAATCTCGATTTCCACATGAGCCTTGTTCTCCGTATAACTTTATGCTTTCGGGGCTCCTTCGGAAATAAAGATGCGCCCTTACGTCAGAGGGGCAACGTAGTGAGGAGCAAACTTCGAGCGGTATATCTGACAAGCATGCAGGCCGCTGGCTTCCAGTTCGATAATGAATTAGGGATTGAAGCAGATTTCTTGTCTTTGCCATCCCGCGCCAATTCTGACGAGTCTTGCGACAAGAATTACAATGAGGCACCGCGATGACTTTCAATTTCATCCTGCGGCGATCGAAGCGGGCCAAATTATGCAATCCGCTCGCATCAAACAAGACACGGTTCCACAGGCAGCACGCGACGCGAAACATGCCGCGCGAAGTCAGCCACCATGCCCGATCCGGTACAAGTTGACGACGCACATTGCCACGCTAGTGGCAAAAAGCGGGCTCAAAATCATTGCATTCGGACGTATTTATGCCGAAAGGAACTATGTGCATAGGGTTTGCGTGGAACATAGTTCCTTTCAGCAAAAATACGTCCATTTGGCCACATGACTCCCTCACGCGGTTGGGATCACGTCGCCAACTCCCTGTGGAACCGTCGCTCCGGAAGCCGAGCCAAGCGGGTTGACTACTTTCCCCGGGGCGGCCGAAGCTTATCGCCGGATATCAGAAGGGTCTATCTTTTGCCGGAGCTCACAAAGTAATGAGCATTCCCCTAGATATTTGGCTGATTTTAGACCCAATGCGCCAGTATAATATCGCTCAGACAGTTAGATATTTTGGTCTCTTTAAAATAAATGGAAACGCCATGGAGACTTAAAAAAAAAAAAAAAAAAAAAAAAAAAAAAAAAAAAAAAACTTTGGTTACGACGATTGAACTTTGATTCAAATTGAATACTAGTTTTCAGCGAAACTGTGGAAAAAAGTCTCTTGGATCTGGAGTCCAGACTCCTAGAACATTTGACAGGAAAAAAAGCTCTTGACCCAATCGGATTTCTCCTTTAATAATCATGAAATTCGTTTAAATTGAGAGACTTGGCTCTCGATTCAAGCAAATATCCGATTGAACCAAGAGTATTTTTTCTTGTCAATGTTTTCAAGAGTCTGGACTCTAGATCCAATGTGCTTTTTTTTCCAGTGAAAAATTTAATTTAAAAATTAAGTTCCCCAACAAATGTCAAAACCAACAAATATCGCGTGGTATCAAGCATCACCAAAATCGATCGGACAGAAGCCGAGATAGCATATTGGACCACGTCCGCCATCTTGAATTTTGTAATTAAAAAATTTGACTGAAAATTAGATGTTTCCTGTCAAAAAATATCACACGGTACATAAACGGGCGCGCTTAGAAACTTTATGCAAGTTTCCCTCAGATGAGCCTCTTTCGTTGGCCGAATTAATAATGATAATTCTTTCTTTCTAAGCCAATTAGGACCTTAAATTTTTTGCAAGGGCAGTAATGGGCATGAAACATGCGAAGTAACTTGAGATACAGCAATTCATGGGCTGACATGCCTCACTTGGTAGAGCAATTCACGCGAGTTAGGTTCGAACCTAAGAATACAACTATATCAACTTCGGTGTGTTGCACAGTATCAAACGCAATTGAAGGCGTTTTATATTGGTCCGACCGCGACTTAAAAAGAGTATTTTTTCATGTAAAATTCCTTGAGAGTCTGAACTATGAGTCCAAGAGACTATGTTTTTCCCAGTGTAGGAACCGAACTTTAGTTTAGACAACCATTATATAGTAGAGGATATTGGTTTTGGTGTGACTAAAACTTCGGTTGAATCCAAACTGAAGTCCCGGAATCATGACTAAAACGGTTCCGCAGGAACTGAAGTTTTTTCTCTGTTCGCAATGAGAATAATTAACCAAAGCTAAAATCTGGCACAATGTGTCTACGACGTTTCGAGGTAGAATCAATCTCTCGGTCGACCGAGTGACTGGAAATAAACAAAAATTTTGCAAAAACGCCACCAGAGACTCCATTACAACAGTGATGTCGCAAGACAAGTTTAATTGAGACGTACCGTCGGTGGTGCATCATTGTGATTTTCTCCGTCTGTCTCTCGGTGTTTGCACAATATCACCCGCTAGATGACCCCCTCCCTCATATTACTTAAAAAAATGACAAAGTTAATCATAGACGTGCACCAATACACTTTGAGTTACATCGACTTTCCCGAAGTTTCCTATCAAACAGCGAACGATCTCTGAATAATGATCATGCATGCAGCTTACTATCAATGCTGAAACCGGTTCACCACGGAGCATTGATATTTTTGGCATTGCGTCGAGCCATTGAGTTAGTTCGATTTTTTTAATTTTAGAACTTTCCGGGAATCGGGATTCTTCTGAGACTCCTCAAACGACATCCTGTGAACAGAGATTGAATCACGTAGATGGAACAATTATCTATATGTTCTTCGGATTTCCTTCTTTGAATGCGATTTTCCTTTTTTTTTGTAAGAAAACCGAACATTTAGAGGGCTCGTTTGGATTATGTATGTTTCATTTTCAACCTACATCCTCATTTGAATCAGGTCGTGCAAAAGCAGCTAATCTTCAGTTTTCCAGCTTTGAATTTTGTCTCCGCTGTTAATATTTTTAATAAGTCGATGCAATCATGCAACTGATGTAAAGAAATCGATGTAGGGATTGAGGTAACCACAATACGAGTGTTTACACCAATTTCATAATTAACCTTAAAAAGTAAAGTCAGGATTTTGACGGTATTTGCACGACTTATTGGATGTGCATACTTTTCAAACTTCAATATAAACACAGAGTTATTCATCATACAATATACATGCTTTTGTGAGAAAGTAAAATTTTGGAAAGAGTTCAAAAGATGAGGGTTTACATTCATTTTCCGTCTATTATTTAAGTGAATCCCAGCTCAGAAAAATATTTAAAAAAAAAACTTTGAAAATTTAACTCCATTTGAAGCGAAAACATATCTGACCAGAATATGTGTTCTTTCACACAACAGATATTGGTGGATTTTTCATGTTTGCAGAATAACTGCGTCGTATTATTAAGTATATACTTCGAGAAAAGGAAGAATCAAACATGTTAGGCTTAAGTAAAATAAAGCATTTTGATTTAAAATGAAATAAGAGGTCCGGAATATACAGCAGAACAACAACTGCCGCTCCATGTGGGTTTGAGGATAATTATTTGACGATGAATTCCAACCGTCATTTAGATACGGATACATTTTTCATGCGAGGAATCTTTTGAAATGTGTGATTCGTTGCCTGTAAGCTATGCGTGGAATTTTAAAGCCTCTGCATAAACATTCACGTGAGAGGATATTGTGTGGTCACTTGTCGCACCCTCGTAATAAATCAGCAACGATTTAGCACAGAATCAACATAAAGCTTACTTTTTCACATGATATTTCACGGGACGCGGTGTAAGCTGAAGTGACGATAAATAATGCAGCAAGCATGCGAGCGCGTCAACTCCCGTTGACAAAAAAATACTGGATTAAAATTGAACCGCGATTTTACTTCTTTTTCATTCTCCGTATAGAAACACTTTTGTCAAACTTGGTATTCACTAAGAATTCTTGTCACAACAAATTGAAGTTTTGAAAATTTCACCTCTTCTTTTCAAGAATACACCGAATAATCAATTTTTAGACGTTAATCTTTAATTAAGTACGTCAATCCTTCATACATACATAAAACCCCGTTTTGCACAGTGCTCTCGGACTCTCTGCGAAACTTAGCCGCCAAAGTCCCCTGTCCTCCCAAAGCTCTTCAGGGAGTTGGCCTTCCCTCATTTCCTCTAGAACACCTTGTTGCCATCCTTACACTGAGCGTCCCCTTCAGCTCCTCCCTGGAGGAACCCGATCAAGGATCTTCTGCGACCTTTTTCATCATCCTGTTACATGATCTTACCAGACAAGTTGTTTGGTCATGACGTCGAATACGATGTCATTCTATCATTCCATGATCTATTCTAGTTTCTTATTGCATGGGTTTACCAGAATTACTGCAAAGAGATGAAAAAAAAAAAAAAAAATAGCGATGCAGGGACACCTAATTCCTGCATTTTCCGTCCCTCCTCTGATCCTGGTGTTTTTAATGGATGACCGAATACATAACTACGAGGACAATACTGGTATATGTAAGAAGAGGCCCCCGCCATCCTCAAGTGCACTCCGTATTTCGTAATGGAATGTCAATTTGCAAAATTCTGAGAACTCCTTAAAAATCGAGAGACTGAGAGCAAATTGCGATAAAATAGACGTATTTCGGCAACGCTTTCTCGCCAACCCCCCTTAACTGATGTGCCGGTTCATTACCAAAGTCAATCAAAGTGCGGAGCGACCGTTAAATGTTTACTTAAAAGATGAGTTCGTTACAAACTAACCAACGTGAAGGTATTTCCAAGCCCTCCTAATGCCGCGAAACGTCGAGATACGTCGGTGTCGTTGGTGTAAGATGCGAGTGCTGCGTTACTCTTAATAAAATGCACTAATGAGACATCAGGAATGGCCGGCCAATCTGCCGTGCTAAGCAATAGAACTTTTATTTTATTTTATTTTTTTTTTTTAACAAAAGAGGTAATTTATTTAGTTTGGACAAAATGGAATCATGATGGACAGGTCATGATCCGAAGGCCTGTTTATACATTAAGAGGTGAAGCCTAAATATTTACAATTTCTTAATCTATATTGTGTTTTCCTCTTGTACTATTTCCCTTTACGGTGCTTATTATCTATTATTGGTGAAATGAAGTTCCTCAATCTTCTTTTTGTTATTCAGTCTGCATTGTTCTCCTCGGAACTGTCGATATACTTTTCTTCGAGGGAGGAAGGAAGCAAGAGAACTGTCTCTGCCAAATTTTCGATTATTTAAAAAACGGCGTAATTTGAAATGGAGATTCCGCCTGGGTCAGTCAAAATCATCAATAAGTTATAATGAACGAAATTCGAAACATTCATGTTACCATATGCCGAGAAATTTGTATGCTTTCCACAAGTAAACGAGGGTATCCCCGACGCGCACTTGGATAGCGGTTTGGCGAAATATACTGTTTGGAATGCAATGATACTTAGATCGTGTAACCTTCTCATTAACAATATATTTAATTGTTAAGCCAATCAATGAATTATAAAAAAAAAAAAAAAAAATATTTTCTAAATTGATCGAAATTTTTGTGATGACGAATAGGAATTTTTGTACCCTCCAGTATTTGGTATTGTTCCTTTTTTGTTTTATACGGAATACAGTAAGTTGCAAAATTATCGTAGATTAAAATTCCATTAGCTTCTCTTTTTTAAAATGCAGCCCCTCTATATCTGAAAGCGAGAAAGTCTTAGTTTTCAGAAAAAGTTGGCCAAATTGCATGATAAAAGAACGCACTGAACCATAATGAGTCTATCTGAATTTTATGCTACCTATAATTTCCTCGCACGTATTATTTGTTTGACAAAAAACGAAGAATCATTAACTTTAAAATAATTTATGAATTTTCTTCAGATTATGAGAAATGTACCCAACAATTTTTGAGTCAGAATGTTTCTCGGTTTCTTGTTTAAAAAAAAGGAACACCAGAAGTTTGGTAACGTTTGATATAGTTTAGGCAAATACTGGTTAAATGTCTATATATTGTTAATGGATAGTATTCGTTAGTGGTTATATGTATCGATAGGGTCAAAACGATAGAACATAACCACAAAAGAAAATTTCAGGATTTAAGTTATAAAAGCTGAAAAAGTGGGAATTCCCAACAATTTCACTTTTCATTGCCATTTAGTACCCACGAGAATCAAAAAATCAATCATAAAAATCCGTTCCCACGGATTACTCGATTGACTTTTGAGGCTACGTTTGCATGTTGAACCACTCGATATCGATACGTTTCAGCGGTAGTACGCTTGTCAGGTGTATTGAATACAATCCATTATTTCCGAGTTTTCGTTTAATTGAAATTACCGAGTCACTCATTATGGAACTCTGTTACACCTAACTTGTTTGCACGATGTTTCACTTTCCACTTCCGACGACTCAACTGCGGGAACGAGTCGCTGAGACAATAATAAAGAAACCTCTCGACTTTCGCCAGTGTTCCCCTACGACTCCTGGAGACCCCCGCGGCTCAAATATAGGTCATTGCAACACGCGCTCCCCTCCCCCCTCTCCCCGGCAAGACAAATTTTCCGGGGGTCGGGAGTAAATGTTGCGTGGAATTTGAGAGATCGAGACGCCAGAACCGGCGGCAGTCTAGCTTTTCGTCGCTCCACCGACTCAAACGCGTAAATCCATCTCCAGATGAGCCTTGTTTTCTATATAATCCCATCGTCTTGAGAGCTCATGTAAGGATAGAGTTGAGAGCTCACGTTAGCGGAGCGACGAATCTGCCGGAGTAAACAAAGCCTGCATTGAGCTTCGTTGTGACTCCCCTTTCGCCCCCCAAATTAAGATCCGTTTTTCACACCGATTCGTATCTGCGAGGCTTAGATCTCCATAAAACAATGAAACTGCAAACGCGTATCCTGGTTTGAGACGCTGCAAAGTTTCCGTCGTAATTTGTTTTTTTGGAAATTGAACATACTTGACGTCGTCTCTTGACAACCTTCTGAATTTTCTCTCTGTAAGGAGATATTCGGTAAAAATGACAAGCAATACTGGCATGCTGAGAAATAACGCCATACGAGTCGACAGAAGTTGCCAAATTTCCTCCGTCAAAATACTAATTTTCAGCGAAATCTGTGAGTATTTTTCCTCCAAATTTTCGGACATTTTCACGGGCAATTAGATCCAGGTTATCCGAAAATTTCAAGAAACAATATTCATAAATCTCCTTAAGAAATGGAAATTTATCAGAGGAAATTTGGCAACTCTCGAATGTCCATACAGCGTTTTTCCTTAGCACGGCAGACTATTGGTTCGCTTCCCTTGGGTGGAATCAAATGCGAGCGAAGATGTTGAAACACCGCCTTAGAGACACGCGTTTCTGCAGTTTCATAGCTTTCCAGTTAGAAACAATATAGGACTAGGGGTCTATGGCCGCTACGCGACCTCTAACTACTGAAATAAAACTACACGTATAAAAAATCGTAGAGTAATCATGTTCAAGTTATTTGAGAGATGAAAGGATCCAAAAACCGACGGGTGCACGCGAAAGAAAACTTATTTATTCGTGGTTGCAACGTCATGCACCACTTTCATATTCTATTTTTAATCAATGTATTTAAAAAGCTACACGCAGTTTTTCTGAAAAGTTTCCGCGAATTTTCCCAAATAATCTCAAGTAAGAGCATCGACGATTTCGACGCGCTATTCTCGTTCGTTCTACTTTTTTTTATGTAACTAAAGGAAATTAAATATCACCCGAATTTTGTATCGTTACAGTGAGGATATATACTCTTCCTTTAGTTAAAGTGAAAACCGGAGCAGAGAGTCAAGGCTGATGACACGTGGTCCTAGTTTAGCGGCGGCTTCAGCGTCGCGCAAGGGAAGGGAACGCGATGGAGTCATCTTCGCAGTGTGTGCGCTCTCTATCCGGCTGGTGGCAATATGCCTAAACCCGTGGGCAAATAGGTGTCTCGTTACGCCTGCCGTGAATGAAATCAAATATCGACGCCCGCTTTTACGGATTACTTCTCAACTCACGCTTTAGTCGCATTTTCCTATCATATCACTGACATAGACTTGACGCCGCTCGATGCGACACCCACGCCTCACACACGGATTCTCCATGATTGAAAACATCGAAATGGACCAGTAGACAAGGTACGAATTTAAAAAATCTGATACACATTTTTTAACCAGAATTTTACGTAAAACACGATTCTTACAACAAAAATTACTGAAACCAACTTTTAACGAAGATACTAACGTTTTTATTACACATTGGTTACGAGGAATTTGAACTGCCCGCTTACAAGAAACTCAAAGCTCTACGTGAGTCAAATCGCGCACTACAACGGTTTGAGTGAGCTTCTCAATCGAGCAATGTTCATTTCCCACCATGTGTTGTTCAAACTATAAGCAATTTGCGATAGCTGAGCCAACGCGTCAAGATCGAGGTCACCAAATTTTTTTAACGCAGAGACTGTTATGATAACGTTTAGCGCTCGATGTGAATCACGTAGAGCATTGAGTTTTCATGAGCGGATGGTTTGAATTCACGCATTAAGAATCATAAAATATCTTCGTAAGGTATTGATTTCGGTAATTTCGGAGCGCGTCGTGTTCTACGTGAAATTTTGGTTAAGAATCATGTATCAGAATGCTGAAATTCCTACCTCCTAGTGGTCCATTACGAGACAACTACGCACAGTGATGATAGACCAAGCCAATGGGCGAAGTAGGACATGAAATTTGCAACTAAAACTGGCAATTTTAATGTTTGATTCGTCTGAATTACCAGGAGATGAAGTGCAGAGAGACATAACTAATGATGGGACAGTTAAGAGAGGGCAGGAAAATCTCCACGATCCTTCGAGGATTGCAGGCTCACGTTGTGCCTCGGTTGGATATTGTGTCCACCGTACCGCGGGTGGTAGATCTGACACCGAGAAATTACAAGGATTGAAGCGTGTGTGCTTTGCGTACGATGCGTCAAGTATTATTACAGTCTTGTCGGCGCTAATATGCTTTACACAGCAACTGACCGACTGCACTGCGTTTGGCGCAATGCGAGAAGTATTCAAGCAGTCTCGTAGGCGCTAATATGCGTCTCAGGCCGACTGCACTGTTTGGCGCAATGCGAGAAGTATTACTTCAGTCTTGCAGGCGCTAATGTGAGTTGAACGCCGGCCGCACTGTGTTTGGCGCGATTATTCGAACTCGCGTGAGAATAATTGTGGCATCGAATAGAGGGGATTAAAAGATCCATGTTGTATTTTGACGCTGTGAGAGCATTCCAACGTTGCCTCGTTTCTCCAGATGAAATATTTTTTCCGAGAGAGGTTGGGTTAGTTCTCTATGCTCGTTTTTTAAGATTGAGCGGACCATTAAATAAGGTTTGAATTTTAGCTATCTGATACATGATTCTTCACCAGAATTTTACGTAGAACACGATTAAACATATTGAAAATCCAAAAATCATTAAAAATGAAGGATTCGTCCAATCAATGAAAACAGCAATAAAAGCTTCAATCATCCTCAAGAAATAAGACCTAGCTTTGTGCCCATCTCTTAGGCGGCCGCTCATTAATACCGGAGCTTTTTCATTAACCCTTAAAAAAATCTTGCTGCTGATCTCCATTCAAAAGATTCATGAAACAATGTATGTATGTATGTAAAAGCCGCTTTTACGTCGCGCTAGGGCGCTCTGCGACGCCTACTCTCCACAGGAATCTGTCAAGGTATAGATCCTCCGGAAGCTGGCATCGCTCCATCTCCTCATGGATGCCCTCTCTCCACCGTTTGGCTGGACGCCCTCTCCGTCGCCTACCTGTGGGACCCACTCCAACACCTTCTTCGGCAACCTGGTATCAGCCATTCTCTGCACATGCCCATACCATACCAATTGCTCGGTCAATATCGTAATGATCTAAATAATATCCCTATGCGAATGATAAACAGTAGTGGTATAAGGCTGGCGCCTTCCTTTTCGCAGGTAGGCAGAAAGCACGGCACGGATTCGTAGCCGACTCTCGAGTCACGTCACCTCGGCGTCGTGGCGCTTGAAACAAAATATGTTTTCCTAGGCTGACGAGGCTGACGAGTGGGCGCGCCGTGCCGCACAGTGGTATGAGCCACAAGAGAGGTCGGACACGAATGTTTTTACTGAAATTGCAAGGTTTGATGTGTTTTTTCCGTTGTAGGGGGGAGGGGAGCTTTACGCTGGAATTTCAACTAGAAAATCGATAAAAACTTTTAAAAGACCCCATTTTATTTAAAGGAAGACGTGAGGCTTTAAAGTTCTCACATGAGGTCCAAACTCTCCTACTGGTTCGTACAACTGTGCTCCGGCGCGGCTGTGATGGCGCTCAGTGCTCCTCGACTCGAGTGGATGGAGTGGCCATCCAACACAGCGAGTAAGAAGCGCGTAACTCTATGGCGTAAACCGAACGCACATACGCGGTTACGGCTCNTGACAAATTGGAGCCGAGCTCCGTCAAATATTCAGCATGTTAATTTCCTAGCCGAGCCCTCCGCGCGTCAGCGCCCTGCCCCCAACCCCCGACGTCGTACAATTAACGCGTCAACGTCTGCCGTTTGTCGTCGGTCCGACGTCGTCATCGGCGTCGGTGGCGTCTTCTTCCACGGCCTTGTCGCCGGATCTCCGTTGAAATGCGGTCGGGGTTGCCGGACGAACCGTGTAGTTGGCAACGTGGAGGTCGTCATTAACGCTGTTCCGGGGTGCGGGGCCAGGGTCTCGACTGACGCCGCGCCGTTCGACTCCCTCAAAGTTGGACGCAATTAACAAAACGGCTTCCCGCCCCCGCGCCCCGCCGACGGGGTTGCCGCCGTCTTGGCGTTTTGCAGCTTCCTCTTTGACCCAGTCAGCTCGTCGCGGATTGAATTTCAATTTCAGTGTCAAAGTTTTTTTGGTGCGTTTGAACCGAATCAAACATGCTGTCATAATATAGGAAGAAAATTCGTCTGAAGCCGTTCATAAAAACGTAACGCTAAAAGTCGGGTTTAGCTCGTCGGGGATTGAATTTAAATTTCAGTGTCCAAGTTTTTTTGGCACGTTTGAATCGAATCAAACATGCTGCCATTATGCAGGAAGAAAATTCGCCTGAAGTCGTTCATAGAAAAGTACCTCTAAAAATCGGTTTTATGGCCCCCCCTCCTTCTCCCCTGCAACGCACATGTCCCGCACGTCTAAATTTCCTAAAAAATGCGTAACAATCCTCTTAAGCTTCCCCCGCCAAGTAGAAAAATCACTAATACTGCCATGCTAAGGAAGAACGCCGTATGAACATTCGAGAGTTGCCAAATATTCTCTCATAAAATGTTTATTTTTGAAGGAACTTATGAATATTTAGCTTTAAAAATTTCAGCTTATTAAGATCAAATTTGGAACAAAATTCTCTGAAAATTGGAAGAAAAATATTGACAAATTTTCCCGAAAATCCCGTGAATTACCAAAATAAATTGGGCAACACCTGAAGGTTCATACGGCGTTCTTCCTTAGCACGGCAGAATAAATCTCATGGTTTTCCCCTTCTTTTTAAGTTGTGAAAGAAATGAATAGAGGCAAACATGAAAGAAAAACAAGCAGGAAAGCTCTGATACGTTCGTAATAGAGAGCGCTAGAAAATGAATAACGAAACATAGCAGGAGCATTTAAAACAAATCAGAGAAAGATAAAATGAGGGAAAATGGAAAAATCTGAACTGAAGAGAAGAAAAAATACAGTGCCGGTCATGACACAATGCGGCTCTTGACATCCTCCTTCTGCCAATGCACTGGTAACGCAGTCCCTTACACTCCTCCCAGGAGCGATACTTAATTTATGAACGGCCTCTGAGAAAAGTTTGGAGCTCATCTCCTGTCATTGATCCCGAGTCGAGAAAAAATATTTGAAATGAGAAAAGAGGCTTTGAAAATCCGTCATTCGGTCTCATGAGAGACAGAAACCTCAAACCTTTGTTTGTTGGTTCTGGAAGCTGAAGTTAACATATTGTTTTCCATACAGAAATTCACGTCTAATTTACACTATAGATGACCTAAATGAGAATGCCAATGCCAAATGCCTATTTCTTCACTTTTACCGATAATTGGCGGACTAAAATTCACCAATATTCATACCTAATATTGAATTTTATCAAAGTGTACCAATGAGATAATAATAGACTGACAGCACGATTCCAAAAGGGGCTTGTCAGCTCGTCCCGCAGGGCTCGGCCCAGGCGACAGCGTACGTATCGGCTCTCACCAAATCGCCTTCATATAGCAGTGTAGGCAAAATGCTTACCCAAGCGTTAAAATAGTTATCTCACGGCCCCTTATTTTCCTGTTCTCATCGCTACGTTGAATCTGCGCGTAGCTTGATTTACAGCTTTGGAGTGAAGGACACGGAGTGGACGAAAGTCGCGACGAAAACTTGTGAGTTCTATAATTTTCAACTTTGTTCAGTTCTTTGGAGCTCAGAAACTTTAGTCTTCGTTGTATCACAAGAATTACTTAATAATGATGCGAAGAATCCCGGGCTGTAGAGCTGAGCAATGAGAGACTAGACAAGATCTGAATTGAGAGGAAACATCGCATTTTGTTTCCTCTAAATTTTACGTATAGAAAACGATAGGCTCAACGATAGTGATGAACTTCTAGAAGAGTTGTTAGCAGGTATTTTAACACACATCAAATGGAAGTTAGATCGTGCAAATTATGTCATTTGTATTTTTGCCATTTAAACAATGTTAGTTGTAAACACCTATATCTTGTTTGGGAATTGATTTCCAGATTTCCTGTCCGTGATTAGTTTTCTCCGTAAAATTCTAAAGAGGAAACGTGTTGCGTAGTGCTTTAATTGGACAGCGTTTAGCAGAAAGGAACTAAGCCACTTCAGCTATTGCTAAATTTAACTGGGCAATTTAATTTTTTTTTTCAAGAGAACTTTGGTGCGGATTCCTCTAAAAATGTTACGGAATTTGCTTCTTATACTATGCAGAATGTTCACTGAAATTTGCATAAAAATTTGCGCGGCTGTTTTCATATAAAAAATTGAATTGCCCAGTTGAGTTTAGCAATAGCTGATGTGGCTTGGTTCCTTTCTGCTTAACGCGGTCCAATTCATACCTCGTCTAGTGGCCTATTTTGCATTACAGCGAGTGTGCACTTTAACTGAATTGGGACGTGCGAAAACCGCTAAAGTCCATTTTTCCAATCTTCAGTTTTTTGCGTTGATAATACTTTTAAAAAGTTAATACAAGCATAAAAGTGATGAAAGGACTCGTTTTGGGATTAAAGTAACCCGGAGACGAGTATTAACGCCACTTTCGTGGTAGCATCCAACTCCGAAAAGTATTATCATCAACTCAGAAAAACTGAAGACTGGGAAAATGGACATTAGCGGTTTTCGCACGTCCTGATTCAATTGACCTTAATTGAGATATTTAAAAATATAGAACAACTTAATCGGCCGGAAAGATTGAAAAAAAAAAAAAAAACAACTTAAATCAACCGGCAAAACAAAGAAAATTAAAGAGAAGGACACCATGAGCCTCACCGTTGTTATTGTGAGACTGATAGTGCAACCAAAATAAACGAGCATTGCAACTTCACTGAAAAAAATGGAATGCTGTTTTAACACCTAGGATGTCAAAAATGTGTCAAAATTGATTGTCCCCGCAATTGAATTTGCATTCGCAGGATTTAAAGTCAACTGCGGCAGCGGTAAAGGCAGCATCTTGGGGTCACTAGACACATTTTGACATCCAATATGCTAAAATAGCATATTATTTTTTTCAGTGTTGAAACAAAGCACATCGAAACAGAGATTACTATAAACATATTGGTAGTGTTTGGCGACAGCTTTACACTCTCCGTTGGAGATAGGCAGAGATTCCAGGCGTGAAAGCCAAACACGAAAGAGGATAAATTGGTAGTGTCGAGGAAGATTATTCTAAGGAGGCCTCAATTCCGTCGGTCTCGGCATAATGGGGTAGGAGTGGAGATAGAGAGTTTTCAAACGAGCCCTCTCGCGCGGCGGGGAAAAAAGAACGAGGAAAAGAAGACACGGAGCCTAATAAAAGGAGCCCCGTCTTTTTAGTCACATCTCTAATGAGCCCTCGCAGGGATCTCAAGGAGAGGGCGCAACCGAGCGGAGCGTCTTGAAAAATTGATTGAGTCTGGCCTCCTCACTTATATCCTAATTCCCGGCTCCCTGTCCCGGCGAATTTTGAGCACGCACAACGCACACTCGAGCCCCCTCGGACGACACACACACCCTCCCACACACGCGTATGGTCGCCCGTGGGCCTAGCGCAGCGTCCATGACGCAGTCCGCCCCGGCGTGACACTCCTCTCTCAAGGACCTCGTTTTCGAGGAGTTTGTCACACACCTCCTCTAACCTCGTTAACACTTTTCAGTGACAATTCTAACTGGTTTCGTCTGTAAATGCTAGACTGTTAGACGAGGAAGTGGAAAAAGAAGAAGAGAAGAAAAGAGAAGAAAGAAGAGAAAAGAGAAGAAAAGAAAAGAGAAGGAGACAAAATGGAAGATGGAAAAAAAGAAAAAGAAGAGGAATGAAGAAGAAAGAAATGAAGTAGTAGTAGTAGTAATGTACGTATATTTTAAAATGATGCTATTGCATCTATGGGTATTAACACCTCTATAGCTGGGTTACAGGGTTTGTTATGAAGAAGAACAGGTGGCAAAGGAAAAAAAAGAAGGTGCGAAACGAAAAAAAATAGTTTATTGTCTTTTCCTTCTCCTTCCTCATCACCCTCTTCTTCTTCTTCTTCCTGTTCTTCCTCATATTTTTTCTCTTCTACTTCTCCTTACTCATCCTCTTTTTCTCTTTTTCCCTTTTCTTCCTTATCATCTTTTTCTTCTTTTTACTCTCATTTCTCCATTTCCCCATCCACTTTTTCTTTTCTCCCGTCTCTCCTCTCCTTCCACTCCAATCATTCTTTTTATTCCCTCACTTCTTCCACTCCTTCATCTTTTTCCATTCTTTCCTCCCTTTCGGGCCTCTTTCATCTTCTCCTTACTTTTCTTCTTCATCTTCCTCTTTTTCCTCTTACAGCATACCTCCTCTTCTTCGTCTCTTTTTTGCTCCACCCCCTGCTTTATCAGCCTTCATCAAGTTCTTCGTCTTTTCGTTCTCATTCCTCTTAGTATTCCTATTCAGGTATTTTGCTACCTCCTCTATTTTCTCTGCTGTTGCGTATTCCTTCTCTGCCGATTTCTAGTCCGTCTTTATCTAACACTACGCCCCCCCCCCCAAAAAAAAAAAAAACGCTTCCAAACTCGGGCTTTATGTGTTGGGCATTATACTATTATGATTTTTTATTAATAGAGTATGGTATGTTAGGAGTCGTGAGGCCTAATTAGGACAATTAGGCCCGAAAGATGGAGATTTTTTTGATGAGTACTGTGGAAGTTGTTGAGGCATCGTAACAAAGGGAAAGTTTTTGTTGTAGCGTACCCTGTCAACAACCAAAAAGTAAATTATTGCGAAGTAAGAGGCAGCTTGCGAGAACACGTCAGTATATACGTATGCGTGAGGGAGACAGAGACTGTGTGTGAAATTTCACCCTCTTGAATTTTTCCCACGGCTGTCCTCGACGAGAGAACTTCTCGCGACTCAATTTTTCATCGGTGACCAAACGCCCGTTGTCTCCGAGTTATTTTGATTGGATTCTTGCTGTCTTGGCTGTTCGGACTGCTCCGAGTTGGCTATTAGTTCCACACAGGAGGCTCTTGAAATCTTTTTCTTTCTTTTTTTTCTTTTCTTTTTTTAAACTTTCAGGCTTTTCTTTTGTTTCCTTGCCTCCGTTTGCTTCCCCGCCTCCCACGCCTTCTTGGCAACTTAATTATTGGCACGAATCCAAGAGATTCTTTCCCACATTCACTGAGGCCTAAAATGTCAAAACCATAGACTTATGGGTAAAACCGCGCCTCTTTCGACGAATGGTGAGGTCTGAGGAGTAGAGAAAATTCCACTTTTGAGGTAAATATTTAGCGATTGATTTTTCCCGGATTCGTTCCAAAAAGTGAAATCCGATGAAAAACCGAGGGTTAACGAAAAATCATCTTGTTTTTGGACTACTAATTGGTTCCAAATCTCCTAATCTTAGCGTCCCTCACCCTCCGCATAACTTTTCATATTTACGCTCTACTACTATTTATTGAGGGGCAAGGATGGTAGAATAGTGTTGAATCTACTCTTCTCTGGAGAAAAAAGCCGATAAAAACTCAAATTTGAATTGAATTTTTTAAAAAAGAACATTGATACGTTTCTATTCCGTAGACCGGGACCAGTTCCGTTCTTAATAGAGGTCATTAAATGACAGTTCGGTCTAATTTACCCTGAACGGTAATCATCATAAAAAATTACGGAAAATTTTTCAATAAATATAGCTCCCCAGTCCCCATGCATTCGAAATACGATTTTTATTAATCAGCCCCCCCCCCAAAAAAATGGGGGACTTTGTTTTTTTTTGGGGGGGGGGGTGCCTCAACCTGTCAACCTTTTTTTGGGATGGCGGGTGCACAGGGCGACTCAGATGTGCTGGACTGTCCGTCTATATGGTAAATTTTTCGAGAGTGTATAAAGCAGAGAACTTCATCAAGTCTCAAACCTGTCGCACAAATACAAATGAGGAGATGAAAAATTAAGAGGGACGAAAAGATAGTCACTCGGATTGAGGATTCTCCCTTGGGGCCCTAAGTATCCATTTCTCATTCAACTCACTCCTGAGAACATGGATAGAATTCAATGGGATGAGAGCCCTAGGGCGCCGGGCGTGATTTGGCCAAATTTTCTAATAAACTTAATTAGTGCAACACCATGGAAACGGCGGGCAAAGACTTCCAAGCTGACGAGCATCCGAAGGTTCGGCCACCTGCTGCCGGCATATCGGGATCAAATCAAATATTGATTATGATACGGGATACGGATGCGCTTAAAAACTCATGCATACATGTCGTAACACCCTTCTCGTCCCTAAATCATCCAACGTTTCAAACATCGCTGCCATATTTCCTATACTAAATTAAACGCGTTATCAATTCATTAGAGTGATGCAACCTTTGCGGGTTCGTTGAAAACCAATACTCATACCAGCTGATATTTTTCTTAAATGTCAGAGTTGACCACATTTTGGAAGGTTTTTGACGACGACTTTTGGCCGCGTCGAATATCGAACAAATTTAACAATCAAACCCACCAAAAATAAAAAAAACTGAAAAATGAAATATCAAGCTCTATTCGTTATAAAAAAACAAAAGCTTGGCCAATTTGTCATTTCAATCGATGTATCGCAAATCACGCCACGCCACTGGTTTTAGCTCCCCCCCCCCCCGGTCAAATGAGGGGATAGAAAAGTGTGAAAATGGGCATTTTTGGAAAGAAAACCAAAAGTTTGAGATGGTTATCCACCTCTGAACGTTGGTCATTGAACGTATGCTAGTTTTGTTGAATTTTGATGTGTGATTTAGTTATGTTGGAGCGTTATTATTTTCAACTACTAACATTATCATCATCATTATACGTAAAACGAAAACCTGATACATCATTGAAGCGAATACAATATTTGTAAACCTATTCAATTTCAAGGAGAAATTTCAAGAGCTGCAACTGAGAGTTATTCGCTGCTGAGACACAAGACTTATCCGATGCTAAAGCTAAATTAGATAGGAGAACACAAAGCCACTCGTGCCCCCGGCAATCTGATTTTGTGCTTCATTTACATTTTCTATCTTGGAAATCCGTTCAAGACGTTCTGCTCCGTTTGAAAAAAAAAACTGCAACATAACTCTCACTTTCTTTAAACTCAATTTTGTTCATAGGTTGTATCCGTCCCAGGCGAAACATAAAATTGAGTTATTTTCAAATTCTGATGAAAACAGCTTCATTTGGAAGATTTTTGACAAATATTTTCGGATAATTCATTCAATGATACAATTTTGAGAAATGTTTTGAAGTTTGCTTTTTCTATTTTAAAACTTCCTACTATGATTTTAAGTATGAAAGTAATTTATTTTTCCCTCTTGGAATAAGTGAAAAATATAGAGACGCAAATCGAATCACTCTGTAAAATGGATTTAAATACTTATAGCATGCTTAACAAACACTAGAGATAATTTTTGCATCTTTTACATTCGATTTTACGGTAAATTGTAGCTCCCAAGTTTAAACCCATTTATATCACGAGGGCTATAAAGAAATTGGGTGATTCAATAGAGATGAACTATATCTATATGAACTATATATAGATGAACTATATAGTAACTATTTTACGATCAATCGTCCAGGATGTTATGAAATGCGTAATTGAACCTTATGCGTAATGAACCTTTGAACAAACAAAAAATCAAATATATACGGATAATGTAAAAGGTATCTTAAATTTAAAGGATCTAAAAGCTATATCTAATAATACCTTCCTTTGGAACGTTGGAGTTTTTTTTTGCCAACGTGCGTTAAAAAATGCAGCATAAAGCTGAAAATCTCAATACAATTGTAATACCTTCCTTTCCTTAAATGTAAAACTACCTGTATTAAGGAGGAGAAGATGATGAGAAAGATAACAGAAGCTTTAAACACATAAAAAAGCATAGTTTTATCATAGCTTAAAACAACATTATGATAATTAGGAAAATAGCACAGCCGAAAATTGCTTGATATATGTTTTACTCACGTTTCCATTCATTTGTAAATTGTTTAAAGTTATAAGAGAGATGCGAAAGGGCCAAGGTACTCACCTGCAAAAATTAAAAGATAAATTAGAAAATTTTTAATTTATGAGCATTTTATTATAGGCTTTTTATTACACCAACACAGTATGACTTTGTTTGGGACGGAACATTTAAGTTTTCAAATAGAAATATGAGACTTAGATGCAGTTTCTTATTTCACAGCACGCACTTGAAAAGCTCAAGGCATCTCAATTTTTCTAAGTGTCTCGGATCGAGGTGAGAGCCTTTCAAGAGACTTCCCCTTCAACATTTCGAGAAAATCGCGTACGCTATCAACATATCTCACTTGACTTGACAGGATCCTTCCGGCACGTTGTAGATACATTTGAATAAAAAACACAAGGAAAAAGATGTGGAGATCGTGTTTCGAATGGCCCCGAAAGGCTCTAAAAGAATGGCAGGTCACATGTATAAAATACTCATGAGAGGGATCACTGTTGTAGGGATCTACCGGAGTGATTTTGGTCCCCTTGAAAACGTGGAACCACAACATGTCGAAACAAATAATGTAACATTGTTGGCAAGCCATTTAACAACAAATAATATAAAATTAGAAGGAACATACTTAGAATTTTTTTCTTTCCTTCGAATGGCCTGTCAAAAACTACTTCAAGTACCGTCTTAGGAGTAATTCTGCGCTTGGAATTTGAGACCCATCTCCCACCAGTCCCTACAACGAGCCCCAGGCAACCACGGTTAGGGCCCCGTTGAGCAAGGACGCCGTACAAGCCATCAGGCGATATCAATGTTCCTTCGACAAATCACGGATTTTCAGGAAAATTTCTTGATATTTCCTATCAGATTTTTCAGAGGATTTTGTTCGTAATTTAATTTAAGAAGTTTAAAATTTTTAAGGAAAAAGGTTGAAGGACATTTCGACAACCGCACACCGCACGCTTCTAGTAGTTTATGTCCCCGCGTTTTTTCGGCAGGGGAGCTCGTGCCGGAGTACCCTGATTTATTTTGCGAGGAAAGCTTCGTACTCTCAAAGGACGCCTATCAGTCTTAAAATGTTGGAGCGCCTTCAATTTCGTTTGATACTGTGCGACACCTCTGTTGTGGAATAGTTGCTTGAGGCGCCGTGGCACGCTGCAGTGCGGCGGGCGGCTGGCCAACTCCCAACGCGCATTGGCGCCTACAAACCTAAGGGGATACTCCAAGCGTTGCACAATGCGTGAAGTATCCCCTTAGGTTTGTAGGCGTAAGTGCGCGTTTTGCGCCGCCGCGGTAGCACTAGCACTCAATGTAGGCTCTAGTATTTAAAGTCGCGGAGTCGGCGTTTTTCAGCTCTTGATTTTGACATTTTTGCACACTCTTTAAGGGTTTTCCTCATTTGAATTGATGAAAAAAAAATGTGTATTTAAGGAAAATATAAAATGTGTTTTGTAAATACACAACACACGGTGGTTCCGTGTCAAATTGAATAATCCCCAAAGCTTTTTTAATTATTTCTTTTATATTTTGTGCTTTTACTGTGCTGTAGCGTGTGTACGCGCAACCAAACGCTTAAAATTGGACTTATTTGACTCAAAAAGATCGATGTACTTACGGGTTAAAACTAATGATTGCGTGCTTCTCGGTTTTTCCCCCATTTTTATTCATTTTTGTGTAGTTTCTTTCAACAAAAATCTTATTTTCCGCGTAGACGTAAACTACTAGACAAAACAGGTGAGCGGACAAAAAATCGTTGACGGAATGACCTGAAACCAGGAAAAATATTCTTAACTTTTTTCCAAATTTACTATTTTCTGAGAGGAAATTTGGCAACATTTGAATGCTCCCACAACGCTTTTACTTAGCACGGCAGTGTTTCAGACCGTCAAATTCGGGTTGCCTATCCGAGAATCGAACGCGAGACTTTCTGAACGTAGAGCCAGCGCTACAACTACTATACACCAAGGAGGCCGACAGAACTTTTACAACATCTCCCTCCTCCCATGTCGGGTCCCATGACTCTCCACCCGCCCTCAAGTGGGTTTGGCAGGTGGTCAGAAGCCCTCCTACTTCTTGAGTACCTAACGTCATTTATGGACGACCCCTCAAGGACGGATCCTGCACAATTAAAATTACCCTCGGTATCATCCAACATTTCCTAATAGAAGAAAACGCATAGAGATTCGGGTACCCTGTGCAGTTGATTCATAGTGCGCGCAACGTTTGATGTGCATTTTTTTTTTCATAATAATAATAATTTATTGACAAAGAACAATTATACAAAAGTCAACAGTCAAATTGAAATAGAGTAAAAAGTAAAAACTACGTAGAGCCGCAGCTTTCCGTGAAAATTTAGCCTAGGGAGATTAGAGATATTAAGATTATAGATACGGCGAATAAAAATCATTGCCGAGGCGGACATAATTAAGGAAAAAACTATAAACTAAAAAACCTTGATGGAGAAAAAAAGTAAAACCATAAATGTACATAAAAGCGCTATGTACATCGGTAATACATTTTCACATCCGTCATTGGCCTGTGTCACACTATCAAAACCAGCCATCAAAATATCAAGGTCAGGTGTTGTAATTGGCTTATTCGATGACCTGGACCAATCACAGCACGTGACCTTAACATTTTGATGGGGTATTTTGATAGTGTGACACAGGCTATTACTCTGGCATCAAAACTGTGAATACTGGGAGACGCTACCTACATGACAACAGCCCTCGGTGCTTCATTTCTAAATACAGTAAACGACTCTTGTAAGGCTGGATGAAGTTTACTAACGTCCATGATGATATTCCCCGAGGCAAAAAACCAAAGAATCTTGTCAATGAGCATGAAGCGCGCGATTCTGTGTCCCAATAAATGATGGATGCCGATTGCATCGCGGTGTTGCCCTTCTCGACTTAAAGCACTTAGCTCCTTATGAAGGACTAAGAAGTTCTCGATTAAAATGGCGACGCTGTTTACAGGTGCCCCGGCCCCGGAGGTCGTCGCGAATTCCCGCAGGAGCGGAGATAAGCCGGTTAATGAGCTCCTTCGTCGCTGCAACTAGCTTTGTCTTGTAGCTCCAGCGCAACCATTCATCCTATCATGAGTGAGGAGCAACGGAAAACACCACTCATCAATCATCCAACATCTATTCCAAGCGGGATGCGCAGCCTGGCCCCGTGGCTTTGAATCGAATATCAATCGCTCGTTTTGTTTTCTTTCACTCCAGGTGATTTCCACTCGTTTAACCGCTTCTATTGCAGAATTTTGAGATAGCAGCCCGTAATGCGACTATAGAGACACGTAATGAACCTTGGATAATTTGCAAATGTCTCAAATCGGATGAACTACACGTTTTAAGGGTAGAGTGCCTTAGTAGACAGAGCACTATGGTCTGGGGGCGCCGAATTGTGGCCAAAAATCCGATTTCTGAAAGTACGAAAATCTGGCAATCGAGCATATAATCCTTATCTACATCCTTTAGTAGGTGTGAAATGACCCATCAAACCTTCTGTAATTGTTTTTACGATCAGATACATGGTGGCGAACTTCACATCCTCGAGGTAAGTAAACAAACGTGAGAATTTAATGTGCACGTTATCGTGTCTTGCCTTGTGTCGTTTGGTGATAAGTTGGCGTAAATCCCCGATCAAATATGGAAAAGAAAGGTGAAAGTAAGTACTTTTTGATGGTTTAATCGTTTTTATTATTAAGATTAATTTTATGACCACCGTGAGACTCCAAAGTTTTGTCCTAATTTAGGCAAAAAATTGCCTTCACCTTAAGTTTTAGTTACCAGTAACACGAGGTAACACGTTCTCATTTGTGCAAAAATGTTGCTCATATGTTCCTCTAACAGGATATCACAGGTTTTTGTGCGTATTTTTGCGTCTGGGGCCTTTTTTGGTCATTTTAGTGAAGGACTTATCCGATTTTCTGCGCAATCTGATTTCATTGCAGAAGGAGATGAAGAGATGAGACAAGGTCAACGTTTGATATAGGGTGATTCATATGTATTTTTGGCTGCTGAATCCGAAAATGATATCAGTTTTTTTCCAGCACTTGCCAGATTTCCGGAAAATAAATTTTTTTTGCAAAAAACCTCATTTTTAAGCAAAATAATATTTTCTCCGGAAAAACTACAAATGGTGGATAAAACTTAGGTTTTTTTTTATTTCTTCAGCCTGTATACATAATACAAATTTATTAACTCGGCCCGCTGTGGTGCGTAGTGGTTGGAGTGCTGGCTTTAAGATCAACAGGTTCCGAGTTCAATTTCTGGCTAGGCAACCCGAGAATGGTAATCCGCAAGGTTTTAGGGTCTGATCTGGGTCTGGGTCTGATCTGGGTCTGGGTCTGAAGGCCCCAGAGGCAAAAAGATGCAAAAAAACCTATGATATGCTGTTAGAGGAACATTATGAGCTACATTCTTGCACTGATAAGAACGTGTTAGCTCGTGTTAGTGATAACTAAAACTTAAGGTGAAGGCAATTTTTTGCCTAAATTAGGACAAAACTTTGGAGTCTCATGGTGGTCATAAAATTAATCTTAATAATAAAAACGATTAAACCATCAAAAAGTACTTACTTTCACCTTTCTTTTCCATATTTGATCGGGGATTTACGCCAACTTATCACAAAACGACACAAGGCAATACACGATAACGTGCACTTTAAATTCTCACGTTTGTTTACTTACCTCGGAGGATGTGAAGTTCGCCACCATATATCTGATCGTAAAAACAATTACATAATATTTGATAGGTCATTTCACACCTACTAAAGGATGTAGATAAGGATTATATGCTCGATTGCCAGATTTTAGTATTTTCAAAAATCGGATTTTTGGCCACGATTCATTAGGCCTAGAATCTTTATAATAATTCTAACCATGAAAATCAGCGCAGAATGGTTGACAGCCTCCAATGAGTATAAGAATGTCAAAGCTATTTAGGTCTAAGTAGTATTGAGTATATGTATCTAGAAAACTTTGCTAGCAGGGTTTGATGATCAAAGAGTAAATTATTTTTAAAAAATCGCTAGAAATGAAAATTTTTAGGGACAATTTTTGGTTCGGGGAGGGGGCGCCCTAAAGGGCTAATGCCATATGTCTTGCTAACACGAATATCACCATATTGAATGTGCAATTTTTTTAACTTACGCTCCAGTCAGGATCAATAGACCGAAAAACATAGCACTGACTTGATTCAATTTCAATCATTTCTTCTCCTCTTATTTTTCTGGATTAAATACGTATTTTTGGGGCTTCTGCCCTGATAACCTCTTGATCATTGAAAAATAGATTTCATATTATAGTGAGACAACCTTCAAAACATTAAACTGACATTCAATTTGGTATTCTAATCATATTTTGGCTTTTCTTCTAATTTTTTGGTTTCAAGGGCCTGCCGCCATCTTGGATTTAAGAATTTTGTAAAACTAAGGTCAAATTTGAATTCAGCGACCCAAAAAACATAAGTACACCAAATTTCGCGATATTCTGATCATTTCCTGATTTATGGCCACAATTCGGCGCCCCCAGACCATAGTGCAGAGTAGGGCCATTTCTGCGCCGGTTTTTCATTGGTTGCGAGAACATAGGCTGACACGATGCTCTTACAGTCGTAAATAAACAAACAAGATGGCTGTTATCAGCAAGCAAGTTTGAGGTGATGCACATCTTACATCCTCCTGTGATAAAGGCGAAAGGCGGTTCAACAGTGTTTTCATGTGTTACTTTTGATATGCTAGTTTAAATTTTTACTGCTGTATAAGTGAATTTTTTTTTCAAATTTTAGCTCTTTATCAATGTTACGGTGAGCCGCCATTTTGTTTGTTTATTTACGGCCGTAAGAGCATCATGAAGCCTAACAACTCGTTGACGAATCAAAAAGCGGCACAGTTTTCGTGTAGTAAAAAGATACGAATGGCCATACTCTGTCCATAAAGGTACTCTATTTAAGGGGAACCACCGTGTGAGCCAAGGACCAAGATATCCTTACTTTCTAAATTTCTCGGGTCTATGATAAAGAAAGTGTTTTTCAATGTAGAGCGTTGCGAAGATCTTCTAACCATAGTCATGAAAAACTTAACAACAGGGTGGTAGGATAGTACTGAACTGTACTAACTGGCCCACCCTATACTCAAGGAAAATCAAAGCCCGGATTAACAAAAATTAGAATGAGGGCCACAAAACGAACCCTAACGAGTTTCGGTGTAAGACTAAGGGGGTAAGGGGCGTGAAAACTAAATGTGGATCAGTATGGAAACCAACCAATTAAAGTGTCTAATCGGGGCTTATTGTTAGTCTGCCGAGTTGAGGAAAACTGTTTTACGGAAATTCGAACGATGCGAAATTTCTCCTCGTAAACTTTGACCTTTCTGGCATAGATCCGCTGGTATTTTCAGAAAGGATCTCGTCAGGAATGAGACGGTACGGGATATCATGGATGCCGAGCAGACCGTCGTGCATGACATTATAACAAAACAACTTATTTGGTATGGTCATGTCCAGAGAATGGCAGGAGACAGGTTGCCGAAGAAGGTCCTTGACTGGGTTCCTCCTGGGAGAAGACGCAGGGGGCGCCCAATGAAAGGTTGGAGGGAAGGGATTGACGCGGAAATGTTAAGGTGCTCAATCCCCCAAGATTTGTGGTTTGAAAGAGAGCAGTGGAGGTTAGGAGTCGTAGAGCGCGAGGGAGTGCTGTAAAGCGTATGTATATATGTAAACTTTGACCTTTCCGGAAATCTTGCCAAAATTTTTCTTTATTAATTTTATCTATTGATAATTTATTACGAAATTATTTATTTATGTATAGATAATTAACCTATTTAAAAGCCACTCCTACAGTGTATTCGGACGCCGTTCGAACGAACGCGGCGCGTACGATCGTTCAAATTTTGCAAAATTTCTCAGAGTAAAATTTATATCTTTAGGAAAAGTTTTAGGTACTTTTCCAAAAAAATTCCATACCGGATTGATCAACTGTATAAAACCGCGCATAAACTTCTCAGGAAATTGAAAAAAATGCGCGTGGTTCCCAATAAATAAAATTATACGGAGGGAAATTTGGCAAGCTTTGAATTTTCATACGGTGATTTTCATTAGCACAATAGTAGCACCGATGCTATTCCGCGGAAGTTAATGATCGCGAGGGCTCTTAGACAACGAGGGTGCTAAAGGAAAACAAGTTGGGAGCCTTGAGAGAAAGATC
This sequence comes from Bemisia tabaci, assembly GCF_001854935.1. NCBI lineage: Eukaryota > Metazoa > Arthropoda > Insecta > Hemiptera > Aleyrodidae > Bemisia > Bemisia tabaci. Next base: position 1,827,403 of record NW_017566728.1, read on the forward strand.
GTGAAAGAGCTCAGCGTTCGAGAGTAATGGGGGATTTCTAACGGGGGACCGAGCTTTGGATGTTATTTGCGGGTTTAAGCATCGGCAAACGTCACTTGAGATGTAGACTCAGAGCTCCCGGTTACCGGTGGAACTCTTTCAAAGCAAACTTTCGTAACTCAAGGGAAAGCAGTCAAATATTTGTGAGTCACGAGCATTTTGCGGTGTACAGCCACGACTAATAACGCAGGAACCACACTGAAAAAAAATCTCGGTGTATTTAATAAGAAAAGGGTAAAATTACTAAGAACTCAGGGTTCTATTGGATCTCAGTTTTTTCTTGGTAAAATTACCATTTATGGAATTGGTAATTTTACCGAGGAATCTCGGTAAAATTATTGAACTTTCTCGGTAATTTTACTGGACCTTGGTAAAAATGCGAATATTTTTATCGACTGTCGTAGAATTACCGAGATAAAATGGCAAAGTTACCGGGAATTGATTACCGATAAAAGTGGTATTCTTACCTGAAAAAAAAAACAGTAAAAATACCGGTTTTTAGGTAAGCTTAAGAGTCTGTCTTGGAGAAATTACCAATAATTGGTAAAAAAAGTGAGATGGTAAAGGTACCAACGGACCTTGGTAAAAACGCCGAGAATTTTTTTTCAGTGCAGGTATTTAAAAATCTCCGCTCCCGTTGTATTTTTTTGATGGAAGAGAACAAACCAATATCATTCCTTGAAGTTTTCATAGATTTCCCTCCACACAAAGGAGAAAAATCATGGAGATTTTCAAGAATTGGCGTCAAGTAGTTTTCCACTTAAAAAAAAAAGTATGGCACGAAGTCTTCGACGGTCTCGTAGTTTTACCGTCGAACTGCAAAAACGGGCATTGATAATCAAAATCTCCGACCCCATTGAATTTTATCGAGAAAGAACGAATCAGCACTGTTACTGACATTTTCCTGAGGTATATAGATGTTTTTCACGGCGAGGGAAAATTAGGGACGGTGATCACATGCTGGGTGTATAGGTCACCCGTACCATAATTGTCGAAACCTCCATCTGAAGGTGGACCACTTAATAGCCGAGGGAACTCCTTGGTATAGTTAAAACTACCATTTTTATTTTCAATGAACTTCTCTCCCTCGAGAAAGCGATAGATTCTTATCTCTTGGTTCAATCTGGCGCTTTCTCGGGAGTCCGTACAAAATTACAATTAGTGAAAGAGCGCGGACGCAACGTTATCCTGATGGTAGATGAAGCTAGAAATAACTAAAAAAGAAAAAAAAAAAAATAACTAAGGCATTCTGGAACAACAAAACACGGAAAAATTCATTCCATGCCAACAAGAATCCAACCCCCCACCTCCCTGTTCTACCCATTTCAATTCTCATTTGAAAGAAAATCCCTCCTCGAATTCTGCCGTGTTTACATAAAACGCTGTATGAACATACAAATGTTGTCAAATCCCTTCCAATTCTTTACAAAATCTCTGGAGAATTTCTACTTTTTTCTTTTAAAGTTCTCAGAGAAACTTACTCCCTATTGAACCCAGTTATTTCCAAAATATAACGGACAAATATTCGTAACTTTTCTTTAAAGTAAATGTTCTATCGGAGGAAAGATTGCAACATCGGTATGCTCATAGGCCGTTGCTTCCTAGTGCGACAGGACTGTTTCGTGTATTACTCTTTAATGGGGTGTTTCCATTCTTTCGGACTCGGGCGCTGTCTGTAGCTCACTTTTTGGCTTTTTTATTAAATCGCCCTTTAGCGGCGCTCTTTGTTGTTGGATACTGAGTCCTGACTCCGTTTCTCTCCCTTGTGAATGCGTGATTAAAATACTCGTGCGGGCCGGGACTTTTAGAGTAATGAATCCTCATGAATAATTCCCTTTTCGCCGTTTACCCCCTTCGCCCGTAGCGTTCAGCTTCAATTGCGTGGAAACTCAAGGAACGTGCGAATTTTACGCATACGCGAGTGCGTGGTGCGAGCGTGACGCGGAAATTAGGGCCTGTATTCGTGCGTTGCTCTCGTCGCACAGCGGGTCGAGTCACTCAGAGAGGTCGGACAAAATTTGGGAACTTTAAAAGCTCAGAACACCGTTCATATAAAACTTTGAGGTTCTGATAGTGGTTCTATTGGTTTTTTCGTGAAATTTTATCCGGAATCCATACTCCTTAAACTATGTAATGTGACGAAATAAACATCAAAATTAGCAGTTTTAGTCAACAATGTCATGTCCGACCTCTCTATTTGACTCGATTCACTGTGCGTCGTCTCGACGGAAGGTCGCCGTCTCATCCTGCAAATGACAATGATAAATAAATCTTACCCATCCGTGATTTATAAGCTAATTTTTTGGCGCCCTGGCATCGCGAGAACAGGGGGGAATCATTCGCGACGACCTCCTAGCCGCCTTGGAGAAATCTGAGAGTTGGGGAGAGCTCTGACACATTCAGCACCTGAACGTTAACCGTGCATAGACATAGAGTCCCTTTATACTGAGAGTAAAGACAACACGAATCCATTCTGATTGGTTCCCGTACTTTAGGCCTCCACAAAGTCACAGCGTCGATGACGGGGGACCCATTGCTCTTTGACTCATGAGCCCTGTCCACAACGCTTTTTCACATGTCCACCACTCATGGCTCAGCAAATTTTAGCGCCTAGTTCCTTTTGGTTTAAATGTTAAATCCTACTTTTTCACTTTGCCAAAATGAATCACGCCCACTTTTACGTTGTCCCTTATGCAGCTTGCATGAGCACACCCCATCTTTCACATGTCTTTCCCACACGTCTCTGGTTCTCTTCAGCAAAAATACGTCCATATGGACCGCGCGTTTAGCAGGAAGGAACCGAGCCACATTAGCTAAATTTAATTGGGTAATTTAATTTTTCCGTGAAAACGGGGTTTATACTAATTTCAGTGAATTTTCTCCATAGTGCAAAGCAAATTCTCAAAGGAGTCCACACGAACGTTCTCTCATAAAAAATCAAATTGCCCAATACTGCCGTGCTAAGGAAGAACGCCGTATGAACATTCGAGAGTTGCCAAATTTCCCCGAATAAAACATGTATTTTTGAGGAACGTTATGCGTAGTTTTCCTTTAATGTTCCGATACTTTAGACTGATTCGTGAACCAAAGTGTCTGAAAAATCGGAGGGAAAATATTCAGAATTTTCCTTATGAATTCGTAGGTTATTAAAGGAAGTATGTCATCGCCTAAATGTTCATACGGCACTGGAAAAAAAACACATTGGATTTAGAGTCCAGACTATTGAAAACATTGACAAGAAAAAATACTCTTGATTCAATCAGATTTTTGCTTAAATCAAAAGGAAATCCGCTCAAATTAAAGGACTTCGTTCTTGATTTGAGCCAAAATCCGATTGAATCAAGAGTATTTCGTCACCTTCCAGGCAAAGTATCACAAGCGCCATGCGACGTTTAAAAATTTCCGCCGCCATTTTATTTTTTTACTGAGAAATTGTTGGTTGAATCTGTTTGAAAATTTCACTAAATTTTATCGGCAGCACAAAGAAAATTCGGTGAAATTTTCGGACAGCTTCGTTGAACAATTTCTCTGTAAAAAATATAATGGCGGCGGAAATTTTTAAACGTCGCATGGCGCTTGTGATACTTTGCCTGGAAGGTGACGATTTTTTCTTGTCGATGTTTTTAAGAGTCTGGACTCTAGATCCAATGTGTTTCTTTTTCCAGTGGTCGTTTTTCCTTAGCTCGGCAGAATAGCTGATGTGGCTTGGTTCCTTTCTGTTAAACACGGTCCATATTTTGTTCTTTAAAACATGTTTCCTCCGCGGAGCAAAACACTCAAGCGATAATATTGCGGAGCGATAACATTGCCTTGGGAGCCTCGTGCCTAATGTTAGTTACGTGTCGAAAGAGGCGCAGGAGCCTGGTAGGGTAATAACGCTGTTGCGCTTGGCGTTTTTGCGCAGGATGACATGGCGAGTCCGTGACACACAGGCCTCGGCCCTGGTGGCGGTGGCTGACAAATTGGGCGGCCGCGTGATTGCGACGCGGGCCCGGATTTAAGTGCCAAAAAGGACCTTTGAATCCCCGAATACGCTCCGCGGCTTCCGTCAGGGATCGGGGAAATGGGGTTTTTGTTTTAAAAAATTATGACACCTAGCGACCTCGGCTCGCTTTTATTGCGGCTCCCGACGCGTAGCCTCGTTCCGTCACGTGCGACATTGCCGAGACATGTCGGTTAAACGGATAAATTCAACCAGAGCCCAGCTCAAATCTCCGTTGAAAACTGTAAAAACCGAGTTTCATAATAACCGACTCACATTTAAAATAAAGGGGGTCAGAATTGAATCAGTTAGAACGAAAATATACAAACTCGAAAAAATTAAAATAATCAAAACACACGCAAAACTGCAAAGTAGTTGAAGAAGTTAGCACAAGAAAAAGATTTTTGGTGCCGAAAGACGAATACTGAAGGGCACTCTAAAGGTCCAAGTTGGAACAGATGCGTTAACTTCAATAACCTTTATGAAAACTGACTCTCTTTGGTGAAAATTGAGCATTTTAGAGTTACCGAGTTGGTGTGTTTTCGTTCTCACTGATTCATACAAAAACTCAACTATACCTCAATAAATTAAAATTAAATAAAATAAATTAGAATATTAGTTTATTGAGGTATAGTTGTGTTTTTAAAGACCCCCTTTATTTCAAAACTTCCGTGTGTATGGTTCCTCACGCGGAGAAATGTGTTGCGGGTTATCCCCGCGGTATGGTACGACCTTTTGTTGGATGATGTGGTCGTTTCTAATTCATTTTGGTACCCGTAGTGCACATTAAGAAAAATTAACCAAAAGTTTGTGTAAATACAGGATTAAAACACGAAGTAAGCTGTTGGTTACTTTTCCTCAGTTCAAAATCTCCGTGTTGTTTGTTCCTTACACGGAAAAAAGTATTAGGGTTTATGCCCTAAAATTGTGGTGTTATACCCCAATTTGTTGGAGGGCATGGTCATTTCAAATTAATTTTGGTAGCACACAGTAAGAAAAAGTAATCAAAAGTTTGTGTTAATATTGGAAGTAAAACGCGAAGTAACACAAGCTGTTGGTTAATTTTTTTTTTGTTACTTTTCCCTGTGTCAAATTGTCCAAATTTTTGTGTTGAAAATCTGCGACCTCGTTAAAATTAGACGTCAGCCGCCAGGATCAAACCTAATTCGCAACAGTGGTAATGCAATACGCTAGCCACTCGCAGGGTTGCAACCTCTGAATTCGGGGAGGAAAACAGGAGAACATATAAGTTCCGCAGGCAGATACGTTCTTATCTGCGATTCGGGCCAATTTAACACAAAGTTGTGTTTAGCTGACAATTCCTTTGGGTTAACCTGACACAAAAAAGTAACACGGAGTAATACAGAGTAACAATAAACACGGAAATATTTAATTGTGTACCAAAGCTCAAGTTGGATCAGAATCGCAACATTTGGGTTTGGAACCTAATTTATTCAGGTACTACCCCAATTATTAATTGAGGTACTCCCACAACTAATTGGGGTAACACCACAATTAATTGATACATTTCATCCAACAGTTGGGACTTGACCCCGACCACTTGTTTTCTGTGTAGGGTTATTGTTTTATTGTTACTTTTTTGGGTCAGATCATCCATAAGAACTTGGTTGATCGACCAAATCTTTGGTTACATCGACCGAAACTGTAAATTACTCTGATGCATCTCGGAACGGAAAAAAGTGTTCTGCTGAACTAATGCACTCATGTTTTTCTCAACGTGACTCAGAGGTTGCGACTTGCTGACGGCAATCGCGTATTGGACTATACTACATTCACCAATGGACTACCATCACAAAATGGGCGGGAAAAATATTTCATTTTCAGAGGTGTTGAATGAGAGACAGCAGCGGCACGGCATCGCTGGATGAGACTGTCACGCTAAAGGTGTGCTCACTCGGTTCTTTCGGATACTTTTGTTTATAATTACGTCGGTAAATCAAGAAATTTTTCACCACGTAAATTTTAAGTACCCGTTGGTATCGTATTCCGCGGAGCGGAGCATTAACAGCGTCACTTTGATCAAGAGGTTATCTCCAGACGAACTTCATTCAGCTGGCTCCTTGTTCTTTCTCCTTTCTCCTGGCACTAAGGGGTGTTATTTTCTTCAAATTGTTTCCTCAACTTTCACACGAGGAAACTCCAAAGGAGCACAAGAGAGAAATAAAATGGTTGGATGCCGCATCGAATTTCCGGCTTTTCATCTCTTTGTTGCCTACTGAATCAGAGTTGTCTAATCCTGAAACATAGTGCACTCTTTCTTTCTTTTAGGACGTTAGCATTTCGGTAGTTATCCATAAAGTACTTTTCCTTGTTCTTATTATTTTATTGATCTTATTCCTGTTTTTCTACTTGTTCTTCTTTTCGTACTTCTTTTTGTTATGCTCCTGCTTTATCTTGTCTCTTTTTTTTTTGTTCCTTGGGAACATTTTTACCCTCTCCCCCTAAAATTTGGTTGAAATAAAACGGAATCAACATCTAGATGACTCGTAGAGTTAAATTAGCATTTAAAAGCCGTCGAACTACGTTTCTCAAACACCCGGTGCTGGATTAGCCTTTTCCCCCTTTTAAGCGCTCAGCCGATAGGCAGCGCTTTTTGATTTCGACTTGCCTCTGAGTACTAGTATCATAGAATAAAGAGACTAACGTCAACAGAAGCGAAAGCCACCGCTATTTTCATGTCAACGAAGCATAACGAAAGGAAGCTGTTTCATTAAGTACTGTTTACGTTTGCGGTAGGTCGACGTTTTGGAGAGGTCGAATAATAACGGATACATACGTTTTTAGGAATTGAAAGAGTTTCCTCTTAACTTATTTATCGTTAAATCGGAGAGGTACCGTAAATTCGCTTAAAATTTAATGTTTTTTTTTTTCCACTTTTATATTTGTAGGTAACCTCGAAATTGGTTTCAATAAGTACCGACTCTGAGAAGAAAAATGTTAACGTTGGTTCTTACGGAGCATTCGCTTCTGTTGACGTAGTTTATTTATTCTATGCTAGTATACTAGTGCTAATGCGTTTAAATGGCGCACCAGCTCATCGATGTGTAGGCTCTTGGGGGGGGGGGTCCATTTTTAAAATAAATAAAGCTGTGAAAACTGTATTTTATGCTTTTAACGTAATGCGCAGGTAGTTTCGATCGTTTGTCTATAAGAAAATTTCTTAGCGGTAAAGTAATTCTTATCGAAATTGATCGTTGAAATCAAATGAAGCCTAAAAAAAACGCGCCTGATGAGCTTAACGGTAAGCTCATTTTCGGGAAACAAAAATACGCGTTTACGGTTTCCTTGGTAACCTTTGTTTGCTATCAGCTGATGTTTTATTTCCATTTCCCAGCCAAGTCGACGGAGTTTATACGTCCTTTCTTCATTAAATACATTTACTAACACCTGAGCGCTTTTCTAATACGACAGTATTAGAACTTTCCCGCTTGTTTTGCAGTTTCAGATCATAGGGATGAAGATCAAGCTTCACACTGGAACAATTTTTACCCTCTCTTCCTAAAATTTGGTTGAAGCAAAATTAAATCAGCTTCTGGAAGGTTCGCAGGGTTAAAATAGCATTTGAAAGCCGTCCAACTACGTTACACATACGCCCGATACTGGATTAGCACTTTTTTTCTATTTTTTGCAGTGTAAGATCATAAGGATGGAGATCAAGCTTCAAATGTGCATCATATTATTTCCAGTTAAAAAAAATTGTAGGGCTTAAGCCTAGAAACCGTTCCAATTCATCACGGTCAATTTCAAATCGAGCGACGATTCCGAGATCAAACGCAGTCGATAGCGCGGTCGAAAATGTGAGAATTATAGCGTGGCTGAAACGCACGGGCAATAACAGGGGAAAGGTGGGTCGCGAACTCGCGGCTAAAATTCATTTTCGCGGCTAACACAATTATGTGTTCGTGTACAAGCGGATAACGTGGTGGCATTCAAATAAAACGTGGCGTCGGTAAATTAAAGTTGATATCGACGATGGCTCCGAGCAGACCTCCGCCCCCTCCCCGACCACCCGCGCACAGTGGATGGAAAAATAGGGAACGGCCGGACATTCGGTCAGCCTCGCCGTACACGGAGGAAAAAATTTCGGCTCCGAGGACTGAACTTCAGTTCATAGGGAAAACTACATTTTTTAGTCTAGGCAACTAAATATTTCATTCCTAGAAACCAAACGTCATTTCAGATAACCGAAGCATTTCATTAAGAATACGCGTCTTAGTTTGGCTGACAAAAATTTCGGCTGTCTGAGATGAAGTTCGGTTTCCACGACCGAAAACTTCAGTTACCTGGACCAAAAACTCCAGAGTTCTACATGAACCGAGTTTTTCCCCCGTGTACAAGAGATATCGCACATGAAATGTATGGTATTTTTCATGAGAATTGCGAATGGATCAGTTGCGCGAGTCATCGAACCGCGTTTTGATGCTTGATCCTTATGAATTAAGTAACAATAAGAAGATCCGTTCGAACAGCAACATTTTCCGTTAAATATTAACCGAGATATTGCGCATTGAAAAATTTGCGAATTTTTGTCGTATTTTCAAACTTCAAACTAATCATATTTGCACTGGTTGGTCAAGGTGATGTTCGGATGAAAGCAAGGCGGAAGAAACCAAGGGTGTCACTACAGCAGCGGTCAGCAAGAAACGCATATTAGCACCTACAAGAGTCAAATAATACTTTACGCATCGCGCTTAACACAGTGCGGTCGCTGGTCGTCGCGCAAAGCATATCAGCGCCTACGAGACTGCAGGAATACTTCACGCATTGCGCCTAACACAGTTCGGTCGCAGGTCGGCGTGGAAAGAATATCAGCGCCTACAAGAGTACAAGAATACTTCACGCATCGCGTGCATTGGTTTCTTGCACCTTACTTTCATCAATAAGTGAGATTCACATTTACACTGGTTTCTCAACGTGGAACTCGGATGAAAGCAAGGCGGAAGAAACCAAGGGTGTCACTACAGCAGCGGATGACGTCAAAACCGAATTTTTCAAAGCGCCATATCTCTGTTAATATGGAACGTAGAAAGTTGCTGTTTAGACGGATCGTAGTATTTTTGGCTAATTTTCATGAATCATGCATCCAGACACGATTCTGTGACCAGCGCATAACTGATCCATTCTCCAAACCTTACTAAGCATAAGTAAAAGAAATGTTTAAAGAGGATGTAAAAGTGATCGATTTGATTTCTTACCAAAAGCGAATTTTATTTTAAGTCCCGAACCTCTTCGGGAAGTTCTATCCCGGTTTGTCTCATCAATCACCAACACCAGTGTACACCGTTGTTCCCAGATTCGACCAATCGAATTCGTTGGTTTTCGATGGGTCGAACCTTTTTTAGAACCACCTCGCGAGGTGGGACAAAATCACGCACCAAGGCTACAATTCGTTAGTCACCGCATCCGAAGTTCCGAACTCGAATAGAATGGCAGCCCGGAGGTTTGGGCGCAAAAGTAGTACCGAACCTCTGAGTAGATCGTTTTCGATACATCAAATAGGTGAGATTGTACCGATATCGATTGGTTCAACATGTAAACATAGCCTCAAAAGTCAATCGAATAATCTGAGGAAACGGGGGTTTTCTGATAGATTTTTGATTCTTATGAGTACTAAATGACATCGCGAGGTGAAATAGTTAGGAATTTTCTCATTTTCAGCTTTTCCGACTGAAATCCCGAAAGTTTTGTTTACAGTTATGTTCTATTGTTTTGAACCAAACGATACATCGAACCACTATCGAAAACGATCCATAAAATTCGCTTCAAATGTCCCCCTCTGAAGTGGAGTCGATCCACTGTGCTATGTGGCGCCCGGCTAGATATGCAACCTGCGCATTGGCCGTCCCCAGGTCCGGAGTCATAGGGAGGGGTTTAAACGCTGATACGGTGGATTTGTTTGGCAGTCGCGCGGACCGTCGTGCGAGTGGATATTGGCGCAAATATGCATATCAGGTTAATCGCGCTAATCCGCCCTCCAGCGCCCGGCGGGGTGGCGGGGGACGGAGGGGCGGACGTGGCACCGGCTCATGATAAACTCGCTAAAACTCACCCGGCCCGAGTGAATGCGTTTTCAAATGACAGCTGGAATTGACTTATAAAATTCATCTCGACACTTGGACTCGGCAGGGGATCATTTAAAGTTCCGAGTTAGGTGACAAATTTCAGATTGTTCTTCACGCTAACCTCAAATCCAGGCCTCGTGGGCGGGGGGGGAGGGGGGGTTGTCAGGTGTTTTGTTGATCCTGGGATAACTTTTGCCTCCCCAGCGGCCTCATATAATTGCACATGTTCCTGCTCCTGCGGGATGAGTCCCGTTGTTCGGTTAATGCCACTCCATTTCGTCGGAATAAGAAGTGGGCAGAAGATTCCTCTTTTACGACCGAGCTCAAGCGATCAACCGCGACGTTAAATCTTTCTCGCCTGAAAAAATAGTACCTCCGACGGACTTCTTTTTAGTGCGATGTTCTGACAGGAACCCGCTATCACTTGGTCCGTGGATGAATTGGACGTATTTATGCTAAAAGGAACTACGTCCAACCCCTCATTGGCCTCTCAATCAAACTTTTTTCCGACTATTAAAAAGTATTAATGTCCACGCGCAGGCTGCTTCGATACATATAGATTGTTTAACACACATGTAAATGCGGATCGAATCCAGTGTTGCCACTCACAACGGTCACTTTTAAATTAACTTCATTCCTCATTTACTCATCGACTGCACTAGAAAATTAGATTTAGTTTTGTTGCGGATAGAATATGCGCGAGTGTGAAAATATCAACTTCTCACGAGACACAAAAAGAAAACCAGATTTGCGATGGCTGGATATGTTACTTCTGTTGCAACTTTGGCAAATAAGCAGGGAATGCGTAAAAAGCTAACAATTCGATAAAACTCCGAGGGAAGACTAATGTTTATGTATGTATGAGCCGCTTTTACGGCGCGCTAGGGCGCTCTGCGACGCCTATTCTCCACAGGAATCTGTCATGGTAGAGATCCTCCGGAAGGTGGCATCTCTCCATCTCTTCATGGATGCCCTCTACCCACCGTTTGGCTGGACGCCCTCTCCGTCGCCTACCTGGGGGGACCCACTCCAACACCTTCTTCGGCAACCTGGTATCAGCCATTCTCTGCACATGCCAATACCATACCAATTGCTTGGTCATGATATCGTGCACAATCGTCCCCTCAACGCCCATTATCTCTCGGACACGTTCATTCCTGACACGTTCTCTCCTCGAGATTCCAGCCGATCTTCGCCAGAAATCCATCTCGGTCGCCTTGAGCATTTCTTGGGTCCGCTTCTTCAACTGCCACACTTCACTGCCATAGGTGATAATAGGCTTGACAACCGAGTTATAAATCCTCTTCTTGTTGTCTTTGGAAATCCTTTGGTCCCAAAGGATCCCATTAAGCATGGCGATGGCTTTCCTTCCTAGAAGATTACGGTCCCGAATGGCCTGATCCAGCTTCCCATCCGAAGTCAGGTTCACCCCCAGGTACTTGTATTGTTCGCAACTTTCTATATGTTGACCATCCTCCAGGACTATGCTTTGCTGAGCACCTCCGACTGACATCTTTTTTGTCTTACGGACACTAACCTCGAGGCCCCATTTGCGGTACTCCTCCACCAACTTCCGGGTCATATACTCCGCGTCATCGTGATCTTGACTTATGACTACCTGGTCGTCAGCAAAGCATAGCGTGAACAGTGTTTCTTGGTCATTTAGAGGGACGCCCATGCCGGCACACTTTCTTTTCCATTCCTTCAGAACGTGCTCTAGATATATCTTAAACAGCGTCGGTGACAGACAACATCCCTGCTTAAGCCCCTTGGTGACAAAAAAACCGTCTGAAAGCCTTCCTTGGCACTTAATTCTAGCAAAAGCCCCCCGATAAAACTGCTTGACTGCCCCAATAAGTCCTTTACTAAAACCAGTTTCTTCTAGGACTTCCCAGAGTTTCACAAGAGGAATACTATCATAAGCCTTTTCAATATCCAAAAACACTAAATGAAGCTCCTGGCCAACAATTCTCTTCTTTTCGGTTAACTGGGTAACACAGAACAGATGATCAGCGGTAGACCGACCAGCCCTAAAACCTGCTTGCTCCTCCGCCTCGAACGGGGTCCACTCCTCTTCGATCTTCGCTTTCAACACTTTTCCATAAATTTTACTTATCGTTCCTGTCACCGCTAACCCTCTGTAGTTCCCACAGTCATCCTTCCTTCCTTTTTTATGCGACGCTGTTATCCAGGCCTCTTTCCATTCTTTCGGGATGTCATTACCGTCAATGCACTTCTGCAGCAAATCCCTGAGATGGTTAACCAACTTGCCAGTCCCACATTTAATTAACTCGGCTGGAATGTTTCCTGGCTCAGGAGCTCTTCCATTCATCAATTCCCTGATTGCTTTGACCACCTCCTCAACTCGAACTTCCATTGAGTGATCCTCGACTATATTTTCAGCATTCCCCGTTTGAAACTCTGGTCGTCCTTCCGTCAATAATTTATTAAAATGTTCGTCAAGCTGTGAGATTGTTATCGGAGATATAATGTCCCGTTTCATGTCCCTTCTTAGGCCTTTGATCAGCTTCCAGCTCTCAGCACTCTTCCTTCCCCCCAGGTATGTGTCAATCCTTGAGCAGTTGGTCTCCCAAGACTCGTTTTTCTTCCTGGTGATTAAAAGACGAACCCTCGCCTGGGCTTTCCTATACGCGCCGCGGGTGTCTGCAGTCCTAGAAGCCAGATAGTCATGGTACTTCCTACGCTTTTCTTCAATTACCTCCTCTACCTCTTTGTCCCACCAGTAGGGTTTCTGTACATCCTTGCTCTCATTACACATACCCAGGGCTTCCTTCGCAGCTGAATGTATGCAACTTTTGATGAACTGGTACATCTCTTCTGCAGTATCGAAAGTTTCTACTCCCAGTTTCTCATCCAGCCGCTTCCTGTAGAGCGCTTTCACGCTTTCATGCTGTAAGCTATCGATGTTGTAGCGCACTTGTTCGATCTTCGTTCCTTGTGGCTGGCACTTCTGATGTTGCAAGGTATTCCTCTGCAGCCCATACTTAACCGGAAATGCAATCTCCGCCTTGAGAAAATGGTGATCACTACCACAGGAGAACCCCCGGCAAACTCTTACTTGTTGAACCTTCATGGTACTCGTTTGCCTGGTGACCGCGTAGTCGATGATTGACTTCAGCCCCCGAGTTTGCTGAACCCATGTGTACTTATGGATATCTCGATGTTGGTAGAATCCGTTCAGTATTTTCAACTCGTTTTGTTCACACATATCAATGATGCGTGCACCGTTGTCATTCATCGCCTCTTCACCGAAAGGTCCAACAACTTTAGAACCATTCCTTCGTCCGGTTCTACCATTCAAATCTCCCATGATAATGACCTCCCTTGTCCTTCCAACCCTCAGAACCTCGTCGTTGAGTTGCTCAAAGAACTGATCCTTTAGATTGACGGGAGCATCATCATTCACACCATATACTCCTAACAGGGCCACCTTGTGACCATGCAGTGTAAGATGCATTCTGATGATCCGCTGGTCTACTGCTTCCCAAGTAGTTATAGACGGACGCAAACTTTTCCGGATAAGTATGGCGACTCCTTGCTGTGCGCGTTGATCTTTACTGACACCACTATAGAACAGATCATAACATCCTAAGTTTTCTGATCCTGTGCCTTTCTTTTTCGTTTCTGTTAACACGGCGACATCTACATTATACTTTTTTACCTCCGATACAACCTCTGTCAATTTATTAGAAATGCCCTGTACATTCCATGTCCCAAAAACCATTGTCCTTTTCCGTAGTTTGTGTCGCAAAATCCGTTTTTTTCCATTATCACCGAGGCTATCTTTGTTAGGCTTTTTAACATTAAGTTTTTTCCGGGTATCGGGGAGTTAGCCCGATGCCCCAACCCCCAACCTGGAGGACCAGGGTTTGATTTTGGAGTACCGTCTCCTAGACAGGCTGCTTTCACCACAGCTATGAGCCCTGTCTGCCCCTCTGATGAGTGGTTCATACGCCATGAAGCCGGTGACCACCTCCACCCCCCTTTAAGGCAGGGGCTACCAGCTGGGGTCCGCAGGCTTGCTAAACCTGTGACAGTACTGAGTACAGTCCCCCATACGGAAAGACTAATGTTTATACATATGAAATAGCGCATGTGCTACTGCGTTCTAAGAGGAATCTGTCAGCACAGTAGCGGATTTTATGACATGCATGATGCATGTTTTATGGCACTTGCGATGCTTGCATTTATACTCCTCAATCTTGAAAGTTGAACATCACCATAAAAGTATAAGAAGCCGCCACAACGCCTCTCGCTGTTGCTAAACGTGACTCAAATGAGACTCTTGACACGGTTCACGCGGACAGAATAATTTAGAAAAAGGCAAAAGTTTGAGAGGCAGTAGCATGAAATTAATTTTAAACTATCGATTCGGAAAAAAAATGAGAGAGACTCAATAGCGTGAAAAAACTTGATGAAAGGATGAAAGCAGAAGGTGGCAAATTGTGAGTGTTCTTTTCGTTGAAGCGCTAAGCCCAGCTGAGACATTAAGCAAATTTGAAGAGAGACGCTTTCATAGCTGCTTTTTTTACCCAGCTTTGTCGTGTCGAAGCGGCAACTTATTGTAGCATAGCGAAGCTTTTTCGTTTATTACAATCACACTTCGAAGAAATCAATTCACGTGATATGACTATACGTTCCCTGTTTTCTCCTACAAATTTTACATGAAAATGTTCATCCAACGGTGGGTTTACATTCAAATTTGTTCTGCTAAATTTCACGCAAAGGGTTCGTCGCGTAGTACAACACGGGAAAAAATACTTTTGACTTTCCTTTACCATGACATGTGCTCGCGGTAGAGTATAGAAAAAGTTACACCGGTAGCGTGGCGTCCTTTGCGATGTATCGATTAATCTACAATCTAAACCCATGAAGAAGGATCGATAAACAGGGTGTTCGCAACGAACACCTTAATCGATTCTTTTCCATAGCTTCAAATGGGGAAATAATCGATCATTCACGCTTCGCCACTGGTACAGTGAGTAATTTAGTTAATGTGCTAAGGACAGTATCAGTGGCGTGGCGTGAATTGCGATGTATCGATTGTTCTGCCATTTAAACCTATGGTAAAGACTCGATTTTAAGGTGTTCGCTGCAAACACCCTGTTTATCGATCCTTTTCCATGGGTTTAAATGGCATGACAATCGATATATCGCAAAGCACGCCATGCCACTGGACAGTATTGTAGTCTGTAACGAGGTGCGGTTTAAAATGGTACAAAAGCCGAAATCGTTATCCACCGAATGTTCCTAATGTGCATTTTCAAGCGCTTTCTCATCTTCCTCCAAGTAAACCCCTAAAGTGCTTGCGGTATATCATGGAAAACCTCCAATACAAATGAATCTCCCTTTAATGTAGGTACGACTTTTCCATCCATTATTTATATCATTCTCGGTTGGTAATGAAGATTCAGGAAGTAATAAAATCGGTACAGTATACGGAGCAACCGACACAAGAGCCTCGCTTCCCTTTAATTACTGCGACAAACGCTTTCAATTCAGGCAGGAGCATGGCACAAGTCAAATATTCTCAAAATCGTGGCAAAGGAGCGTTTTTTCAGTACACTTGGATCTACAGTTTGATATAGCGCTTGGCAACGTGCTGGTCACAAATAGGATGGCGACTTAAAACATTTTATTGGTCCATAAAAAGCTTTATCAGCTGTGAAAAGCGACATTTTTTTGAGCTCGGCAAAGGGTCCCACGTGATACTCGGAAGTGGGGGTTTCCAGATGGTACTAAAATCGTTTCGATCCTCACCCAATTCGGTATCGTTGGACGATTTCGCCGAGAGACTCTGGCGGCGCAGGATGCAGTGCCCGCTCGCATTGTTGCCAGATTGTGTTGAAAATCAGCACCATTCCCTTTTCAACCCGAGCAAAATACCTTAATTCCGTGGTGCAACGTGGCAACCTTGCCGCGCGGACACCGCAAGGCTTTCAACAAATTGACGGAGTAATGGCCGGCCCAACGCGTGCTTCCTGTTCCGCGTGCGTCTCCGCGCTCCGGACAAAAACGCGTAACTCCCATTCTCACATGACCCTTGGACGGTGTGGGATCATACGGATGACAGAGTGTACCTTGAAATGTAGGTATACCCTTACGCCTGACGGGCGACGAAAAGTGACCCGGGCAGAAAATCTTATCACGCGGAGGAGCAATAAACCTCTACGTAGACGAGATACACATCGGGGATTTGCCAACGCCACCAGTGCGAGTTTTCACGAATCGACTGCATCTGCCAAGTCCAAGTTTTTTTTTTTTAAGCGCTCAGCCGATAGGGAGCGCTTTTTTATTTCCTCCTGTCTATGGAATACTAGAATACAGGCCTGGTTACACGCTCAAATTTCCGTCAAATTCCGATCAAAATGATGATCAAGATGGCGGTCGAGAGTTATCTAGATTAATAAGTAAAATTAATTAAAACAGCGTGTTGATTGAAATAAGCATGAAATAAGCACGGTTGTGTGGAAATCAGATGACGGATGAGACCCACAGTTCCATCATCTACCATCAAATTTTTGCAGACCGCAGAAATTTGATGGTAGATGGTGCGCACCTGTCACCGTTTGATCGGAAATTGATGGAAATTTGAGCGTGTAACCAGCACATAAAGAATACTAGAGATAGTAGAAATACTAGATATAGAATACTATGTTATCAAATGGCGCACTAGTTCATTCGGATCTCACCGGACAGAGGTCTCAGGTACGTAGAATAGGTGTCTGTGACACCTTTATTCAATGCCTCTGATATCGTAGCACGGAGAACGATGGTCGTTTTTCTTTAATTTGTTGTTTTAACGGTAGTGTAGTTCACTCAAAATTGATTGTTGACCATTTCATTCAGCGAGTTCTTTTCTCAGCGGTGCGTATTTTCTTCGGTGAACTTAAAAACGCAGGAAAGAATGAATTTAGAAGGAGTATTTTTCAGCTTTTAGAAAAAATTCAGAAGAACACCTCAGTGATTCTCATCGCTGATTTCAATATGGAAAGTAGTAAAATCAGCACTCAACAATATTTTGAATCAATTTTGTCAACTACAAAACTTCACGCAGCTTTACCTAATAATACTATAACAACTATTCATAACTCGTACATTGATGTTATGTATACAAAGAAAATATTGTATAACGCACATGTTTATACTACTTTCTAAAGCGATCATTTCGCTGTTTATATTCAACTGTCAACAACATAAACTCTGAATACTAAATACAAATATGTATTAATTAATAAAAATTGTATTATTCACTTTAAACACAAACTGACACCTGAGCGCTTCTCTAATACGAGTGTATTAGAACTTTCCTGCTTGGTTTTTTTTGCGATCAGATCGCACCGTAGATACACCATCTGCAAGCGCTGCTGAAACAAAAGGAGCACATATCTCTCTGTCCTGTTTTTCTCTGCTAATTTTATTTATTCCGTTTCTTTTCGGTGCACTGGTGCGCGTCAGGTTATTTATTCCGCTTATCTTGTGCGTTACCACCTAAACGTTTCTTTCTTATAGAGTACGGCTTTTTATCACTTTCATCTCGTTCATAAAACACTCTTTGTGGAGGTTTACAGATCCCTGCTTTTTTGCGATATGCACTTAATTGTAGGCGAGAATTTCTCCATGCGAAACAGGTGAAATTCACTCATACAGTCAGTGAATTTTTTAGTCGTCTATCCAGATGGGCTCAAACGACATTCGAAAGATAATGATTGAATATTTTGCAAAATGAAACAGAAATGTGCCAGTACTATCCTTTCTTTCTTTATTCTTTTTTGATTACCAAGAGTAAAATGCATTCATGGTTGGAATTTTTGTTGCAGCATATGTGCTTTCGTAATGAAAAAACTAAAATGGTGTCAAATTAAATAATTTAATAGCTATAAATATAATAAAATAAAAGCTACATATAATAATATACAATACAATAAATAAAGTTCATTTTTCTTGATTCAACTTTTGACAAACGATTTTGACTTTATTTATTATTTATTGGCTTTAAAGGATAGGATGCATCCAAAGACTAGCGTTTCAGTTTTAGGTAATAATGAATTTAAAGGCTAAAACAATTAATGAGCAGGGACAAGGTGGCAAACGCTGAATCGAGTTTTAAGAATCTACCTTGAGGTGTATCTGAGGTGTTGGAGTGATTCGGAAATTAGGGTTATTTCTGATGAAATTCATATGTTAAACTATTATCAGAGTTTGAGAGCCTTTTCTTCAACCGTTAGATACCACAGGAAAAATACATACGAGCTTTAGATATAGATCTACAAATACACCCTAAAAAAATAATCAGACGTAAAATTGAAATAAATATATACGAATATATATCGAGTGTCAACACAGCCGAAGATAGGAGAGACGCAATCGGGTATCGTTGATTGCTTTTTCTCCAACAACACCTCACACACCTCATGGCAACACCTCATGGCCAGCATAGAGCGGAGTATTTCCAGTTTACGCCTCGCGCCAAGACGCCTTCAATTTTGCAGACGCAACCCGATCACCCATCAAGCACGAATAGTTGTATCTCTGCGCCGTCATCAACGCGAGACCTTTCCTTTGCTCTATTTCCATATTGTGTTGAAGTAAAATGAAGTCTCATATTCTGTCGTGCTAAGAACGCTGTAAATCCATCGAGATTTTCCTTTGTTTTTTGGAACTTAACACTTCATAACATAAAAACTGTTTTACCCATATGCACTTCAAATTTTCAAGTTAAGTTCTTGATAGTATTTGCAAAATATTTCTATAAAGACATTGTACCAAGGCACACAAGTTTTTCTGCTTTAATAAGTTGTTTCAGAAAAATGAAAAATGACGTTAACGGCGTTTTTACGTTGCACGGCAGTATTGAGTTAGGACGTGGAATGAATTTTGTGAAATTCAGAATAGCGGGGGTTAAACCTTCACTACAATGGGGAAAAAAACAATTGACGCGGCTCAATGCAGCATGTCAAATGCAGACGTTCCAATACAAATCCGCAACTATCCAAGGTGGTTTTAATTATGGCAAGCTGCAGGAAATTGAAAGCTTTATCTACAGTATGCCACAGGCCTAGGCCTAAGTCTCAGTTTTTGTGACAGTCAAAGTATCCGGTCGACCAACCCTCTTCGGAAATATCTTGACATCAAATTGAGAGAGCTGAGCCTCGAGCTGAAGTAGGGGTTACATCAATGACTGATGATGATTGATGAATCGCCCTGACAAAAAGCAGGGTGAAATTAATGATTCCAGGATTGAGCAGGCTCAATTAGTCCCAACGTTTTCAGAAATAATGAGCCAGGGACGCGACTTTGAATTGACCGCGTAAAAAGTTTACCCGACTTTAAAAGTTCATTAACACCGGTTGTGCGCAGTTTGTGTTCATAGCCATGACTTTGATGCTAACTTTAACAAAAATCGAGATAAAGCGATGGAAATAACTTCGTTCCCTCTTTTGAATATGCAAAACGAGCCTGATTAATCCCAAAACAGGAATCATTTACACAGTCCGTTCCCTAGTTTTCAGATTGCGATGTCCTATTATTGGTGGAATCAATACAGATGAAGGAGTCAAGAGCATAATGATGCGTATGGAGTTCCTCTAAAGACCTAACGGGCGCACTTGTTTGAAAAACAACTGGGAATGTTAAAATAAAAATCAACCGAAGTAAATATGGAAATTGGGTCAAGTATTCTCTTGGCCTCTGAGTTCATGTAAAGTCGCGATGAGTAAGTAAGTAAATTGGCACATTTTAAGGAAAAGCCACTCGTATATGATGAAACAAAACACAGATTGGTCAATTCATGATCGGGTGAATTTCTTTATGAGCGAACTTAATTAGCTATACGTCAGCAATTTTACACGAACTCCGAATTGTGACCAGTGTATGACGAGGGTTCCAAACGCAAACTACGTGCCTCGTCCCCTTAAAACCAACCTCGTTTCAAAATTTCCACCCCCACTTTCTCTTCCTAAAAAAGAACAAATCAACATCATTCCCTGTAGTTTCCACAAAATTTTCTTTGCGAAGAGGAGGAGAATTACGGAGGCTATAAAGGATGGGCGTTGAACGGTTTTCCGCTTGAGCAATATAGTATGATTCACCATCGCAAATCAAAAGATGCTTTGAGAGTTTCACCGACTGTATATGTATTTTCCAAAACGTCACGGGATCCTACACCACTACTCAGCTATTTTTGAGGTAAAGTTTCTTGTAAAAGCCCCGAAAAAACAGTTTCCGCTATGGGCCTGTTGCAAACTTCAGCTAAAGCGAAAAGAAGAGTTATTTCCTACAGAAAATGGCTAAAAAATCACGATGAGTGCATCGAGAAAGTCTGAAATACACTCATAAGTGCACAAGCTGCGTGAGCAAAATACGTATTTTCAAGCTTCCCGCTTCAAAAACGATACTACAGGACAAATGAACATTGCGGAGGAGTCGTTACATCCAACATTTGCCCACTAGGATGCTACGCAACATTCAAAATGGCCGATGCCAACACGTCAAAACACACGTGACAAAACGGGATTTTATCAACCGCCGTGTTTATAATTATATTTTCCTTGCGTTGATAAGGGCCATAATGCTTCCTCACGAGTTGCGTACGGAAGCGTCAGCCATGTTGAATATTGTGTAGCATCCTATCGCGCAAGGATTGGACGGAATGACTCCTCTTACGAAATGTTGACCTGTGCCAAAGTATCGTCTTTGAATCGAGATGCTTAGAAAAACGGCTATTTCTTACGCCAATCAAGAGGTTAGTAGTGTATTTATGACCTTTCAAATGCGCTCATCGTGATTGTTGAGCCATTTTATGTAAGAAAAAACTCTTATTGTTTCGGCTGAAGTTTACAACGGACCCATTGGTGGTAGAAAGTGACTATTTAACTGACCAATCCCGCGGACAGAATTGAGGGATGAAGAGAGGCAAACACAGACCACTAAGAGTTGAGGACATAAAACTTGAGGAAAAATGTGGGTCAGGGCAATTGAAAACGTCGCAACATGTGCCGTTTTCGTAGCGTCGCCACGTCGGAAATATTCATTAACACTTGGTGCTCCTCATAGTGAAATCGATGGCGGTATTCACTGGTGTATCACTGAACACGCCGGATGTCGAGGCCGAGGCTCCACTCGCATCGCCAAGCACCCCTCGCGGCCCCCTGCGACCCCCTCCCCTTCTCGCGGACCACCCCCTCGCTACCCCCCGCCTTCCCCCACTCCACGCGCTACAACTTCTGAATACTTCATCAAAACTTTCCTCCCTGCTCTGCATGCTCCGTTTTTAAGCCTCGCATCGCAGATGTGCAACGCACGGACGTTCTGAAAAAATGCCCATGGGGAAACCGCACCTCCGGGCCGTTAAAGTGGATGTATAAATTAAAACGCTTTATCCAATTTGCATTCAAGGCCCTTATCAGGGAAAATGCCCTCACCCGTAACTAAGATATTACTACCGTAGCTCAAAGGACTTCTCTATGAAATTTAGGCCACAAAACGCTCTGAAATGTATCATAATACGAAAATCTTATCATATTCTATAATAGAAAATCATCGCCGATGGTAAACCAAAGAGTAGACCCGGCGCGGCGTGACCTTGGCTCCGATAACCACTTGAATCTTGTATTTAATTTTGTAACTTTCTCGTTTAAATTCGCACTTTTGCATTGGTGAATGGAATTATTCAAATACCTCCTTATTTTGTAATATGTATTCTATCTTTCCCTCCTCAGTTTTATACTCTTTATTATGTACTTTCCTTTGGTATTAAACAAGGTCAAAAAAAAAGAAAACAAACTTGAGAGTAATGCATATTGCCTGCGTGAGGCTCGAAGTCCTTTGGAGGGTTAGGGGATGTTACAGTTTGATTCGTCTAAATATTTATTTGTTTCTTTCTTACTTTGCGTATTATTCACAGATAAAAAGAATCGATTAACTTCTGCTAAGTTCCTGATTCAAATTTGTAATTAATTTTTCTTCCTCTACCGCCGACTAATATGGCACACTCCTGTTTGTTGAGCACAGGTAAATGACTAATAAATATAAATGACTTACTCAGCTAATGAGAACGAAAAGGCAATAAAAACATTAAATTATCTTCAAGAAAAGAGAGCCACATATATGAGGAAAGCTTCGTACTCTTAAAGGATGCCTATCATTCTTAAAATGTTGGAGCGCCTTCAATTTCGTTTGATACTGTGCAACACCTCTGTCGTGAAATAGTTGCTTGAAGCGTCGCGCGTCGTGCCACGCTGCGGCGCGGCGGGCCATCTCCCAACGCGCAATGGCGCCTACAAACCTAAGGGGATACTTCAAGCATTGCGCAATGCGTAAAGTATCCCCTTAGGTTTGTAGGCGTTAGTGCGCGTTTCGCGCCGGTAGCACGCCGCTCCGCTCTGTGTTATGGCTCGTAATATTTAAAATCGCGGAGTTGGTGTTTTTCAGTTCATGATTTTGAAATTTTTGCTCACTCTGCATAGATTTTCCTCATTTAAATTGATGAAAAAAAAAATTGTAGGTATTTGAGAAAAATATAAAATGTGTTTTGTAAATATTACGGTGATTCTGTGTCAAATTTAATGATTCCCAAAGCACTTTAATGTTTTCTTTTATATTTTGTGCTTTTAATATGCTTTAGCGCGGTGTCCGCGCTACCTAACGCTCGAAATCGGACGTATTTGACTCTAAAAGATCGATGTACATAGTCATACGGGTTAAAACTAATGAATGCGTGCTTCTTGGTTTTTCTCCCATTCTTATTCATTTTTGTATGGTTTCTTTCAACACAACTTTTATTTTCCGCGTGGACGTAAACTACTGGACAAAACAGGTGCGCGAACAAAAAATCGTCGTCGGAATGTCCTGAAACCCCCATCCCAAATTGTGAAACCAACTGTTCTTCTAAAAAATTTCATCTCAAGAGTGCAATTTTGTACTTTGGGGCGCATTCGGTGCACGGTCTACGACTGTGACAAAACTCACCACACATTTTTTTTTCTTGCAAATGGCAAAATTCAAAAAAAAAGGTTGCACCGAGTGAAGTTTTCAGCGGAAATTCCCGTTACCCGACCAACTCGATCGCTGCGCCGCGCAACATTGAGCTGGACACATAAAGAAGGCTCCACGAAATTGACGTCGGTGAAACAGGATAAAGTTGCGGGCCGCTCATAAAAAGCCGTGCAAAGCTCGTACCGGTCTCTCGAAAAGCTCAAAAGCCTATTTTTTGTTGGCATTGCTTCGATCCACAACACGGGAGGATAATGGATAATTGAAGCATAGAAACGGAACAATATTCTCCCTGATTTCTGTCCGAGGGAGGGGACCGGACAATGAAGCCACAAAATCGATGAGCCGAGAGCTCAAAGTTGGAGGTTGTGGGGACGAGCGGAGTTCCGGGTGAGAAATTTCGACGGAGGGTGTCGAAAATGTGCAACTTTCAAGTCGGGCTAAGTTAAACAACAGCATTCGTGCGCATTCACCGCCGGGTTTTTATTGTGCTACCCACAGGCGGAAAGAAAGCCCGCCACCAGACCATCCAGCCATTCAGGTTAAATATTTGCTCGCAGTGTTTTTGCTCTCTCCAAACACTCCGCAGGCCTCCGACTAATCGCATCCGGACCCCCTGCCCCCCCCCCCCCCCCGTTATTGCCGCTCCCGCTGTCCGAGCTAATGTCAAGCAATTTTTGCCGCCATAGACCATACGGGGTGTCCCGGGTTTTTCAATAATTTTCAGGCTCCATTCTTTCATAAATTAGATTCTTTTGTTCCATGCATATGGGCGCAACAAGGTGACCCCGCCGGATGACAATACGGCGCAACGTTGTGAGGAAATTCTTCATGTGGTTTTTCTGGGGTCACACTCTTCACTTTAGTTACTGACTGCTTCCTGAGACTGTGACCATTCCAGCGGGCTGATTGTTGAAATTGATAGACACAGCGATAGACAAAGAGGACAAAAGGAATATGGAAAGATCCTGTTGGTTGAAATGGGTGGCTCTTATAGACTATTGGAGAAAATGATGGACTTACTAAATGGCATCTCGTGGGTTGCCGTTAATTAGTCTATTATCTACCACCTTTGCCCATTGCAACCATTCGCTTCCACCTATAGGATTCCTTCATATCCTTTTTGTCTTTTTTGTCGCTGGCTTTGTGTACAAATTTCAACAATCAGCTCGCAGGATGACAAAGTTCTCGTCTTCAGATTGAATCTCCGACAGCGGCGGAGCGTGAATCATTAGGTAACGATATTTTCCCAATTGAAGTTTTAGTATAGAACCGAATATAAAGGTGCTCGTTCTTAAAACCCTATTAATCGATAATTTTCCATGGGATTAAAGGGAAGATAAATCGATTCATTGCAAAGCACGACACGCCACTGATCTTCGAAGTTGATTGGAAACAGAAAAAAATTGCCCATTTTTAAGAACTTGTCTATTAGGTTGAGATGTATAATACGTGAATTATGTCAAAGAAACTCGAGAATAATTTGACTGCATGTCTTAAAAGGTAATAAAAATTCCTGCTCGGGTATAATAAACGGAGTGAAAAAATGGAACCGGGTAAGCTCAGAGAAAGCACCATTGTTAGAATGAAAATGAAAAAGAAACCACATTGAAAATTCCAAATTTTACTGTGATGACCTCCTTTTTTGCCCCTTTTTCCATCCACAAAAAAGGAGCTGCGCTTTTAACACACGCAATGCTCAAGGTTTTAATTCCAAGAAATCTCGAATGTCAGTTTGATTCAATTATTGCCTGTATGTATAAAAGTCGTAAGGTATTCGATGATTGTTAGTAACGAAAGTAAATGAAATGAAAGGATAGGGTTGAAGATATCAGAAATACTTGATCGTGTACTGTTTTGGAACTGCACTGTTTCCCAACTGGAGTTGAAAGTATTTAGGCTAAAAGGAACTAAAACGGAGCCACATAGCTCGTAAATCTACCGTACATATTTACTTCATAAAGACGTCCTCTCGCTTGAAATATGGCGCAATGCGCAATACAGCTATTCTGATAGCGAAACAGCTAAGATTGCATCTCTTTGAATTGAAGGCGCCCGAAGTTTCTCGAATTCAGTCACATTTAGCGATCAGACACTTTCAGAATGCTACCAGGGTCTCATAACATATTTTTAAATGTGAAATTGTACTTTAGCTTAGTTCAAAAACTGGATGTTTGTTTACATTCAGCGATAACCACTCTGAAAAAAGTCTTTATTACTTATTTGCATCGCTGTACAGTGGACTCTCGATAATTCGAAATTGAAGGAAATCGGCTTTTTCTTCGAATTAGCGAGGTTTCGAAAAATTTTCCTCGCAATTTTGAATTCTAGAGGGCCGCGCCAGCTTAAAAATTGCGAGTTAACGAGGGGAGAAAAATACATTGATTTTCTTCGAACTATCGAGAGATTTTCGAGGGAAATAGACTTTCCTTCGAATTAACGAGGTTTCCGAATTACCGAGGTTCGAATTAGCGAGAGTCCACTGTGCTCCTCAAAGGAGTTCATATTTAAACGCACAGTATTCGCTGACAGTTGAGTATTATACTGGCCTCAGGAGTCCGACCTTCAAAATATTGAGCAGGCGACACCCTGTATCTCTCAGATACGAATTTATATCGGGTCTCATTTAGCCTTTGCCCGTAGGAATATTTCATAAATATTGATAAAACATTGTCATCGAAACGTCAGGCTCTTTTGTCTCGAGCGCGGTCGAGAATAAATTAGTTTGACATTTACGTAGCACCATCTACACGCCACTGTAGCTTGAATGTTGACCAGATCGGTCTTAAACATTGTAGCTAACGTACATCGGCAAGCCTACCGTGCGAACGTGATTCAATATTTGGTCGCTTCAAGTGCGAAATGATGCTCAAAAATAGATGCGGATATTATTTTAAGTCTCGAAAATGATGTATGAATAATACACTGTTCATTATTTGCAAACGACTGTTGAAAAAAGCACATTTAATCGGGAAAATTAAATATTGAGATAAGGCTATTACTACTGCTGGAAGTGCCTTACCAACTTTTTCTGTCAAAAACCTTAGCTCAAACCGAGGTCAAGGTTGCGGTACAAAAACACGGTTTGGGTAAAAAGTTACTTGGAGTTTCAGTCTTTGCCCAGGGCTTAAAATTGGACGTAATTATGCTTGAACACTTAAAAATTAAATGCATTAAACCAAAGGAAATTACGTGCATGGAATCCGCATACTTCCTCTTTTGGAGTGGATGCGTCGTATTATCAGATTAAACGTTGAAACTTCACATACTTTACAGGCACAGTAATGTATGACAAATTGGGCTTTATTAATGGTTCATCGAATTTCATTTTTAATTTTGTTTCACAACTGGAGTTAATCTGATAACCCCGCTATTGGGCACGTAAAAATTAGCTCCGTCATCACTGATGAACGCAATGCGTAAAGAAATAACTTTTGTGTATAGACTGGCAAAACAGTACAGGAAATCTGTTCTCCTATCAATTTTATCTAGTTCCTAAAAATTGAGTCTATTCTAATTTGTTGGGCGCAGTTTAGCCGATTTGCAATATACTGAATGTGCGAATCTGAATATTCCCTAACACATTTTGAAACTATACATATATGATGCAGCACTAAGAAAGGAAAAAAGAACAGAAGGAAACCTACAACGACAGCAAAGCAAAAAGAGTATATGATTATAATCGCCATGATTTTTGGAACGAAATATTTTATTAACATCTTTTTGGGAGGGGGAGGGGGAATGGAATGCCGAATGGGGTTGGATCCAAACAACACAGCGCATGCTTTAATGCAACACATGCTATTAAATGTTGGCCAAAAGGCTCCCATATTTAACCATCTATATACAAGAGATGAAAAAGATTTGGTCCACGTCACACTTACAGCGACCTGGTTGCGACCTTTGCAGTTCCAGGAAACAGCGCCGTATGAGCATTCGAATGTTGCGAAACATCTTCCGATAAAGTATTCATTTTAACGAATATCATTTTTTCTCCCTTAAATTTTTCAGATACACTAGATTAAAGTGCGAATGAAATCCTACGAAAAACTTAAAGGAAATCCGTCGCAAGTTTTTTAGAAATCAGGCAACGTTCGAGTATTCATACAAAGTTCAACCTAAAAACGGCAGTATAAAATGACGCCACTATGACGTTTTTCGCCCGGGTAATAAACACAAGAGGGGCGCCATATTCGATGTTAAATTGTTTGTGTGAGCATTTTCAGGCATGTTCGATACACTCATGACGTGTGCAATACGTATGTTCTGCTGTGCTTTTGCTTTTACTCTTTTATTTGTAAAAAAAAAAAAAATATTGTTAATAAAATACATGGCTCTGCCCCGCCCACAACGAGTGGAGACATGTTTGAAAGAGTTACGACGGCTGGTGTGTTGAGAGGGAATTGCGTATTCGGATTCTGCTTACAGCGAAGCGAGTGAGGAAAAAGTTGAGGGAAATCTATGGGATAGGAATGCCAGAGAAACGAGAGTTATTTACTTAATGAACGTCTCGTTCCAATAACAGATTCCTGGAGATATAACTTCGGAGGGATTTTCCTCGGAAGTAAAGTAGATTATGTAAGCCTTCAAGACTTGATACAATGGATTTTTTCCTCGTTACGTTATCTCGCGCGAATATATTTTCGTTTTTTAGATGTTAGATTATGGTCAAAGTGTGTCAATCTACTGCGTTTGAGTAATTCAATCGAGAGTTCTGATTGCCTTTTGTAACTTTTATGAGGGTAACGATGGATGACTCTAATAACCTAACCTTACACGTAATTCTATGTTAATAGGCCTGTGAGAGTTCGCGAGAAACACGATGGTGCCGCTGGTTTTCTCTGAAATCGACTCCCAGACTCAAAAAAAGCTCTCAAGTTGAGGTCAAAATGGAGAGGATATCCCACGCTATCCTGAGAGTCCACGTCTACATCAAGACAAACTCTCCATGCAAAAATAGGGAGCAAATACATTAGCAAGGATGCCGTGTTTTCAGTTTTGGAGTCCCCAAATAAAGTGGCAACCCTGTCAATATATTTGCTCCCTATCTTTGCATGGAGAGTTTGTCTTGATGTAGAGGAGGACTCTCAGGATAGCGTGGGATATCCTCTCCATTTTGGCCTCAACTTGAGAGCTTTTTTTGAGCTGGGGAGGTGATTTCAGAGAAAACCAGTGGCACCATCGTGTTTCTCGCGAACTTTTACGTAAAAATCAACAGTCAAATCGCAAATTCCTCGCACATGCAACATCTCCATTCGCTCTCAGTCTCTCGATTTTTAAGGGGTTCTCAGAATTTTGCAAATTAACATTCCATTATGAAATATGGAGTGCACTTGAGGATGGCGGAGGCCACTTCTTACATACACCAGTAATGTCCTTGCAGTTATGTATTTGGCCATCCATTAATAACATAAAGGTCAGAGGAGGGACGGAAAATGCAGAAATTAGGTGTCTCTGTATTGCTATTTTTTTTTTTTTTTTTCATCACTTTGAAGTAACTCTGGTAAACCCCATCGTGGCACCATCGTGTTTCTCGCGAACTTTTACATAAGAATCAATAGTAAAATTTCAAATTCCTCGCACATGCAACATCTCCATTTCAAGAATCAACCCGGAGCTTTACTGGATCGGCGCACAGTGGATCGAGTCAATCAGGGAAGTCGGACATGAAATTTTTGACGAAAGTAGCAAATTTCGGTGTTCATCGCGTCACATTTTAAGTTATAAGGGGTGTTTCTAGAAGAAAATTCCACGAGAAAACCAATGGAACCACTTTCAGAACCTCAAAGTTTTGTATAAACGGAGTTATACGCGTTTAAAGTTTCCGAAGTTTGACCGACCTCTCCTATTGACTCGATCCACTGTCCGGCGGTCGACGAAAGACGACGAAAATGGATGCGTGAGAGCTATCGAGGAGGTCTCGAAGATAAATGAGGGTGTCGGATTTACGAGTTAAGTCCATCAGAAACTCTCCAGAGGCGGAGCCGAGCCGAGAGGAAATTTAATTTCAAGTTGTGTATGAGGCCATAGCTGCGGGGGCTCCCGTCGTCCACGTCCACGTCCACGTCGCCTCACGTCACAAGACACCGCACAAGGTCGATTCGATTGTCCCTCCAGCTCCCCGCCCGAGCAGCACCGTCAGTTACAATAAAAATCAACTACTGCGGCGTCCGTCGTGGACAAGTTCAAAAATACCGATACAGTCCGAGTCGACATACACTGGAAAAAAAAAACACATTGGATCTAGAGTCCAGACTCTTGAAAACATTGACAAGAAAAAATACTCTTAATTCAATCGGATTTTTGCTTGAATCGAAACGAAATCCGCTTAAATTAAGAGGCTAGGTTCTTGATTTAAGCTGGATTCTGATTGGATCAAGAGTACTTTTTCTTGTCAATGTTTTTAAGAGTCTGGACTCAAGATCCAATGTGTTTTTTTTCCAGTGAACCTTCCACAGCACGACAAAGCAGAATAATTGTCACCTTTTGCACTTTGTCCGACTCGAAGCGGATGAGCAGTTGAGGAAGCCTTTAAATGAGAATAATCAATGCAGAGTGTGCAAACATTTCAAAATCCTGAGTTAAAAACCGCTGACTATGCGAGTATAAATATTAAAGCCTTAGAGAGCGGAGCGGCGTGCTGCCAGCGCGAGAGGCACACTGGCGCCTACAAACCTAAGTGGATACTCCACGCATTGCACAATGCTTGAAGTATCCACTTAGGTTTGTAGGCGCCAATGCGCGTTTGGGACTGGCCGTCCGCCCGCCGTGCGGCGGCGCCTGAAGCAACTATTTCACAACAGAGGTGTTGCACAGCATTATACGAAATTGAACGTATTTATATTGAACGTATACTTAATCGGGTATTCATTCATTTATTGCTATAAAGGATGAGATACGTCAACATTTTAAAGGATATAAAAGATTGAGCATCTTAATTAATAAACAACACGGTAAGCGCCTATCATTGCACCTTTGGAACAATATTATACTCAGGACAATGGCTTCAAGGGTGAACCGAGAAACACTTCGCGCTCCTAGTGGTTTTTTTGTAGGGCGAACATAAGGAGTGTTTAGTGGCGCAATTATTCACTCGTCGTTTCTCACACCACTGTGGGATTCTTGTGAAATATAACCGAGATCCGAGACTGGCCCCGGAAAAGGGCGCGGGACGCCGATCCGAATAAAAAGATGACGTCGCTCCCACGCTGAGAAAAATGCAAATTAATTACATGAGCATGTAATTAGAATCGAGCGTCCCGGAAATTATTAATTACTCCGGATTCTGGAGGCTCCCTCGCGCCTGCCAGATTACACCGAAAAAACGAATCGGACCTTTCACCGTTCTGTGAAGGAAGATGTTTTGATCGATTTTGTTGGATATGTCACGGAGAACGTCCATAACATGCGTGACGCTCCAGAGGGGAGGAGTAGAGTACCTTTATGACCGTCGTTCGTACCGTCGTGACAGAGTATGGCCATTGCTGTGCCGGTTTTTCATTGGTCGCGTGAGGATAGGCTGGCACGTTGTTCTTACGGCCGTAAATAAACAAACAAGATGGCTGTTATCAGCAAGCAAGTTTGAGGTTATGCACATCTTACATCCTCCTGTGATAAAGGCGTTATGCGATTTAGCAGTAATTTCATGTGTTATTCGTAGATATGCTAGTTTAAAATGTTACTGCTGCATAATTGAACTTTTTGTCAAATTTCAGCTTTTTATGGATGTTACGGTAAGCCGCCATATTGTTTGTTTATTTACGGCCGTAAGAGTATCATGAAGCCTAAAAACTCGATGACCAATCAAAAAGCGGCACAGTTTTCCTGTAGTAAAAAGATACGAATGGCCATACTCTGTCTATAAAGGTACTCTAGGGAGGAGAGATTGAGGAGAGCGTCACGCTTATTATTGTGTTGACGTGTTAAAGACCAGGCGTCTATGTTACAAAAGCGTCACGAAGGGGAAGGGGGGGGGGTGAGAACGACTTTTCGGAAAAGTCGAACTTTAAACATCCTATCTATTCTAATAAAATCATCTTTAAGACGCTCAATGGACGGGATGAGGAAGGAGGCGGTAAGACAGTCGATGAGGTGAGAGTGAGAAGGGGATTTCCAACGTCCGTGAATGAAAATTCCCGTTAGTGGAGTCCCGTTCGTAGAAGCGTTGATTGAGGTTTCTTTTTCTTTTTTTTAATTCTTAATAATATTGTGGTTTTTTTCGTTTGAAATTCGCTGGCCACGAAGCGGCCTTTGAAGGCGCACAGCGCACCGGGGGTAGGCCGCGTAGCGGCCAGGGGGTGGACCCCCTTGTGAAATCTTATTTGGACTGATCGAATGAATTAAGGCACTACAAGGCACAGTTCATATTTTGTTTGTTTTTTGTGTTTGTGTTTGTTTATTTGTCACTATGCGACTAATGGAGATCAATACAAGAAACTCGTCCCAATGAAAAGAGTGATTGGGGGGGGGGGGGTATGCTGATGAGATGCTTAATTTGTGATTCCGGTGTCTCTCCTCCTTGAAAATTTCCTTCTTATCTAACTGCCCCACAACACAAATTGCCGTCTAGTTATAGGAAATTGTTCCATGGAAATTCTTTATGTTTCTTTTCAAATTATCAAAAAAGGAACAAAAAAAAAATGAAAATTACAACTCATGTACCTCCTTGTTCCTTCATGTAACTTCATGTTTAAAAGAAAAATTTATTGATCAGAATATTGCGCATTTTTGTGAGTTTTCCCCGTTATAACCCTAAGGAGGGCTGAAAATAAAGTGAATAATCTATCTTTCAATGCCGATTTGAAGTTTGTAGTTTAAAAAATTAAGTTTTTAGGAACAAATATATTTAGGATATTATTCGCCATGTTCGCAGTTGAAGATCAAAATGCAACTGTATGTCCTCAATTGACTTATGAATGGTAGATTTCTTGAGATAGAGATAGGGTGTTTCATTTCACAGATCAAAACTCTATTAATTATTGCAATGATACGAGGAAAATTTCTTACCTGACAAATGTTCAATTTTCCTGTGACATTTTAGAGGATCACAAATATTGTTCACTTCAATCATAATTGCAAGAATTGCAACGGCAGAAGGACTAAAACACTGCGTGATAAACCAATATTCTTTGCAGGAAGAGGATTTGCAGCTGCACAGGCTCCCGGAACCTCAAGAATTTTAAAGAGACGGAGACTGCGATCACTTCTATCCGCATCAGTGGCGTGGCGTGCTTTGCGATTAATCGATTGATTTACCATTTAAACCAATGGAAAATAATCGATAAACAGGGTGTTCCCAACGAACATCTTAATAATCGATTCTCTACCATAGCTCAAAGTCTGAAAAAATCGATAATCGACCATTCACGCCTCGCCACTGCTCTGCATTAGGCTGGCTGAAAATTCGTGACATATGATTCAATTCCAAGAGACGCAAATCTCATGAACTAATAGAATAATCAAGATGTTCCAGGAATATTACAGCGGAATCGTGGTATCGATGGAAGATTTTCAGTTAATTTCCTCGATCGGTTCCGAGAAAACTCAAAACTTTTAAGTTTTAATCTCACCGCACGCGCGCTGAAATTGAAATTTGTCAACAGCGAGCTGAATTCTTAAATGCTTGACTGCTTCAAAGAAGCTTTTAATACTACCGAGAAAGACAAATGAAGCGTTCATTTTCATTAATCTTGAAATTATTGATGAAGACAGAGTTCGGAAGGGAGCAAGTCCTTAGTCCGAAGCGACAATGTCGATTCGCGGGGAAAAAGATGAGCCCCATTCTGCCGTGCTAAGGCAGAACGCCGTATTAGCCATCGAAAGTTGCCAAATTTCCTTCAAATAGTAACGAATTTTCAGGAAAATTTGTGGATATTTCTCCTCCGATTTTAAGAGCATTTTTTTCGAAATTTGAACTACAAAGTCTGAAAATTTCAGGAAAGAGTATTGATAACTTTTTTCAAAATTAGATATTTTCTCGGAGGAAATTTGGCAACATGCAAATGCTCATACGGCGTTTTTCCTTAGCACGGCAGCATTTGAAGGAGCACAATCTCACTTATCTCAAGTACACAAGGCGAACTTTTCGTTTGGAACCTTTTCGCAGATGATTTCCTCAATTGGCATGCATTAATAATGAATGTTTCTTTATTTACCAAGGTATTGATTTATGATTTTCGTAACTCCTCAGCACCCAAATCGAAGAATCATTGTCGAATAATCGCAATCGATAAATAGCATTGCTCATATAGGGATTTGTCGACCAAGATATTCAACAGTTGACCCGGAGGCCAGGCTCACGTTCCACCCCTTATGTGAAACTACATTTTGACGGTGCTGTGAAACTCCGTCCTGGAACTGAGGGCTCCTTCAATTCAACGGCGCTGCAACGTGAGCTACTTGGACGTTAATTTAGTTGCATCTCTCAATTGGATCTCATCAAAGTATCGTGAATAAAAAGAAGATTACGATGACACGACTGAGGAGACACGCACGAGTATGTCACAATGTTTCAAAATCTCTGCATATCGTATTTTCCTGGACACCGAATAAAATTCAGAGCTGAAAATTCCCTCTACATTTCGTTTTCATTCTTAATACTTTTTGGCAATTTCGAATCGAAGGTTTGATTGTCCTTCTTTCTGAAAATGAATAATATGCAATAATCTTGAGCCGTTTCGTAAGGTGTGTATATCTCAAAGTGTCATTACTGATTAAAATAAATTGGTGCGATTATTACGGAAAAAAAGGAAAATAAAGAAAAAATAGAATAATCACTAAAATGCGTTTCGAATACTGCGAGTTACAGAATAATTGTGGAACAATGGATGCAATTTTGAAACTTTAATTCTAATATTTCGTACTGTTGCTTCAATTCTCCCTCAGCACACAGTGGATCCAGCACAATTCTACCATATAGTTACTTGTTAGTAGATAGTATGGTTAACTATTCAATAAGTAAAATGTGAATACTTGCAAAAGTTTCAGGAATATTTTTAGAGTTATTAATTTTTTTTGAAAACTGGAAAATACTAAAAAATATAGAGTTGATGTTATCTTTTTTTTTTAAACGATCGTGGATCCTATTTTCCTTCCGGAAGAATTCCTATCATCGTAAATTGCTGAATATTTTTCATACCCAGCATGGTTTGTTAATGATTTGAGAGGGAAAAAAGGAGATTTTCCTTAGCCTGTGAAATCGATCTCCCTGTCCTTGAAGAGGATAAAACCCTCGCCACCGAGTGTTTGTTCAGAGAAGGAAAAGCTGAACACCGAGGAAAAAAGGCTATGAATCAAAAATATTATCACCGCACTGTCTCACTAGGGATGCGAAAGCAGGGGAGAAAAGGGGGGGAGGCAGGAGAATATGTGGTACTCGACCCGATGGAAACAAACAAGGTTAGCGGAGGGGAGGGGAGGGGGGCCGCCAAGAGGTCATTAATTTCAGCGTCTCCCCGATCGACACACGCACCATTTAGTGCGGCCGAAGTATTGACTCATTAACGCTCCTAACAAATTAGTCGATTTGGGATAGCAGAGCTAAGTACAAATGCGTTAACATGCTGACCGCAACCTTTCAGCTTCTGGGTTTGACGACCCCAAACCCCAGCAAAAGGAGAGAAAGAGTAGGATGGTCGACGAAACTTCCAAGATTCTATCGACTGTATCTCTTTAAAATTTTAAACCAGTTGCGGACACACTATTAACACGGAGCTGAAATGCATGTTTCCATATTTTAAGCTTCTATGGTATCACAAACGGTCATAAAAATTACATTATTACCGGTTGAAACGATTATAAATGGAAATAAACCGGGGAGCTAAGTGCACGCCAGGGAGCCAGGGGTCAATCGGAATAAAAAGTGGGGTGGAGGACAAGAATTTGGGTATAAATTGATCAAATATTACGAACAACCATACAAACAGTATGATCTTTGTGATCTTTTGTGACATTAGCATTCAAAAAGCCTGAACTATGCCATCAAAAAAAAAAATCCTCTTATATTTCTCTCATCTGCAACGGTCCATTGAACTCTACTGTTAGTTTTTTCGTTTAATGAAAAAACTAGATGCTACTTACACTCGAGTTCGCGCTAGTAAAGTCGGTGGCATTGTCTCATTAGAAGTCGCGAAGCGATCAAAGTGAATTTGTTTTTCCCCTCTTTGCGCCAGAAGTCCAAAGAGGCGCCCTTTCGATTTTTCTCTGGGACACGGACCATTTAGAATGAGCTTCCGCGAGAGTTTCAATATCGAGGCGACGCAAGAAGATTTTAATGATACCTGCGAGTCCCTGAAGGCGAATAGTGGGGGGAAAGTCAAAAGCTAATAATTCGCTGGAACAGGATGGTTGGGGAAGGAAGGAAATTGAACGAAGCTGACGGATTAAAAAGAGCATCCAAAGACAACCTCGCTTATCGGTCTCTGGGTGACGGCGACACGTCGAATCCAGGGCAGTCACTTGGGGCAGATGATTATCTAATAATATGTGTGATATTCAAATATCAAGCAAAGGCTGAAAATTACAAATCACGCTGTTTCAGGAATTGCACTGTAGTACTGACGGACGAATAACTGAAACAAAAAACAAATGCCGGTAAAAGAAACGCCTACAAGAATATTGAAAGGCTGCTTTCGGAGCTTTAAAAAAAGCAAACTGACTTCTGCAAAAGTTTCAACTCCCACTTCCCTAAATTCTGACTGAAATTGTGAAATAAACTGAATTCAATAGAAAGGGGCCGAGTCATTTGGGACAAAAATAAGTTAGGAATACTGCCGTGCTAAGCAAGAACGCCGTAAATCCATCAAGATTTTCCCTCGTTTTTGGTACTTAACACTTTATAGAATAAAAACTGTTTTACCCACGCACCTCAAATTTTCAGGTAAAGTTCTTGATAGTATTTGGGAAAGAATTCTGAAAAAAAAAATTGTTCCAAAGTACACAAGTTTTTCTGCTATGATACATTGTTTCCAAAAAATGTAAAATGGCGTTTACGGCGTTTTTGCGTCGCACAACAGAATAGTTTTCAGCTTAATTGGTCACACATTTCCTTGTGTCAAGAATTCAAAGTCGAAAAGAAAATCGCATATGAAAATATACGTAAAACTTTTTCTGTGACATGGCGTCTTTCGAAGGAGTGCTTCAAACCTCCATATCCCGGTTCGATCTTGATGCAGCGAGATTCCACATCGTTGAACTTCATCCAAATAATAATCTGAGGAGTGGTGCCCGATTATTTCAACCTTTCAAATGCAACCCAGCGATGAGATTTCCCACAAGCGTTGAATTGAAATCGAGCTGAATTTCGACCAATGTAGTGTGAGTAAAATAGGAGAACAGACATGACAACAGCTTAAACGGAAAAACAAATGGCGTTTCGTGACACCGGCGCGGAGTGGATCCGGTCCAGGAAATTGAATGAAAAAACGGCGAGCGTAGTCCCAAGTCCTGTCTCCAGGCAGATTGAATAAATTCCGGCGCCAGAATCAACTGGTGAATTGCTGATCCAAAGATAACGATCCACACGAGGGTGATTTCACGATAATAGGAATAGCTAAACTGTGCGACGCCTTGTAAGTAAAACTGCACCAATTTTAAACAAACTTCACTACTTCATTTTAAAGGTATTAACTTTTCTTTTTCCAGCTTCGACAAGAGCTATTTCGATTCAGTACCAAGTTATATACCCGTAGATTGAAAAACAAGCCATTGAATCACAGGTACACGGAAAAAATTAAATTGCTGATTTAACAATTCAATTGCTAAAAAAAGTGACTGCAATGTTTCAAAGTAGACTTTACGACAGAAAAATGCTACTTTAACCACTATTGTAAGCTAATTTAACCAAGGGGGTGGTTAAAGTAGTTTTTTTTGTTGTAAAATCTACATTGAATTGTCAAATCAGCAATTTAATTTTCTCCGTGAGCTCCTCCTGCGGTACTGCTGGAGGTCCACGTGAACATGGCGGCACTACAAAATTGTGTCGGTTACATAACCGACACTTGAAAATGTGAAATACACGATGATACAAAAAATGGAATTTGGTAGTTCTTGAGATATGAGGTGAAATTAATACTGCCTTAAAAGTTCTCTAAACTTAAGGGACTTCCTATTAGTTTAATAAAAAAAAATTGAGGATTTTTTGTAGTTGTGTGTAATTAGTGCTGCAGGACTAAAAATCACCGGTTTTCACGAAAATTAAAGTTTCGATTGTAGAAAAAGCCGGCTTTTTAGTATTGGTTTAGTCGAGAAGACTTTAGCAAAAATAATCAAACCAGGCCGGCAGGAGAAACTGTCATTGTTGCAGTAAAATATACATATCGACGGCGAGACTTCTAAACCGCGAACCTCGTTTGTAGTGTTTAAAAATCTCCGCTCTTACTTCATTTTTTTGAAGGAGAGCAAATAAACAGCATTGCTCGAAGTTTGTTCAGCATTTACTTCGCACAGTGAAGAAAAATCTCGGAAGATCTTTTTAAAAATTGACGTTGAGTCGTTCCGCATTGAAGAAATAAAGGAGCACAGAAAGTCTATACAGCGTCACAAACCGAGATGTTCAGTTTGGAAGTTTCACCATCGACATGTAAAATTCGCCCGACAAGTTTACAAAACATCGGCTTGTTTACTGAACAAATTGTTCAACATATTGCTCAATACTCAACGATTGGGTAGGGCAATGATTATATGTTGTCGAAAGAAAAAACTTCCACCATTTCTGAAAAACTAGTCGAGAGTCTCCTATTTGTTAATGACTTTCGACGAGATTTGCAGATGATGGTAACTGCAACCTGCCACCGACCGCAGCCTTTAATATTTTGAACTGGAGTTTGGGAAGTATCTTTGACTTTAGTTGTTAAGTTGCTCTATCGCGTACTAACACTAACGCACTGTGACGGCATTATCTTCAAGGCCGAACATAGTGCACAACCGTTGAAGGGAAGGGGTAGCTTTCATTAATATCGCACAAGAAGCGGGAAAAAGTTGTCCGACAAAAGGAATTGATGGAGTTGATTCGACTCGGATGAATTTATTGGGAGTGAGGCCATCTTGCCGACCGCGACCGGGCGAGGGGAAATGGTAATGGTTCCGCGAGCTAGAGATCGTTTTTCCCGCACCAGAACTCTCCTCAGAGCTGGGCTCGGCCATTTTATCTGTTCATGCAAGAAAGACATTCCACCGCTCCTGTTTTCCGCTGCTACTGACAACTCATCAAACTTCGTCAACCGGGCTGCCAAGTTTTTTTACAATTAAAATACAACTTTCAGAAAAAAAGTGGATTAATAAGTGCGAAACAAAAAAAAAATGAAAGAACACTTATTCTTCCTGCGGGCCGATTATTGAAATTGATAGACAAAGCTATAGACAAAGGAGACAAAAGAGATATGGAGAGATCCTATTGGTGGAAGCGAGTGGTTGCAATGGACAAAGGAGGTAGGTAATAGACTAACTAACGGCAACCCACGAGAGACCTGACAGTTAGTCTATCATTTTCTCCCTTTGTCTATAGGAACCACCCATGTCAACCAATAGGCTTGCTCCATACTCCCTATGTCTTCTTTGTCTATAGCTTTGTCCATCAATTTCAATAATCAGTCCGCTGGTAATACGTAGTTGACGATGGAATCCAAGGAAAAAGGTATTCTATAACATTACGCAGCATCACTTAAAACGAAAGGTAAAGTAACAGGCCCAACCGGGGGCGAGGCGTGAATGATCGATTATTGATATTTCTCTATTTGACGATATGGTAAAAGATCGCTCATTTAAGTGTCCAATCCGAACACCCTTTTTATCGATCCTTTTCCATAGGTTTAAATGGCAGATTA
The DNA here is from genome assembly GCF_001854935.1 of Bemisia tabaci. Classification (NCBI taxonomy): domain Eukaryota; kingdom Metazoa; phylum Arthropoda; class Insecta; order Hemiptera; family Aleyrodidae; genus Bemisia; species Bemisia tabaci. The sequence goes on from NW_017566728.1 coordinate 1,866,342, forward strand.
ATCGATAAATCGACGAAGTAAGTCGGCAATCATATAACTCGGTTTGCGACGTGGTAGACTTCCTGTCATACTGTATTTTTTAAACGGAAAACTACTCAACGGCAATTCTTTAAAACTGCCGTGATCTTTCTTTTCCGTGCGAAGAAAATTCTGCAAAAACTTTAAGGAATGATGTCAGTTTGTTCTCCTGTGAAAAAAAAAATCATCGAGACGGAGATTTTCAGACACCGCAAACGAGATATGTGATTGCAGACTTACACCATCGATATCTCAAAACACGCTACGCCACTGTACAGACCAATGTATAAGTACGGCAATATACTTCACCAAAGGATCAGTGGCCGCCTGAAACTATCTTACGTATGGACGTATTTAAATCAAAAGAAACTATATTCATTCGGACATGAGCCCAGTCATGCATTTACCCTCGTGGAGTATCGAAAATTATCGATTTATCGATCGCCTATTGAATCGTCATGCAAAACCCTGCAGAGCCACTTCAGTGATATTCCTCTTTTCACTCGACCTAATCCTTATAAGTCCTTATTAATCTTCCTAATCCTTGTGAGTCCTTATTAATCTTCTAATCCTTATGAGTCCTTATTAATCTTAAAATATGGACTACGTTTTTGAATTTGGAACTATAAATTCTAGCCCAGTTTAAAAACAACGTATGTGCCACTAGTTTCCCTATGCACATAAATGTTTTTCCAGAAAAGGCAGAATTTATAGTTCCAAATTGCAAAATGCAGTCCAATTACGCTACAAGTTTAACTATAATCATTATAGAAATAAGTAATTATCCAGTTGTTACTTTTATATACCCTTATGTACATACATTAAGATAATTGTATATATTTTCTCCTAGGAAGGTTCCAATAAATAAACTCTTTAAAAAAAAAAAAAAAAAAAAAAAAAAAAAAAAAAAAAATTGACAATCTCACAAGTTTTTTGTGGCCAGTGTCGAAAAAGTGCAAGGCGAGTGAACCAGAAGCTGACAACAGCGTTTTCAGCAGGGTTTTCTCCTGAAGTTGTTCTCCTTTTTCTCAGTTTTCTCGATCATTTCGTTGGAGAGTTGAAAGCGCGTCAAGGCACGCTCCGTTTGCCGACCGCATAATTTATTCCGACCAGAACCCGGTTGCCGATAAAATTTCCCGCTACGACTCGCACTCAACTTCCGACCGCTTCCGCTGAAAATGGCCACGCTCCGGCCTGCGCGGCTCCCGAAACGGGAAATCATGGGCTCTCGTAGGGAATTTTAAACAAATAAGTAGGTTGTGAGAATCCGGGAAATTCCGGAATTTCAAAATAAATTTTGGATTCCGCAAAAAGTCCGGAGAAATCCGCGAATTCCAGGGAATGGAGCAGTGGCGTGGCGTGAATTGCGATTTATCGATTGTTGCCATTTAAACCTATGGTAAAGAATCGATTATTAAGGTGTTCGCTGCGAACACCCTGTTTATCGATCATTTTCCATAGGTTTAAACGGCATAACAATCGATAAATCGCAATTCACGCCACGCCACTGGAATGGAGAGGGGAGAGTAGAAAGAGAACAAGTCTGCCGTGCTGTGGAAGAACGCCGTGTGAGCCTTCAGACGTTGCCAAATTTCCTTCGACAAATCCCAAATTTTCTTATAATTTTGTGTGTAATTTGCGCTAAAACTTGTGAAAATTTCAAGGAGGAATATTCATAACTTTCTTCAAAAATAGAAATTTTCTGAGAGGAGATTTGGCAACGCCTAAAGGTTTATACGGTGTTCTTCCGTGCCACGGTAGAAGAGAGAGGAGGAGAGGGAGAATGTAGTGGGTGTGTACAAAGTAATACATTATAAACCAGGTTACTCGAACTACTTTTTAATCTGTGGTCTTTCGGAAATTTACCGTGAACACCCACCTTCGTTGTAAGGTACATTTAGACCGCGTTTAGTAGAAAGTAACCAAGACACATCACCTATTGCCTTATCTAACAACAGAGCAATTTAATTTTTCCCAAGAGAACTATTGTGAAGATTTTTTTGGAAAATTTTAAGGAATTGTCTTCGCACTGTGGAGACAATTCTCTGAAATTTTCAAAAAAAAATCCTCACAATAGTTTTCTTATGTAAAATTAAATTACCCAATTAAAGGCAATAGCTGATAAGGCTTGGTTCTTTTCTGCTTAACGCGGTCCATTTAAAAGCCGTCTAAATGTTATACATATAAGTGTATGCATCAAAAGTTCAGTAAACACTAAAAGTTTTTAGAGGATTTACATTGACTTAAAGTTCAATGCATGAAATTTGAAGTTATTGTAGTAGGTGACCTCCAGATTATCTAACCAATCGACCACCGCATTAGTTCGGATAATCCGGCGTATGTTGTTATAACGTTTAATAATTATTTAATAATGATTTAAACACATTTTTAACCAGAAATTAAGAGTCCCCATCAGAAACATGAAAACTCTAAAAAAGCAGAAAAGTCTGAGAGAATCTGAGAATTGCTGAATGGAGTGAAAAATAAACCGAAAATTCCAGAAAGCAGTTAAAACTATACGGAAGAATTAGGATATACACATAATACGCGGCTTTTATTGACGACCACCAAACGGGGATCATATCCTAGGGCGACCAACTTAAACAAATGGGGAAACTTATTCAAAAACAGGAAATGATGCAGTATTTATACAAATTAATACCTCTCAATGTATACCCTCTGTGGCTGTTACTCATTGAAAAAAGTATATGCTGTTTTAGCACCTAGTATGTCAAAAATGTGTCTGGTGATCCCAAGATGCTGCCTTTGCTGCTCTCGCAGTTAACTTTACATCATATGAATGCAAATTCAACTGCATAGGCAATCAAGGCAGCATCTCAGGATCACCAGACACATTTTTGACATCCTAAGTGCTAAAACAGCATACAATTTTTTTCAGTGAGAAGTCAGCACTATACTGGAAAAGCAAGTGTATTCTGCCTTAACTCATGTGACGAGGGTTCGACAAGTTCTATTCGCGGTAGAACATGAAAGTTCTGTGACGTCGTGATGATGGGATTGAGTCCATGTGGTGTTTCATCCCACCGCAATGTATCCACGTCGGGGAATACTAGCGTCCTCTTCGTCCCCGTTCGATTAAGTTTCGGTAAAACCTGAATTTTTATTACCTCCAGCTCCAGAATAACCCAGTGGCATGGCGTGCTTTGCAATACATCGATATATCTGCCATTTAAACTATGGAGAAGGATCGATAAACGGGGTGTTCGCAACGGATACCTTAATAATCGATATTTTACCGTACCTTCAAATGGGAAATTGTCGATTATCGATCATTCACGCCTCGCCAACTGAATAACCCCCCCAGGTGAATGGAGCTCAAAAGAAACTGGCTTCATCTGCATGTCATTTGTGGTCGAGGGTCCAAGGACCCGCCTAGGCCATCAGCGAGAGATAAAGAATTCCCAGAAGTTTTATTCATAAAAAATCTCTCCGACAAATGGACGCATTTCTGCTGAACGGAACTGTATGCATTCAAACATGAGCCCTGAGACCCATAAGAATGTATACATAACAGGGCTCACGTCATAATGCACATAGTTCCGTTTGGTAGAAATACGTCCCTATAGCCCGAGTGGTCAAAATGAGCCAAGGCCGGTCGCTAGAATTTCGAATTAAGAGTCTTATGACCCGAAATGATTCAAAGAGATTTGACTCCGTCTGAAGCATTAAAGATCGATGTCGAGCTGGAAACATTTATTTTAGAAAACAAAAAGAGACGTCGTTTTGTACACGATGGTTTATCCACTTGCAGCCATTTTTTTAGCTACATCCGGCCTTTGACGTACTCTACATCTATTCGGAGAATAGCAAACGCGGTATTTCTGTATGTAAAGAAGACAAAAAAGAGCTTTTAAAACATGTGCTCAAAAAATTTACTATAGTTCCTATAAAGTTAAAAATGTTTGTCTTCGCGCAAGTTACGTGGTATTCGGTCCGTGGTATTCTCACGGACATTGGAAAAGGTTTTTCCTGGCAATGTAAATACTCGATTTTTAGGCCCAACTTGACAAAAATCGCTCTACAAAAAATGTTGCCCCTGTGGACGGTTGTTTACACATGTATTCATTTACTCATTCATTTATTTTTACAGTGATATATGTATTTTTGTAGGCACTGATGCGAAAGAATATGTAAACTGCAATTTATGTGTCCGTGAGTTAAGCCAAAGTAAGAACAAACAGTGATTACGCTCGTACGATGACAGGGACTTGTGTCGGACGGACATAACTCTTAGCATTAATGAGCAGCCAACATATCAGGTCTGTTTGTCATACTTCTGAGCTTCTTCAGCTTTGGGCTTTGAAGAATTTTTCTGCCATGACTGAAGGATTCTTCAAACCATCGCAGTGAAAACACCGCTCCTCTAACCGCCGCTCAGTGCGGAACTTCCACAGGCTGCGTGGACGATTCAAAGGCGCCGTGAGAATAGACATACGGAACCATACAAAGTATGTATAAAAGGTACGTAAAGGTATATTGAATTGAGCCCCACTGGACCTTTGTTTAACGAATTTTGACTTTTCCAGCATCCGATAGCTGGCACAATAGGTCAAAAGTGGTTATGTGATAAATACACATAATTAGGACACTCAATATTGTGACTGAAAATGCGGAGTTGAAATTCATTTAACGTCTCAGTACGTCTGTAACTTTTGATCTATATTTAGATTATAAAGCCTTAACTGGACGTATTTCTATCAAACGGAACTATGTGCATTATAACGTGAGCCCTGTTATGCATATATTCTTATGGGTCTCAGGTCTCATGTCTTAATGCACATAGTTCCGTTTGATAGAAATACGGCGAACTGTTCTAAGACAAAAATGAACGCAAAGCCAAAAACAACCCCGACTGGCGTACAAGCGCGTACGTTATTTAGATGTGAAATTCACTATTTCATTACTAACTATCATAACACCTCGGGGATAGTTTAAAAATTTAGAAGGAAGTAGGCTTATCCAAAGATTATCATGAGCCGATAGTCACAAAAAAATTATGTAGGTAATTCGATCCGGTAGATCTCCAGAACGAACTTTGACAAAATGACAAAAAATAAAAATTTGCGCACCTTGAGGAAAAATTGAGGAAATAAGAATTAAGAGACAAAAGTATAGAGATAATCAAATATTGCAATTTATAACCTTCCTAAATTCATTTTAGTGTCCCGTTAACTTTTTTCCGTGTTTGAAAGCAACGTAACTTTGCGTGACTTAAAACTTCGGCTTTTCGTCACAAAAAAAAGAAAAGAAAAGATAAAAAAAAGGTAAAACGGAAAAAACGGGTTTGGTGGAAATTGAATGGAGAAGAATGACGAAATTATGAACATTTTTCCTTCGTTCCGAGAAAATGCAAATTAAATCGCGGAATGCGTTGTGCGGATAATAATCGGGACTATTACCCCCTTTGTTTTGCTCAATCGCACGGTACATTTGAGAAATAATTAAATTTTTACGTCCTCCTGGGCTTGAGTGCTGAGACGGCTCAATATGGACGAGCCCTATGAGCGAACGACCCTGCAGATTTTTTTCGTCATTAAAAATAACTTTAAGGCCACTTTAATGGATTAACCATCGGAGACCTTTTTTATGAAATGCTCAAAACCAATGTGTCAATTGCAAACTTTAGGAAGCGCAAAAACAAGGCTTGAATCTTCGTAAGAATTATTAAAAATAACGGTGAGCGAATTGGCAACAACGTCTGGAATTCCCCAATTACCTAGATCTGCGTGAGTTTGCGTATCTTTGAGTTTTCCGCATCAAAACTGGTCCCGCAAAAAAAAAAAAAAAAAAAAAAAAAAAAAAAAAAAAAAATAAAAAAAAAAAAAGGATGAGCGTCATCTTGTAGCGCGGTTTTTTAATGCAGAGCAAACAACAAAAACTTTCTTTTCTCATACTAAACCAAAAATTTAAAGCAGGCTAAGATACCTATATTACAGTAAAATGACTATACAGCTTAGCTCTGACCGTGTCTTTCCTTGGAACACTCAAAAATTTATGGCAAAATAGAAGGAGTTAAAATAGTTACGCCACAATTTAATGCCTGGTAAACGGGAACTTTTAAAGAGTTGGATATTTTTACAGTTACATTATTCCAGACCTCTTCGAGCTAGAGTTAGGAGGAAGGTGGATAACTTTACATTAATAAAAAATTCACAAGACAGAATATTCGGTGATGACACCATAAAAAAATACGGTTCAAACAATCCATGCAGTCATTTCCGGAGCCAAACCAAATCAAAACCAATGTATTCATTGTTATAACAGAAATGAAATATTAATTCAATAAAAACAAGTCAGTCTCCAATAAACGTCTAGTTGAGCGTGACTCAAGAATAATTCCCTCGAAGGAGTTTTTAAAGCTGTAGAAAGAGAAAGAGAGAGAGAGAGAAAATGATTCGATAATAATGATAGCATTCATTAACTTAAATATTTCAAGGAACGAACCCCTAAGTCTGTGGAATGTAAGGAGATCGTTTCATAAAAACGACCTGATTGGATTTGAAACAAAGCAATCGAGGAGATAGTATCGTAAACGAGAGTCGATCAATAAAACGGTTGATGCGTGAACGGTTAGAATAATTTCTGCACGTAAATTAAATTGCGGATTCAGTGGCGCCTTGATGCCGATTTGTTCGGCGCCGTGCACACAAGTTGAGCTTGTTCCTTTAGTTTTAACATCCACACGCTTTCTGATTTTTACATCCACCTGTTTTCAAATTACCAAAAGGGCCTTCTTTATTTTTGGCGCGCTATGTTCAGACGATTAAGGGCCTCATTCATAACCGTTCTTTAATCCGCTCCTTCAATTACTCAGCCAGTCTCATGTGGCTTTTGCAGGAGGTTCAAAGAGATCCATGTGCGCTAATACCTACGGTGGATATATACGGTGAACGGCGCACTTACGGTGGCATAGCACTTAGCTTAAGTTAACGCGCACAACAGGCACCGCAAATAGGATATTTCTCCCGGAACAGTTGAAGAAACGTCTAAACGGACACAATTTTTGCCCCTCGTAACTCGCAACTCGTTAATTCAACCGCGGAATGGATCTTTGTAGAAGCCAAAAAAACAAATCTTGATTCAAAAAACACATTACGATCTTTAGGTCCAATTTACTCAAGGGCCTGAGAAGGGCCATTCTGAATTGAGTATAAAGCTCAAAGGGTGAAAAGGACCTTTGCCGACGTTACAGGGCGGTGGAGGTATAAAGCGAGACGTTACGTAACGAGTTAAAGTGATTTTTTTTTAGTTTCAGTAGAATTTTTTGTCGGTCGTTTTTAGACGTTTTAAGGAATCATGAAGTAATACTAACACTGTTCTTGACCAGATATAAACGCCAATCCGGTCAGTAAATGTAAGGTGTTATTCAGATTATTTTTAATCGAAATGAAAGGGGGGGGGAGTCCGGACAAGCGTTACGTACTTTTTTAGGGGTGTCTAGCCCAGCGTTACTGATCGTTACAGAGGGAAGTGAGTGTTAAAATCCGTAAATTAAGCGTTACGTAATATAGGGACGATCCCCCAGAGAAAAAGAGAGAAATGTACTTTCGGAACATTTTTTATATTTAGAAGGAGCATCATCCAATGCCGTATATCCGAGTTCTATCGAAGGATTTTACGAAAAATCGAAACACCGTAACAGAACGTCTGAAAAGTCGTAGGTACGAGGTTTCGCAATTCGGCTGTCGAAATAGCATTACTATGGTCGGGAATGAACGAACAAAACTCCTACAATTTATTACAGTTGAAAATTTGAAATGAAAAATTGTCTTTGTGAGAAATAAAAGACGTTCTACAACAAGTTTAATGTTAAACTCGAGCCAACGAACTCTGCCCAGGTGAATTTTGAAACTTGACACGGCAACATGGCTTGAAACTCATCCATGCGGTGTGAATCTAGTTCAACCCATTGTCGTAAACCAGGCCAGAAGCGATCACTTAATCGAGCCTCGTATGTTTATATTTTACGGTTTTACGGTTATAGGACTTACATTGGTTTCAAATTTACAATACCAAACAAAACACATAGAGATAGCAACTGGATTTGTTCAACAGACACTTTGCGTTTCATAAAAGAAACCGTGAGACAGTTGCCCAACTTCACCGAATATCTGGAATTTCTGCACTTATTATTCATATTAAAAGGACCGCAATGAGCAGAAAGGATCCAAGCCACATTAGCTATTGCCAAATTTAATTAAGCAATTTAATGTTTTACATGAAAACGGTCTTCTGAATTTTCGTGCAAATTTTAGTGAATTTTCTGCATAGTGCGAGGCAATTTCCTTAAAATTGTTAAAGAAATCTGCATAAGCGTTTCATTGTAAAAAATTAAAGTGCCCAATGAAATAAGGCAAAAGCTGATGTGGCTTCGTTTATTTCTGCTAAATGCAGTCCAATTTTTTAAGGAATTATTTCAAAACATTCAGACAAAAAAACATTTTTAAGAAGCCAGTGATATAGTCTCAAGTATTTTATTTGTAAAATATTTAAATCTGAATAGAGATGGGACAATGAGACTGTTTTGTGGAGGGGGGAGAAAAATCTGCCGAATCACTACAGAAGGCGTTGACTGGGGAGAGGTTGAGCTGGTGGAACAATAACTTGCAGAAAAGGCGAAGTTTGAAACAATACCTCTTAGGCTTTCCAGAATTGTAGTGGCTGATGAGCCCCGGGGATTATTAAATACTCAAGTTCCAACTCCGTAAAGCTCATTTTTGTTTTGTTCCTCCGCCCGTAAACCCCGGGGGTTTTCTTTCAGCGATTAAAGTACATTAACTTACAATTTGCGGGGTGAGGACTGTGAACATAGAAAGGGATGGTGGGCAACGGAATTGTAGATCATTTCCCAGGGAGGAGGAGGCTGCCTATCAAAACTTTCTACGCGTATACGTATATGGTCCCTAAATTCCTTATAATGTTTACTCGTAGAAAAATACAAATGAGAAGAGGAGAGGGGAGGCGAACCAACGACCTCATTTAATCTATTCTGAGTTCTGAGGTTCAATGAACCAGAAGGAAGAAAATGACGAGGCTTTTATGATAGATCCCTGGCCAAGGTGAGGAGATACGCACACAAATCTAACATTGAAAACACTGAGAGCATTCAGGTGAGAATGCAGAAGAGTAATTGGTGAGGCCCCTTGTTTTTCCAAGAAATGGTGATATCAGGAATCAAATTTAGCGCAGAATGCATCAGACTTCTTCAAAAAGTCCTAAATTTACTTGAATGAACAAAGCAAGCCCAGTGAAAGTATGGTGACAGGGGGTTTCAAAGGAAGTGCTGACTCCTTGAAAGGCTTTGCGAGGTAGGGGACTTTGGCCGCCAGGGGGTCGCAGAGCACTAAAGAGCGCTTTGGAAGCGGCTTTTTTGCATGAATGTAAGAGATCAGCGTCCACAATTTGCGTTCAGCAGTAGCTTGAAACCTCTCGCTCTCGAAAAAAAAATTAAATCAATTTGGATTAAAAAGGTTATTGAAAAAAGGCAAAAGTACTGAAATATACACCATGATCATCGTTTTCATATGATCATTCGATACACGAAAATATCCTTAATAATTATCGAAGAAAATGTTGTTAGCTTGTTACATGGCCCGCTGCAGATCGGTATAGATTCCTTGATAGGTTTGCAACATTGGGAGCCGAGATATGTGTTTGGGTGTTTTGGCCATTGATATAAAAATTAAAATAATACTGTGCCTATAACATTTAACAGAATAGTGAGAGACATGTATACTAATAACATTCCCGCTGGGGAACTTGCTTACGCCGAAAGTGACACGACTCGCCCGGTGGAAAAGTCAGGGAGAAAAATCTCATTCGTCATTTTCATAAAGATAAACGACACTGCAAAATCCTGAGCTCCTCCTCACCGCTCGTGTTAGTGAGGGATATTTACAACTCAGCTCACTGACTGAAGAGCGAAAAAGCAAAAGGATCACGTAGCCTCGGCCTTTCCCCATTAGCTTTGGAGGTTAACGAAGGAGAGGGGAGAGACGAAAGGGGGACGAAAGGGGGCCGAGAGGAGGGAAGGAGGGAGAAAATCTTTCAACTCGCCATTCATAAATGACCTGTACTGAGAGAAGCGTGAAGTTGTATGCTTAAGATTAATCACAAGGTTCCCCATGAAGCACTGCAACCAGGCCTCTTCTCGTTATAACGAATTCCCGGAGTCGAGAGAGAACTTATATGAGGGGACCAACATTTTTTCCTCTTTTTTCCTTTTTCTTTTTTAATCCCATGGATTAGTTTTTACATATATCGACAAAAAATTGAATCATGTGCCGCAGGAAGCATCGATTTTTTTTAGAAAACAAAGGAATCTGTTGCCTGGAAAATTTCTAAAAACATCACAATGGAGTTGGTAAGTTTTTCTAAATCGATTTGACGTTTTTACCATTTAGGAGAGAGCAATCTAGTAATTTACTTTGCAGGGTAACAAAGATTCTGAGGATAAAATTTACCTCTTATTCACCGTGACCCTCCAGTTTATAAAAATTGAAATTTTGCAACATTTTTGCACGGTGCAACAAAATACCCGGTGTTGAAGACCTCGGCATGGAGTAGAAATCTGGATTACCAATCAAGTTAAGTAATTATCTTACTTCTTATTCTTCCCTTCCCTCATCCCTATTTTTCCCCCGTCACCTGTTTCTCTTCCCTTTCTCTCCCTTAATGTGCTTGCTTTATGTTACTTTGTTCAATATCGAAGGGTTTAAATTGTTTAGGTGTACTTAAATAAAAAAGTGAAGACCCCGGACTCTATAGAGAAAAAAGGAGGTATATCTTGAGGATCGTGTAACCTGTGACGTAGGTCGGTACAACCTGGTCAGCAAAATCCGGAATTCGAAAAATGAAAAACGGACCATAACGCCCGATTTTTTTGCTTAAATCAACTCATGATATAATTTCAAACATTTTATATAGTATGCATTTTTTCCATAAATTACGCCATTTCCAAGAAAATCCGTGATAAAATAGCCGTATTGACCTTTGACATCAAAAAAATTCCAAGATGCCCGAAATGCAAACACCTTTTTTTTCTCTATGCCTGGACTCCTTTTTCCACGCACCGCAGAGCGAGGCGGCAGTTGTGAAATATCGCAGACTCCCGTGCGGCTCCATATATCGTTGGTCCTCTGACGTAAGGGCGTATCTCGATTTCCACGTGAACCCTGTTGTCCATATAACTCCGTGCTTTCCAGGGCTCATGTTAAAATCGAGTTACGTCCTTACGTCAGAGGACCAACGATATTTTGGGCTTAATAAGAGCGTCCGTTAACTCCTCTACCCAAGTCATTACTAGTTCAACCTAAGGTTACCGCTAAATTGACCGTACATAACTCAAACCGGCTTCGTTATCTGAATAGCGTAGAGCCTCATCTTTAGAGGAGAGCGAATGAGGTCAAGTTCGTATGTTGCTTTAAATTGTTCTTATGGGAAGGAAATTCCTATGAAGAACTACGTTAACTTATCGAAACCAGTGCAAGATAAAAATTTTCTGATTTATTTAAAAAGAAAATATACTAAAAGAAGAAAAAAACTAAAATTCGTGGTATACAAGTTTAGAGATGGATTAGAATATCAAGGAGCGCTGCTTTCTCCAAAGAAAGAGATGGGGGCGGCTGAAGTCGTTTGAGAAGTGGATATGACTCTTCCCTCTTGGAGGTGGCTCATTTTGCCTACCCTTCCAAAATGAGGCGGAATAGGTCGTTCATCAAGAACTTACGTAGCAAGCGGTCTGCAGTTCCCTTCGCCAAAAGTCTCAAAAAGTTTGAAAACCTGAAGCATTTTCGTTAGCAAAAAGAAATGACTTGAGAAAAATACAGGCAACTTGAAATGCAGTCTGACTTATTTCGGTTGGATCCGTCGAATCAATTGTGAATATCTTTCCTCGAGGGTAAATTATTATAATACCAATCATTACCTGATGCTTATTTTGAAATGCATGTTGCTAAATTGTAAATTTTCCATACCACTCATTAGACATTTTGAATAGAAAATTTCCACAAAGTACTGCTCCTGATCTGAGGCTCATTTGGACTTATTTATACCAAAAGAAACCATTCCACGCAAACGCTACGCACATAATTTTTTTCATAGAGTACATGGAGTCGTAATGTAAGTGGGAAATATGGTGCCTAATAGGTAACGCATTTACATATTCACTGCATCACAAGAAACACCTAAAATTAACTCGTAAAAACTCTTAGATCGTCAAAAAGTAAAAGTAGATAAAGAATAATGATTGCAGTTCTAGGACGACGTACAAAACACGGACAAACGACGGACATTAAACTAAAGTAGGAATATTTTAGGAAAAACAAATTCAAGTATACTTTTAGGGGTAATAATGTTTCTTCAATGTAACATCCTCAAAATCTCAAAAAAGGTATAGAAATGTGTTTATAACGTGAGGCTCCGAGATCTGATTATTCGTATATGAATTCGTACATTCGATTCTGACGTATTCCACACCACTATTTTGGATCGAACATGTATCGAAAGCTCGGCGCACATCGGGCTCGGACCTCGTCGACCAGAACATGGCGCCAGCTCTCCCATTCACATTACGACTCTATGTACTCTGTAGTTTCTTTTGACATAAAAACGTCCATTTAGAGGCGGCGCAGTGTGGTCGGTTTCGGAATGAAGATCTCGACCGACGAGAAAACGTCTTTTACTCTCGTGGAGTGGTCGAAGATCATGCCCGCGAGTTTGACGTTTGGAAAGCGAGGAACAGGGAAATTCCGTTCCGAATGATCCGCGTTTCATTTCGCATAATACTCGGGACTGTCAAAAAATAAAAATTTTACGAGAGGGTCATTAATCAGCAGGGTCGAGGCTCCATTGATAGAGCCTCTCAGGCCCATTCTTCAACCATCGCCGCTAACTCCCCTCCCCATCTCTTACCCTGTCTTCCCTTCTTTCGTCACATTTTTTATATCCACGATTGCCTGGTTGAGGGAGGAAACCCTAAATCCAATGATACTGGCAAAATTTTCATGCATCAACATGCAGATGATGGAAAAGCCGTCGAGCAAAAGAAGGTTAACATTTATTAAGCCAAGATAACTGATAATATTGGAGCTTCATACAGGCGGGTCCGTCTCTCTCGAGTTCTCATTTTCAGAATATAAATTGTCCATCCTTAAAATTACATCAATAGGTAGACGTTAAAAAAAGCCATTTTACATTGAAACATCGATGTTTCATGATAAGCAATTTTTTAAGTAAAATACCCTTTTTAAGAACAATCTCGAAAGACTGTTCATAGTACATGGTCCATTTCGACGGTAAATCGCAAAAATGCGTATTTCGGTAGCGGTGTTTCGAAATTTCCACTCCTTCTTATATTTTTAAAAAGGAGACTGAGCCAACATAATGACTTGAAATGTTTCATAAATTTTCTATTATAAAGACAAGAAAAATCACTGAAATTTGTAAAAAATTACAGTTAGTAGTTTTCCATGTAGAAAATAAAGTATAACAAGAAGTCTGCAACGCCGCACACCGAGATACGAATTCTGCAGCTTCATCATCGATAGGTCCAAAACAAACACATACACAAAAAAATTACTCCACACTATAGAGCGCATTTTTGACGCAATATACACGGAGAAAAAAACCTCGTTCGTGGGGCCCGAAGTTTAGGTCATATGGATCTCTGAGTTTTCGGATTGAGTATCTGAACACATTAGGTCTAGCTGTCGAGGTTCGGATCACACATCTGAGACTCCAGTTCTTACATCTGAAGTACTTCAGATGTGAGAACCGAAGTTTTTCGGATGTAAGAACCGAAGTTGTTTGGATGTGAAGACCGAAGTACTTCAGATGTAAGAACTGGAGTTTCAGATGTGTTATATAAACCTCAGCAGCTAGACCTAAAGTGTTCAGATGCTCAATCCGAAAACTTCAGAGATCCATATGACCTAAACTTCGGGTCCCACGCACGACGTTTTTTTCTCCGTGTAAGCATCATCCTTAGCGTGACGAGCAACTGATGAGGAAATTCCTTCATACTTGAAGATTTTTCTCAGTGCTCTGTTCTCTCCCCGGAAAACACGTTTTTAAAGGTGAGAATCGGCAATAGAGCCTGTCGCTCCCCTTTTGGAGTCAGAGCGAGATTCCGACGGAATGCATTGAAGCACTCACTTCTGAACGAGCACTCCGGAAACGCATCTTTAATGGTTCTTGAGTGTTGAAGGTTGTGTCGGTTAAAAAATCGGGCACTCACGTAAATAACACCCCAACGGCTAGAAATACTCCCATCGACATTCTTGCAACCGTTACCTTACTCAAGCGAGGCCTATTCACGTCACAAGTCAAAAATGTGGTCCTTGGCCTAAATTAATCGCTCTACAAAGAATCAAACTTTAGCCCAGGCAGGCAAACAGTTGTCACTCTCAACTGACGACGATATGTGTCTAATGTGCCGCAGGATGTTAGGCACACTGCCGTGCTGAGGAGAACCGCCGTATGAGTCTTCAGACGTTGCAAAATCACCTTCGATAAACTATTTGTCTGAGAAAAGCAGTGCTGCAATTTTGTTTAACCAAAAATTTCGGGGTTCCCAGTATTAAATCCGATTTCGCAAAGTTCTGAAAAAAAATCCGTTTTTTCCAAAAGCTCCGAAAAGAGAATCCAAAATACGCCTAGCTTTGGTTCCAAAGATCGTCAAATTTTACAAAATAATCATCAAATTTGATAAAGAAGAAAAAAATCGGCGAAACTGACAAAGAATCCCAAAATTCCGAAAAAAACTAAAAATTCCGAGAAAAGTTCCGATTATTTAAGAAGTTCCAAAATTCGGAATTAATTCCGGGAAACGACAGCACTAAAGGAAAGTAATGCACATGTTCTGCATGTAATGCACGATGTTCTGCTAGACATTTGCAGATATTTTAGATTAAATTGCGATCAAAATCGTATAATGAAGAAACTGCAAAAATGAATAGAAGAGGAAAAAAACCAAGAAGCACGCAATCTTTAGTTTTAACCCATTTGTACATCGATCTTGTAGAGTCAAATACGTCAAATTTTGAGCGTTTGGTTGCGCGTACACCTCGCTGCAGCACAATAAAAACACAAAATGTAAAAGAAAAATTTAAAGTGCTATGGAAATCATTAAATTTGACACGAAACCACCAATATTTAAAAAACACACACTATATTATTATTCTCCTTTGATAAAGTGATACATATGTTTTCCCATCAATTTAAATGAGAATAATGAATGCAGAGTGTGCAAACATTTCAAAACCATGAGTTAAAAAACGCTGACTATGCGAGTATAAATATTAAAGCCTAACAGAGCGGAGCGGCGTGCTGCCAGCACGAGAGACTCACTGGCGCCTACAAACCTAAGTGGATACTTCGCGCATTGCGCAATAATGGAAGTATCCACTTAGGTTTGTAGGCGCCAATGCGCGTTCCGCGCTGGCCGCCCGCCCGCCGTGCGGCGGCGCCTGAAGGAACTATTTCACAACAGAGGTGTTGCACAGTATTATACGAAATTGAACGTATTAAGAATGACAGGCATCCCTTAAAAGTACAGATCTTTCCTCGCAAAATAAATCAAGATACTTATCGTACGCAGGAAAAACCTAAGAGCCTTTAGCTGAGGCAAATATAGAGGTTAGCTCAGAGAGGTATAGAGGCTTCAGGTATAACAAAGTGGGAATTTCTTGAAAGATAATTAAGTCCTGTTACACCAAAGAGGTGTAGAGAGTTTTAGAGAATTTTGTCTCATGGAATTGACGCTCCCCCATTTTTACCAGAACTCTCAACCTCAACTATATATTATTCTCCGTTGGACCAAACAGACAGAAAAAAAAAAAAAAAAAAAAAAAAAAAAAAAAGCAAACCCCCATTCATCTAAGACATGTTACATTTTCATCCAAAAACGTCGTGAGCAATATTGTCGTTTGTATTTACATGTGGGCCAATTAACTTTGGGTCTCAACTGGCACGTGGACCAAAATTCCCGTGCCGAAAAAACGCGTAGACGTAAATTACTGGAAGAAACAGGTGCGCGGACAAAAAGTCGTTGACGAAATGTCCTATAACCGGTTGAGAAAAAGGAGGGAACTGTTCCGTTATAGGTTAAAAAATCTCCTTTTCCCTAATTTTTTTCTTTTGATATTTTTTATTTCAAAATATTTGTTTTACTTCAAGGCATAAATGTTCCCGTCGATGTTTCTTATGAAATAAACTGCAAATATTCATGAACCTATACAATTTGCTGGATAATACCCTTGGGAGGGATCATTCATGTTTCGAGATGAGTGTTACTAATGCGCCCCAAAACCGGCTAATTTTTTTTATTTATTTTTATTTTGATAAGGCGGAGATGACTAACGTACTCGCTGGGGAGAGAGAACCTTTCCCCTTTCTTTGTCCATGATGATATTCAAGGATTTGTCTGGAAAACTTCGAATTCTGGGGAGGATATCGGCACTCGACGGAGAATGCATGGCGTCAATGGAATGGCGGCGAGAACTTGAAATATTTTCAACACACATTTAGTCGCTCCTCCGACGAAAGGGCGTATCTCGATTTTCGCATGAGCCCCAGACCACATCGATTTATGTGTGAAACAGGGCTCACTTGGCAATCGAGATATATCCTTACGTCAGAGTGGCGACGATTCAACGTTGCCAAAGTGACGAGCTCAACGCGGAACTAAAATGCTGTCGTGCTAAGGAAGAACGTCGCACGAGCCTTCAGACGTTGCCATATCTCCTTCAATAAATTACGAATTTACGGAGAAAGTTGCCAACATTTTTCTTTAAATCTTTCAGACAATTTTGCCCGCAATTTAATCTACAATATCTGAAAATTTCAAGGAAAAATAAGCTTAACTTTCCTTACAAAAAAGACATGTTTTTACTCAGAAATTTGGCAACTCCCGAATGTTCATACGGCGTTCTTCCTTATGATGGCAGGATAAGGGTTGAATTGGTAGCGAGAAGCGAGAAGGGCTGAAACGTCTGCTCGGCGTGACCGGCTGGGGAACGTTTAGTACATTTCTGGTATGCAAATGCATCTCCATTCACGATATGAGATATCATTGATGAAAAGAATGCAAGAAGCTGCTCGAGAGGGTGTGGATGGCGGAATCCATTAGGTGGATTGCATACGTCACGAAGAATGACTAATCGAAGATGAGGGGCAAGCGGAGAGCCAGGCGGGCAGCATCCATTCCCCGACGCGACGTGGCGCCGACATCCTGCAAAAAGCCGAGATTCCCCTTTCTTGGGCCTTTCTCTCGGCTTAAAGTCCTTTTTATAAGCTTATACCGAGAGTAAAGACAATGCGAATCCATTTCTGATTGGTTCCCGTATTTTCGGCCTTCGCAGTGCCGTGCCACAAACGGGAATAAAGATTACATTTTCACAAATTGCAAAGATTATAAACTGGAATGGACCGGGGAATCGGGAGTACGGCAAGGAACAAATGGAATGAGAGAGGGAACGGAGACAGGAATTTGGGAATGGGTTGATCAAAGATTAGAAAAAAACGTCCTATTTGTTTAACCTTTTTTCCCCGTTTGTGACATCCATAAGCCGCGTTGTCTCAACTCTCTCCATAAAGGGACTCTTCTTGGGTCTTTCTCTACGCCATTTTTGTCAGTGGTGATTCCCTCGGCTGCAGCGTTACCGAATATAATAATGAGTGAGAACATGCAGTTATTAGAAAATAGACCTGGTGGCGTCTGATTGGAAAATGTTTTTAACCGAATCCTCCGTTTTTTGTAAAATAATCAACGTTAAAGACTCTCAAAAATTTATTGGATGATTAACTATCGACAAAACTCATCTTTGAGTGTGAAAAAAAGTTTAAAAAGGTGAAAAGGAACTGTTTTACGCATGCTAGCAGTAAATACAGTTCTCTCGCGGAATATTATGAAATTATTGTTGTCTTGTCTGGAACGGCGCACAGTGGATCCAGTCAATTAGAGACGTCAGACATAAAATTTTTGACGAAAACTGCAAATTTTTACGTTTATTTCGTCACATTTTAAATTTGAAGGGGTGCTTCTTGAAGAAAATTTTACGAGAAAACCAACGAAACCACATTTAGAACCTCAAAGTTTTGTATCAACGGAGTTACGAGCGTTTAAAGTTTCCGAATTTTGTCCGACCTGTCCTATTGACTCGATCCAATGAGCGGCGTCAATTTTTACCGCACATACTGTTCCCCCAGATTTCCTCCAACTAACGCATGTACGTAATAACGGCAAGCACAAAAAAGGCTGATATAATAAGAATAGGGCATGGAGTCTGCGTGAATTCATTTCTCCTAATTCAAATTGGATCGATAGGAAGGAAAACAGTATAAAACCGAGGGAAACGCTCTCTATCTCGTATAATTATACCCTAGTTTAGAATCGGGCTCCTCGCTTCCTAAATGCTGCATCTTCAATTTCCTCAGCTCGTTAAGCAATCCGCTGCGATGGCGCTCTCCTCAATTTTTAGACTTAACATAGAAAGCTCGCGTTGAGCTTTGATCGAAAACTTTCAAGGCGATAACGTAGTATTAAAGCTATATCGACGGCGTGAGTCCACAATCACATACCTCGTTTGCGGTGTCTGAAAATCTCCTCCTCTATGGAATTTTTTTTAAAGGAGAACAAATTGACATCATGCCTTGAAGTTTTGGCAAACTTTTCTTCGCGCAGAGAACGAAAATCACGGCAGTTTTGAAGGATTGCCGTTGAGTAGTTTTCTGTTTAAAAAATAAAGTATAACAGGAAGTCTGCGACGTCGCAAACCGAGTTATGTGATTGCCGACTTACACCGTCGATATGCTCGTAGAACAACATGAGTTGAACCCAAGTTGCGACGGGGAAAAGGTAAAGTTCAAAGTTGAGATCAACGAATATCAATGGCTACTTGCAGTGCAGTATGTGCAATCAGTATTAGTGCTCACTGACAGGAACAAATGCCTTTTTTAGGCGAATCGACGCCGGAAGTTAACAAATGTTAAGGTATCGAACAAAGTTTGCTTAAATATTGGTTTCACTTTAGATCCTTGGCAGAAGACGAGCCCACCCCGCCTTTAAGCATTTATTTTAGCTATTCCTTAAGGAAAAATCTATTTTACGAACGCTTAAATGAATCCGAAATTATTTAAACGAGAAATATTGCAATATACTTGATCTGTCAAATTGAATGCAATATCTCGCTTCCATATATTTTCAGCCTTATTTTATTCAACTAGCAGACTGCACTATTCAAACAAAACAAAGCACTCAAAGCAGTTTGTTTTGAGAAACGGACGTTATTTTGATTCAAAATATGAATATAGTGGTTAAATTGTTAAAGCGTTAGAATCTTGAAGATTTGGAACTGCCTTAAAGTATTGAAGCAACACAAAGCTCCAACACAGTTTGCCCTCATGCTGAAAACTATATACGCTCTTACGGACAGTCTGCTTTTATTATCATGATAGTTTCACGATAGGTTGTAAAAAAGCAAGATTTTGTTGCAAGGCTCCGACTGCCGAGCACTCCTCGAATACCGTCGTTGTTGAGTCACTCGCTTGTTCGATCGAATTCTTATGTGGCTATTTTTTTCTGAATTAATAACACTGCAAACTACCTAATATGATAAAAATGTTAAAATTGAAACTTACGAGGAAACCGCACGTGTTGTATTTCAAGAGTAACCAGACGCGGATCCAGAAGTTTAGTAACACCGAATTTTCTCCATTTAAACTTATGTTAAGAAATCTATTCTCGTTGGAGCACCTGGCCCCTCCATGAATCGATGCATTTTAATAGGTTTACATGGAGGAAAACAATGTTGCCAATTTGCTGGATCCGCCGATGAGAGTAACTGGCGATAAAAGGACTTACCTGGAACAGAAAAAACATAATTCATTAACGAGTGGAAAAGGTAAAGGAATAATCATTTGAAATTGCAAGGAGAAAAATAGTTGATCACATTATTTGTTATAGTTGTGGAGGTATAGCGAATATATTATAGAGCTGAAGACGAAGAGCAGCAATTTTGATGATGAACACTTGTTATCCACATGCTGCATGCTTTCTTTGGCTTCTTTTAAAGCACAGAATTGATGTAGACCACTCTCAAATGATTATTGGAAACAAAAAAACGTTTGTAGTCAAAAATTCTGTCATCAATTTTTGTCTATTTATGAAAAAAAAAAATCAGAAAATATTGTCTTTCTGTAACTAAAAGTGTCTCTCTCATGGATGGTTTCATATTGACGGTGAACTACAAAGCATGTATCTCGGTTTAAACACATGCAGATTATATTGAGAGACGACTGATTTTTTTGCCCAAAATTGTACGTGTATTTTCTACGTGTCCTCCCCCGATAAGGTTTAAAACTCTTTCTTAAAAGTATCACGAGGCAATGTCTCCTTGACAAAAAGGATCGTAAAAACTGTAAGTGGAAGTAGCAGAGATTTTGAAACGCCAGATCGAGATAGCTGCTTTCGTAGCTTTACCGGCGCTACGTTCCAAAACTCGATAGTGGTGCCAGTTCTGCTGATACGGATATAATAAACCCGAACTGAAACGGGTGTAATCAAGCAACGTTAGTGACCGATTAGGGAGAGAACGCATACGTATTCTCTCGGCAAACGTATCATAATCGATTAATAATTCCATGCCCGGTCGACTAAATAAAGGATGAGCCATTGGAATCGGGTGAGCCTCATTATCCGATGGCGTGGTGGTCTTTCTCGAGGTCATTAGTCGTTAGGGCGCGCGTTTCGTAGCAGCCTCGATAGGCCATGAATATACACAAGCCATCATTAACTAGGCCGATCGCTTTGACATCGAGCCATGTGTTTCGCGCAGTAATTATAAGTCACAAGACTCTGATGATACGCCACGAAGGCAACACAAACAACGGTAAAATTCAGCGGAGGAAGGTTCCTAAATCCAGCCCATGAGAGTATATCCAACTCCTTGTTAACGATTAACGACACACACTGGGAAAAAAGTCGCTTGGATCTAGAGTCCAGACTCATCATAACATTGACGCAAGAAAAAATACTCTTGATTCAATCCGAATTTTTCTTGAATTTAAGAGCCACGTTTCTTGATATAGGCGGATTTCCTTTTGATTCAAGCAGAAAGTCTGATTGAATCAAGCTTATTTTTTCTTGTCAATGTTTTTAAGAGTCTGGACTCTTGATCCAAACGACTTTTTATCCCAGTGTCCTGCGCAAAAAAGGAAGAAGATTGTACCTAATTAGATTTCACGTCTTGTTTGAGCAACGCTTGCCAAAAAAAAATCTACCACTGAACTACATTTCGAATCCAATCCAATACAATCTAAGTGATTAGTTTTTTCTAATCCCCATGGAAGCGTTGTAATGACGGCTTAAAGTAAAAAAATATTGCAAACATAACGTCAAAATTACAAAAATAGTGACGCCTTTTTCTTCGTATTACAAAATCGTCAGTTCGCAGATAGGCGATATTGTTGCTTAGCCATCGATATGGGTCTTTTTTCAACCTCTCGATGAAGGTATGACTGGTGCGTACTGAACGCTGTCCAAATGTAATATCGGTTTAGATAACTTGAAGGGTGGAGGTTTAAAATCGTGTATGGTCTGCAAGTTAAATTATCTCAGCTCGATACAACTTCACTGCCATGCTACGGAAGAGCGTCATATGAACATTCGAGAGTTGCCAAATTCCCTTTGATAAAATGTTTGTATTTGAGGAAAGTAATGAATATTTTTACATTAAAGTTTTAGGAACTTTGGAAAAAAATACGAAGAAAATTCTCTGAAAATTTGAAAGAAAAAAATGCATAAGTTTACCAGGGAATTCGTGTTTTATCAAAGGAAATTTGGCAGCGCCTGGAGGTTCATACGGCGTTTTTCCTTAGCACGGCAGTTCAGTGGACCAATGTGGGTTGGAAATCATATGTGCGGTGAGCTTAATATTTAATAAAGCCCCTCACACATATCGATCATCGTAATTGACAGATTTAATCACACAAAACGTGTCTTTGTACCGAAGCATGGAGTTTTTTCACGCCCACACGTGTGAAGCTGTACAAACTTTTCTCTTTGAATAATTTAACTGAGTAATTCAACCGATTTTACAGGAGAGGACACTGAACCGCGGTACGCGTGTGAGAAGTGTTAGATATCTCAAAGAAACTTTCTTGATAAAATTTCACGGTCGTATGGGCGTAAAAAATCTCATCGAATATAATAGCAGTGCTAAATTACACAATGATTTACGGTCCATAAGCGTCCGAGCGAGTCGAACAAAATTGTCTCCTTACTATACTTGCTGATAAGAGATCTTCAACAGAGTTGCAATAACTCAATCGACAAAAAATAAAACCAATGAAAACATGACGAATGTGCTGCTGAATCGATTAATTTCAAAATTAACCTAATTACGCCATAACAAATTTATTTATGAACGACCGCGAAAATTTATTTGTGTCCAAAAAATAATAAGCCTTTTTTTTATTTTTTCAATCGTTGTTACACCAATGTTCCCTGCGGATGACAAAACAATCGCCAGGAAAATAAACATCCCTGAGCAAAATCAATTTTCATTTGCTCGCTATTAAATGCAAATTGATGTTTTTCCCGTTCACATCTAATTAGGACATCGATATCCAATGTTTGTCTACAGCAGCGCTTTAAGTGAATGATTCTCTGAAAACGTTTGGACAAACTGCTCGTAGTCACTTTGACGAGATGGGTTTCGTGAGGAGAATTTTGTTGTTACAATTAAGTCTGATGAAGTTGTCTGTTGTTGAAAGTAAGTCTAATTCGATGTGAAATCAGATGCACTGTCTGTCTAGGGTGAGCTGACGGACTTGATTAACTTGGGCCATGGATCAATCCTTTTTCATGGGTTTAAATGGATCGCGTTAAGCAGAAAGGAACCAAGCCACATCAACTATTGCCCAATTTGATTTTGAAATTTAATTTTTTACATGAAAACGCTTGTGCGGATTCATGTGTAACATTCAGTGGGTTTTTTGCAGAGTACGAAGCAAATTCCTTAAAATTTTCAAAAGAGTCCACACAAACGTTCTCTTGTAAAAAATTAAATTGCCCCGTTAAATTTAGCACCGACTGATGTGACTTGGTTACTTTCTGCTCAACGCAGTCCGGATTGCAGATCAATCAATTCATTGCAAAACGCACGACACTCCACAGGTAAAATAAATAAAAACTCACAATTTTTGCCTTTCCCTCCACTGGAAACATGAGCGACAAGGGGGGTTTTGGAAAAACCGGAATCTGGGTCCGTGGTTTTGGCTTTTCACCGTCGGTATGCTTTTCGCACGCATAACTCTCTTCAGCGAAAAAAATCTTTCGTTTGTTAATTCGGTGCTCTCTGGGAAGCTTGGATCTCTAACATCTCGGGGGAACAGAGGATAGTTGAGGCATTGCGGCGCTCAGCGACATCCATTGTGTTCTTTTGGCTTGACACGGGGCGATATTAATCCGTCCCTGGTGCCTCGTTCTCGCTGCGCCTGCAGCGTGAAACCACGTATGTGCGTGTTTTTCCTATCCAAATTGTGCGGTTGTTGCTGAGCAAAGCTGGAATCTGGTCGCCGCTCTTTTCCCGGCGCACAATGGATTGAGTCGATTCGAGATGACGGACACAATTTTTTTGACCAAGACTGCGAATTAAATGTTTATTTCGTCAAATTTTAAAGTTTGAGGGGTGCTTCGTTAATAAAATGTCGCGAGAAAACCAATGGGACCACTTTCAAGACTGCAACGTTTTGTAATGATGGAGTTATGCGCTTTTAAAGTTTCCAAATTTTGTCCAATTTCACCAACTGACTCGTTCCATTGTGTGGCGCATAATTTCACCGGTTCGTTTTCTATGATGTATTCCTGCACTGAGCAAAAAGTCGTATAAGGTCGCCGACGCTGCCAAATTTCTTTCGGTCAAGAGTACGAATTCATAAGGAAAATTGTAGGTGGTTTTCATAAAATTTTCCAGAGCCTAATAACCGAAATTTAATCTAAATGATCTAGAAATATCCATGAATAATAACTATTCTCGAATCGGAGGAAATTAGGCAGTATTTGAATGAAATTTGGCAATATTTGAATGCTCGTACGGGGTTTTTATTTGGGACGGTACTAAAATTCATCGGATCTCGGTGAGCGTTCTCAGGTTTCCTCGCGGGGCAGTTTAAAGAAGATATCATCGGAGCGAGGTTACCAAGTTGTGCGATAAACTATTAATTTTACGTAGGGTTAAATCGAGAGAGATTTTGATTTTTGGTACTAAACGGCGACGATGCATCGGAACATCCGGAAGAAAAACGAGGATCCGAAATCTCAAAACTCTTGTCTTCTTGCTGTGGCGGAAAAGAGCACTTGCCAAGTAGAATTGCAGTGGCGTGTCGTGTTTTGCGATACATCGATTGATCTGCCATTTAAACTTATCAAAAAGGATCGATAAAAAGGGTGTTCGCAGAGAACAGTTGAAAAATCGATTCATTACGACAACATCTAATGGATAAATATCGACAATTGATCATTCACGCCTCGCCACCATAAAATCGGTGTTTATGAAAGGATTGGAGTTTAGTAGGAAGAAATTTAACCGACTTTTTTTTATGAAAAAGAGGGATCCGCTTGTTGCGAAATTGCTTTGTGAATTCCTGTCCATAAAAGCTTATATCCAATTCAAAGTTTCTATCTTCATAAAGGGCAGAAAATGTGTTAATTTATTGGGATATATACTATAATATATTATGTCATCTTGATTTTTTCATTGAAGAAAAAAGAAAATCGTAAGCTACAATTAGCGCAATCACAGATAAACATCTTACATACTACATGCATATTTAATGTATTCTTTCCTTGTCCTATCTTTTAATTTTGTGTACTATCCTTGTGTGATCCCTACTTTTTAAACTTTTTAAATTCTGTACTACTATTTTGATCTCTCCTGTTTTTAAGGTGTGAATGGCTCAGATGTTAAAAGCACCAGATAAACGTATCTACCAACCAACCACACATTTTTTAATTCAGCCATCGATGAACTATTTCTGATTGAGCTCATACTCACTGAAATAAGCACCGATTTAAAAAAAAAAAAACCGCATACCGACCTTCATTCGTCACCCGTCAATTTGTCTGTGTTCGAGCGCGTAGGAGGTCCGCCTGAAAAGCACCGCGCTCGAGGTGAAATTATGAATGCGGTTGCTTAAAAAGGCCCAAATTCCTCGTTACAACTCGAAAAAAATGGATGTTGATCATGCATTTGAGGGAATGATAAATGAGTGGTTGTCGACATTTGTAAGCAGATCAATGATAAGTACGCGTCGACGCTTTAGGTTTATAAAAAGGCGAAATCCACCAGTACTGCCGTGCCAAGGAAGAACGCCGTATGAACCCTCAGACGTTGCCAAGTTTCCTTTGATAAGAACCGAATTTAGTGGGAAAAATTGTGAAGATTTTTTCCCCCAAATGTTCAGTTAGTTTTGTACGCAATTTAATCTAAAATACCTGAAAAGTTCAATAATAAATGATGCATGAATGTTGTCAAAAATACATGTCTTATCTAGTAAAATGTGGCAACTCTCGAACGTTCATACGGGGTTCTTCCCTAGCACGGCAGAGTAGATTGCTCCGACTTCGATTCTTGTAAAAAAAACGAACCGTTTCAGCCAGTTTTGCAACCTTGGAGTGGGGTTACGTTCCTTCGTTAGGGAAACGACGAATTCGACGGTGAAAGTCGGCAATCACATAACTCGTTTGCGGTGTCTGAAAATCTCCGCCTCTACGTCATTTTTTTAAAGGAGAACAAATTGATATTATTTCTTGAAGTTTTTGCAGAATTTTCTTCTTACTGAGAAGAAAAATCATGACAGTTTTAGAGAATTGCCGTTGAGTAGTTTTCCATTTAAAAAATAAAGTATGACAGGAAGTCTGCGACGTCGCAAACCGAGTTATGTGATTGCCGACTTTCACCGTCGAATTGGACGTATTTATGCTATATAGGGAACTATGTTGCACACAATGGCGTGGCGTGCTTTGCGATATATCGATTGATCAGCCATTTAAATCTATGGAGAAGGATCGATTATCAATGTGTTCGCGGCGAACACCTTGACAATCGATTCTTTACTACATCTTCAAATGGAGAAATATCGACAGTCGATCATTCACGCCACGCCACTGGTTGCACGCAAATCCTAAGCATAGTTCCTTTAAGCAAAAATACGTCCAATTGATCCGTTGTTTGCCAAATATTTAGTTCAGAAATCAGCAGTTCAGCAACATTTGTCTAATATATCGATACGTTTCTTTACTCCTGATGTACATTCGCCTTACCCCAAAAAGTAGGCATGTCTGTATCGCCCATTTTTATATTTAAAGCGTGTGATACGCACAGATCGTGTACAGATCGTGTGATCGTGTAAATGTTGTTGCCCAAATCGTGAAATGGCGCGAAAATTGCCCATTTAATGAACGCAATTACACGATCTGTGCGTAACACATGCATCCGGAAGCTCTGTTTCCGCAACCTCCGGCAATCAGTTATAAGGTTTTCTTTATTCTCATTTTTTAAAAAGGAAAGGACAAATTATTTACAACGATTGAAATCGCAAATGCGAAATATGTGTGACAGCCTTGCGGTTGCGAGATTTTTTAATTGGTTAGCTTTCTCCTCGGGCAAAAACGATTGAGAGCGGCCAATAAGAAGAAAGTGTGCGCGGACGCGGTTACTTTTCGCCACAAAGTATACAATTTTGTACATATTTAAGAAGTTCGAAGTAATTTCGAACGAGATCATCAACGCAAAGGTTCATCACTTGACTATGTAGATTTTCCGTTTAACACATGAAGGTGACGGAAAACAGCATGGTAGGGAGCATACAAATAGACTGATTTAGTGACTGATTTATTCGATATAATATGGAACTCTCGGTTCAAATCAAAACAAACATGACTTCATGCACAAATTTTTCATGAGTCAATTGTGTTAATTTATTAAAATAATTTAGTCATTGTCCGGTCATAAATCAATTGAGGACGTATTAAACACGAGAAATTTTGATTGTAAGAAACACTTGGACGCATTTTACCACCATGGCGCAAAGGTCGCGAATGAGAAACAAGGTTATGTGTTTGTTTACTTTCGAACCATGGCGTAGCAACTAAATCGGTCTATTCACGGGATGCAAAAAGTGTGACATTCATTTATTACACACTTAACTAATTGAGAATTCCTCCGTTCTGTTGTTTGTACGGGTGATATTTTCCGGATTTTCTGATGTTTTCATAGCAGTTTCAACATGGAATGGGCTACCGTCATTCAGAACTTGTCCACTGACTTAACTTTGAGTTCTCTGACTGTTTATGAAAAGTATATCCGCGTGACGAAAGTCACGCCAATTCACAGAATGCGACAATACGTTTCCCTAATGTTTGAGGTACCGGGTCTTTCGACTCCTCCCGCAAAGTTGTTGAGTGGCAAGTTCGACTTCCCTGCGGTGATATGGTGCGGGCTGAGAGTTGAACTAACTTCATTATCAGAAGGTGCTGGCGATACCATTCTATGAATGGACTTCATAGTTTTTGATACCGCCATCCAGTGATGCCGATTTGAAACTGAGCAGTGAGGGTTTGGGAAAAGGAAGATCGGGTTTATACCAAGACAGAAAGCAAGTCCTAGGATTCCTCTCCTTACACTGAGCTTGGATCATGCAAACAATAAGGCTAAATCGCCCTGTAGATGTAAAAGGGCTGCAGTTACGTTGGTCATAGAATCGTGTTTAGATGCTTGATTCTTGTAAATCAGCTAAAAGTAACTAGCTTTGTCTAAACATCAGCTCTCTACGTTCAATATTAACGGAGATAACGCGGTTCGAAAAATTCGCTCTATGACGTCATCCGCGGCGGTAGTGACACCCTCGGTTTCTTCCACCTTGCTTTCATGCGGGTTTAACTTTCACGTTGAGTAACCAGTGAACATGTGAACAACTCCCTGACGAATGAAAGCAAGGTGGAAGAAATCAAGGGTGTCACTGCCGCGGAGGTTGACGTCATTAAAAATTTTCTAAAGCGCGAAATATTGAACGTAGAAAGTTGCTGTTTGGACTGACCTTATTATTTTTAGCTGGTCCACAAGAATCAAGCATCAAAACACGATTCCATGATCAGCGCAACTGACCCATTCGTTTGCATGACACCGTCCAATTCTGATGCGTAAAACGTTGTTTTTTTATGCTTCTTCTGATCCGAACGGAAATGATCCTCGTACAGATATGCTCAAACAAAAATTGCTGGATACTGTAATGAAACGCTTTAGGTCATTATCTAATGTACCCTTGATACTTTCCAGAAAAGATTGGGCAAATTGCATGCTGACGATTGCTTCATATCTAACGAAGTAATTTTCATAGTGTGTTGAAGATATGACAGCAAAAAGTATTTAGATACCCGAGAGATTTTTTTACTTTTTTTTTAAAAAAAAAATCCATGTGACTTTCAAACGGAGGTGCGTGCTCCCGCTATGCGAACAACGACCGTGTTCTGTACCGGAAGTGTGGTAAAATTTATCTTAATAACCTTTGGATTCGGCTAGCATCAGGAAGAGGATTATATTCAAACGCTACGCTCTTTGCATTCGAAATGTCCTCATTTCATAATCCACCTCCTCCCGGTCATATCATTACCACGGTTGCCAAAGCCGTAATGAGTTTGCCCTCCAAATATGGTTTGAGGTGCAGACTCAAACGAACAAATTTCACTATTTTCCCTCTTAGGCAGCGATTGGACACTACATGCCACTAAAATAAAATATGATATGATTGAAGTGTTGATGATCAAAAGAGCAAAAATTCACTTTTTCTAACTTCTAGAGCGCCACAAAAACTGTCCTTTTTTCTGGCACAATGCATCGGTTTGAATTAGAATTTGATTTACCCTTTAGGATCTGAGTGGATTATACCCGGGAATTTTTAAAATTAAAGTCTATATTATTCATTGGATGTTACAGATGTTAAAATGGAAAAACATGGCATGGTAAAAACAACAATAGAAACGTGGGATACAATGCTGTAACACAATTCATTCGCACGGAACTACTCGGCCGGTGACCCTGGATATTATCAAATGCTGAAAGAATTAAGACGGTAAAAAAAAAGAAAAACAATCACATGAAAATAAGTCCGGGTTATCAGCCTTGGTGGGAAAAAGGACTGAACCTACTGATCCTAAAGAAAGGATCAGTCCTGCTTTACGTTGAGGCTGATCCCACGAACCCACTGATTTATTTTAATACGTAATTGTTTTTCTTATTTTTACTTTTTTTATTCCTTTGGCAGTTGATAATGGACAGGATCACTTGCCACAACGTCCCGCATTATTTTATTATATTGGCAACATATAAAAGTATGCAAATTTCTTCTGACGAAAAAAAAAAGGTGTAACGAAAAATAGCGAAAATGGGGGAAAAAAATCGTTGCCCTCAAGATAAAGCATTGGTATTAGGACCGAACTATTTAGTATCCCAAAAGTAACATTGTAACCACAACTAGAACAGTATGTTTTTTCCTTAGAATCCAAAATGATCACAGTAAGAGCAACGATTCTTTCTGCGTGAATATAGAGACTTTCATATGGAAAGTACCTCACAACTCAAAAAGAGGGTTGGGAAAAAAAGGGAATAGAGAGCACGCTGAATAACTTACAGGCTTTGCGATAGAAAGCGAGAGAGAGTCAGCTTCGAGATGGCATTATTCTTCAGTCCGTCGAACATATTTAACCTCACAAATCCAAACTTCGCCTCACGCCGATCCGTACGCGTTCATAGTACACCGGAAAGTCCCTCAACTTAAAAGAGTTACTCCCGCACTGACATTTGTCACATTTTCTCGTTATTTCCTTATTGAGTCTTCTCGGATAAGTCTCGCTTCGATTAAGCAGTGTTTCCTGGGAAACTACACGAACAACAGAAAATTGTGTCTTTTTTGTTGTTAAATATATAAGTAAGTAATAAAATTGAGGCAAAAACCTGATGCTTTGAAAAATAGCTTCCTTGAACTTTTGATTTTTAGCGGTTGAAAATTTGCACTAACTTAAAATGAAATCGTTGAGGAGTATTGCAACTTTAATTTCTTAGGCCGATATAATTCGAAATTTTGAAAACAATCAGGAATATCAAAATTTGATTGAGTAACCCGTGTCTGCGTTTGATTTGCTTTTCGATTTACTACCTCTTTTTTAACCAGAATACAAGAACTTCGAGTATAAAAAATATAATATTTTCCAATTAAAACTGAATAACAATACAAATTTGACAACAAAATTGATAATTCACCAAAAAAGTGGACTTTCCTCTTTTAACTTTTCTGTTGATACGGCAGTATAAGATGTTAAAGATCACATGGTTTACGCGGGAACATAAATTTGCTGTCCAGCCAGATGTTAGCGCAAAATTTCGAGTTGTATACAACTTTAATGAAAGCAGTTTAGTTGATCACACAACAGAGTCCCAAGCGGCCGATTTTTTTTGACCACAAAATAACTTGATGGCCTTCCCTCAAATCATATAGGTAATTGCAGTGGGTAACAAATTCTAAAAGTCCTTCACTAACAATACGAACACACGATCACTGAAAATAATTATTGAAAAACTTGTACAATAATTTCAAACGTAGGTGCTCGCAATATTGTGTATTTTTTCTTCTTCTTTTTTCCAAAATTCGTTCATGAATCAACACGGCACATGCATATAAATGCGAGAGTTTCAAAAGTTAAAATCAAAAAGGCGCGTTTCGTTTGTTTATATTTTGATTTTTGCGATTCCGCGCGATATTTTACTGCGAGGTTGCCGAATAAATGAGGAAATGGAGAAGAATAGGATGAGGTGACGTCAAGATTTAAGAAGTGAATGAAAAGGACGTGGGACGGGGGTGAGTTGGGTAAGAAAAATAGAAAAACAGGGGGTTGAGGGAGAAGATAAACAGTGTGAAAGATAGAGCGGGCCGTAATACGCCGCGAGCCGTAGAGTCAGCAAGCCGCGAACGTTAACTAAACCGAAAACTCGTGGGGATGCCAGACATTTCAGAGATAAGGAGCGCGCGTGTCCCTCCAAAACAGTGGCACCACCCCCTCCCCCCGCCACTATCCCTTCCGACCCCCCGCTCGCGCGGGCATTGGGCACTACCCCCTCCCTCCAAACTTTCACTCTTATGTTGTCGCGCCGCCAACCACCGTGGCCGTGGTCAAACTCACCGCCGCCAAATTTAAGAGCATACATAATCCGTGCTAGGGAAGAACGCCGTATGAACATTCAAGAGTTGCCAAATTTCCTCCGGTAACATTTTTATTTTTGAGGAACGCTATGAATATTTTTCCTTTGGAGTATCAGGGACTTTTGGGGAAATAATGAACAAAATTATCTGGAAAATTGCAAGGAAAATATCCACAAATTTACTAGGAAATTTGTGTTTTATCAAAGGAAATTTGGCAACGCTTGAAGATTCATACGGCGTTTTTCCCTAGCACGGCAGACATAAACTCGTCACCTGGAAGGAGCATTCAGGGTGATGACAGAGGAGCAAAAACTACAGAAGGGGCCCTTCTTAAATTACGTAACGCTCTAGGGGGGGGGGGGGGGGAGTCGATGAGAGCCTCACGTCATTTTGTTCGTGGTCAAAGGACTTAAGAAACCTACGTCACAAAAGCGTAACGATGGGTAGTCAAAATTTCCGAAAAAGTGCATTAAGGACGGCCCCTAAATACTTATTCAATTATTCGTATTTTCCCGCACTAGTTTGAAACCAACATTGGATTTGCAAAACACTTAGCAGCATTGCCAAAACCCGGACTCCAACTATCAATCCACAAAAAGGTAAATTGCGGTTTTAAGGAAAAGCGCCCTTTGAATTTGTAAACATTACCGAATCTTCTTCGACTATTCGCAATTTAATTGAAGGTCTCTATCTTCGGGGAGAATATATTACTCAATTTTTTTCAAAAATAAATATTTCATCTGAGGTAATTTGGCAATATTCGAGTGTTAACATGGAGTTTTTCCACAGGGCGGCAGTGAAGAGGTGGAGAGCACTTTGCAAAAAAATAAACAAAAGAAAGCCCATGGAACAAAGGACGATCCCCTCCTCATTCGCAGTTCCGAAGGTGTCCGAGAGGTTATAGGACACTGTGCAACACCTCTGTTGTGTAATAGTTGCTTCAGGCGCCACGCCGCCGCACGGTGAGCGGGCGGCCAGCGCGATACGCGCATTGGCGCCTACAAACCTAAGTGGATACTTCAAGCATTGTGCAATGCGTGAGGTTTCCACTTAGGTTTGTAGGCGTCAGTGAGCCTCTCGCGCTGGCAGTACGCCGCTCCGTTCTGTTAGGCTTTAATATTTATACTCGCATAGTCAGCGTTTTTTTTTACTCATGATTTTGAAATGTTTGCACACTCTGCATTGATTATCCTCTTTTACTTTGATGGGGAAAAATGTGTATCAATTTATCAAAGGAGAATAATAATATAATGTGTGTGTTTTTTTAAATATTGGTGGTTCTGTGTCAAACTTAATAATTTCCAAAGCACTTTAATTTTTTCTTTTACATGTTGTGCTTTTATTGTGCTGCAGCGAGGTGTACGCGCAACCAAACGCTCAAAATTTGACGTATTTGACTCTAAAAGATCGATGTACATATGGGTTAAAACTAAAGATTGCGTGCTTCTTGGTTTTTTCCCCTCTTTTATTCATTTTTGCAGTTTCTGTCGGCACAACTGCGGCTTATTGAGATTAATGTCGCTTGGAAAAGGTTTTACAAATATTTGTCACGTTTTAAAAATATAAATTTTTTCAAAATGAAGTAATAATTTCGTAAAGAAAAAATTAAAAAAATAAAAAAGTACCTATACACATATAAGGTATATTGTGCATCAAATATTTTAAGGATAGAAATAAAACCAAATATTCACCATTGACAATTTAAAAAGATGATTCAAAAGGAGAAAGTAATAACATTTCATTTAGAAAATGAGCAACCATAACAACACCTCCTTCTCTCTCAATTTCTCATTTCCATATAGTCGATATAATTTTACATACCGACTAAAATATAACATCTGGACCAAGTCACCGTTGCTTATTTTATGGGTGGGCGTAAACTACTGGACAAAAAAGGTGCGCGGACAGGAAATCGTTGACAAAATGTCCTGAAACCGTCCGAGAGCTTGCTCCAGAACAATGTTGTAAAATAGTCGCTACAAATCGAAATTTTAAAAAAAATTTAGGTGAGAAAGAGTACAATCCGTTTTGTAGTGACATTTGGCAAGGAACAAATTGAGTTACTCAGAGCATTTCCCTGTTAACACGTTTAGTTAGGAAAATCAACCTGCTCACAGCTTGAAAAGTACAAGCCCAGAAGTCAGTCCATTTTGTGAGGATAGTGCATAACGCGCCTGCTACTTGAACAAGAAATGGACGTATTTATGCTAAAAGGAACTATCTCACACGCAAACCCTATGCACATAGTTCCTTTTAGCATAAATACGTCCAAATGCAATGATGATGCGACCGAGTGCAATTCACAAACAAGTGTCGATGCCATGGCGAATCAAAATTTGTCAGGTTCATAAGTAATTGACAAAAGAGTGATTGGCGCAGCGAAATCTTCAGGCTATAAAGTCGTCATGGAGGAAATGTGAAGGTCATGAATCGATGTTGAGAGGGGGAGTGGTCGAGAAACAAATGTAGCCATTTTAAGTGATGGATCGTTCACATCGCACATTTTTTTATTCTTGCGATAAGATTTATGCGCTTGCTTGTCAAATGTTTGAGAAATTCCCTGATATTTTTGGAATTATACGTTGTGGATGTTGTTTACATTAAGTTTGGCACAGCTAGCTTCGGGACTCACGAGAACGGAAGAAAAGAGAGAGGAAGAGAGAGAGAGAGAAAAGGGAGGGAGAGGGGGGAGAGACAGACAGAGAGAAACAGGTTTCTTGTTCCTGCCGTGGAGCGAATGGCTCATTTTGTGGCTCGGTGCACTAAGATGAAGACCTGGAAGTGGGTGTGGAGGGTGGTGCGGATGGATTTTTTTTCCTGTGGGTGGGAGTAAGTGTTGAAAAATTGGATTCGCCCCTCGAAAGTTTTGCTCTAAAGTTTACGCAAACTTGAAAATTCACATTCAAATGTATTTTAATTTTAAGATGCTGAGAGAAAGGTCTTGTAGAGGGTCAAAAACATTGCCAGCTGTTTTCAGGATATTTAATTCGACATCAAACTGAATTGGAGTATCTAATTTTTTTAGGAGAAGGTTGTATGATCTCTGTACGTAATGAGTAATTTTCTACTTCGTTCAGTATTGAAGGTGTATCTTCATACCTGCATCAGCACATAAAAGGGTCATTTGATTAAAATTAGCCTCTCCAGCTTGGCTGTTGAGGAACTAGCTATGGATTGATCGATAACCAAAGTCTTAAGGGACTTAATTCAGTCATTGCGTTTCATAATTTTCATTCGAATTTATTTTTTTTTAAAGATAAATAACGAATATAGCGATTTGAAATTTCTCTCCAACGTTTGTGACTGGGTAAAGAAAAATAAAATACAGTTTCAAGAAAGTATAACGCGAAAAGGTGATTTTACCGTCAATTGTTAAAATACAATAAGACAAAAATTTCCGATATAAAACGCTTATTCGGTTATGAAGTTTTCCTTCATAAAGTCACTCCCCTCTCTCGTAAGATCAGTTTTATACTGAATTTCAGCACTATGGCAAAGTTCCCATCTTTCTGTCCAAACAACCCGGTGCGTCTTGAGCGCAATCTGTTCGTAGTAATACACAAAATATACATGTAATACAGTAATATGCAATACGATGTTATACAGTACATGTAATATAGTAATAAAGCAATACAGGGGAAAAGGGCAGACGACTATGTAAGAATGAGGAGCCGCTGGATACAATTTTTGGGACACTTTTCTTTCAATGGGTCTACGCGTTTATTTAGGTCACTTTAGCCCCTCCATTTCCTGACTCTGCGCAAATTAGCTTCAACTTGATAATCCATTATCAGATTCAGAATGATATACGCGAGCATTAGTGGTGGCTTGAAGTTACAAATTTCACATAATGATCATAAATACGGAATGTGATGGAGTTACTTAGCACAGGAGTACATCCTACCTTCAAACGGATTTATGCGCTTAAATGCTTGTGCGTTTCCTACCGACGCGTAATTGCGGTCTTGAAAACTCGCATCCCCCCCTAAATGGGCTCGTTTTCCGCTTCCTGCCTTATCGGCTCCCGCACTCAGCTGACATCTTCAGAGGAACGTTAACTCGATACAGTCGCGAATATTTCTTCATTTTACTATGAAATAATACTAATCGATTCATTTCCGAGGCCTCACTTTCATGTCTTCCTCTCGTTCCCGAAAGGAACCCCTTCAATTCTATACGTAATGTCATTGCAAAATTCTGATACCACTATTCGTGCGTAACGACAGTCATTTCGCATAACCAAAATATTGAAGGCGTATCTCAGGCACAAAACAGTCAAGGCTTGGTGACTTGCTCGCTTATTATGAAATTGATCGACTGGATTTACGGCCAAAGTAAACCACAGTACATTTACCATGTGTTTACATTGGCAACGACACGCTGTCGTTTTTTCGAGATTACCCCCCCCCCCCCCAATAAATGCATCTATTATTTCGTCAATATATCGAATCACACAAAAATCAAGTTTCACACTTTGCCCGGTTGAAATCAACCACAAAACCAGTGCTTTAAGAAAAATGCTAGGCCATAGAGTAGGAAAGAGAAGACTATTCTTATAATGAAATTATTTCTTAAAAATGAGTGCAATCAAGGTTTGTTCTTAAGAATGTTTCGTATAATAAACAAATTTAGGTGTACAAAGATATGCCTGTGAAGATTTACACGACCTAACCGAAAACTTAAGCATAAATATGACTGTTGCAAAGGTATATTAGCCCTATATTATACATACATGACTATAAAGATAAAGCCATTGATAAAATCGATACTATCGACACAATGCGGTTGTAGTGTGTGTCACATTGGGTGATTTTTGACAAATAATCTTTTTTAAGTTCATTGACCGTTGAAGTATTAATGCTGAACCTTGTTCAATCGATCATCCATCATTCATTACAGAATTCCCTTCCTCCGTAAGTGCCATACAACTGAATCTTTGGTGGACAATTCGTTCCTTAGAGAACCTTTTCGTGGGAATAATAAAGCCGTAACATACATCAAAAATTTGAAGACGAAGACTATTTTGGCGATCATTACCTGCCGATGGCTAAACATTTAACGGCATGGACCTGTACTTTGGATATAACTTTGACCAAAAATAAAACTTTTAAGAGTCTCGAAACTTGTAATGATGTCGTAGTGTTCAGATTACATTATTTGAGAATGGAAACAAACTGATGGAAACTTTTTGAAGACATCGTTGAAGAAGAAATCTTAAGCTAGAATTGTTACGTGAGTCCAGATTTCGAAGCGGCCATGGATCCAAAATCAATTAATTTCTTTTCTTTCTTTTTGTATCTGACCTGTTGGATGGAATACATCCACCTACAACGAATTAATCGTCTTTAAGAGGAGTCCTCTTCGATAAATTCAAGGCATCAGTCAACAATGCCTACATAATGGATCCTTCTTCTTGGCTCCATCTTTTGTTCACTCCTCTTTCCCCTCCTTTCCCCACCCAACTTCTTTTCGAGTGAGCACATTTCGATGTAATTGAAATGCTGAGCTTCCCTATAGATTACTGCAAGCGTTTCTAACGTTTTAATTGTCAGCTTTTGGTTTCAGGGCCACCTTCAACCCTAAACTAGAGGAATTAACAAAGCCTAAGTCCAAATCCTCGGGATGATAATTGCAATTAATTAAGTTGTAGAACCTGCTCCTCGGCTGTTTGATCGCTCTCTAGATCGGAATTTGCTTGACTCTGCAACTTCCCTGGGAGCTTACTTCATTATCTTTGATCAATAAGTCCGTCCGATAATGCAGACACTCCGCTCCTGATACGAAATAATTGAATTTCACTCAAGGTCAAAAGATTGAATAGCGTCGTCCACAAAAACGCTTAAAAAGGGAACTTATCAAACTTAAAAACTAGTTGATATTATTGAATTAAGAAATGTGTTACAATGGCCGTTCAAGTATTACGTATAACTCTCTGAGGAGGAGGGGGGTTTGAGCCAGCGTTACAGTGCTTTACGAGGATGGAATAGAGGTCAAGCCCAGCGTTACGTAACAAATACGAGCGCGGGGGGGGGGTGGCTTTGAAAAAAGTGCAAATAATTGAAAACCCCACTCTTCTTTAATGGATCTTTTCACACCTTTGTCGATCTCTTCCCGTCAGCGAAATATCTCCAAAAAACCCGAATTTTTTTCAAGCTGTTCTCTCAGCGTTTTCTTGATGTGTTGAAAATTGAGGGGGGGAGGACAGGCCAGCGTTGCGTAATTCAAGAGGGGGGTGTAGGGTTGCGATACGGGTGCATTACAAGGAAAGAGGAGGTGTCGAAAATCGGAAAAATTGCTTTACGAGATACTTTAACGGCCCCTAAACGAAAATTATCATGATTGAAATGCAGCTCACGAAACCCAGTTTTGAAAACAAGCCATTTAAAATTTTAATTTGTCACGTTCCGGGCTAAAAATTGTCTGAGTAGAGTGTGCCTTTACGTCTGGACATGAAATGAACCGTTGGCAACTAATTCTTTTGGATACTAGTATGTACTTGTTCCTAATTAAATGTTCCTAAATTTATGATTCCATAAATCAACTTGACAATCTTAGTCCTCCTACAGCCCCACTGTAAGCATTAAGATATATATCTTTGCAATTATTGACAGGTTTCAAATGTGATGTAAAGTATACAGCGTGTGGGTAGAGACAAATCACGCAACTGACACTACAGTTATAGGTACCACGTGAAATGAGATGGAAGCACCTGACCCCCACGTCTCGCCCAAAATAGTGCACTAAATGTTTCAAAATTAAGCTGAAATGGCAAATTCGATAATTTTGAATGTATGATGAGGTCAGAAAAATCGGGACATAAGAAAGAAAGAAAAGAAAAAAAAGCGATAGTTTTATCATTGCAGTTGTAAATCCTGTATCATGTGGCAATAAAATAAAGACCGATAAGATTCAAATCATTCTCCTAAAATCATCATAATTGATACAAAACTAACAAGATGTGACGCCATTTTGAAACCGAGGAGAGGTTGTCAGCTTCCGGCCAAAGTAATCAAAAGCGCCATGTGACGTTTTAAAATTTCCGTAGCCATTTTATTTTTTACAGAGAAATTGTTGGTTGAATCTGTTTGAAAATTTCACTGAATATAACCGGTAGCACAAAGAAACTTTAGTGAAATTGTCGGACAAGTTCGTTCAACAATTTCTCTGTGAAAAAAATGAAATGGCGGCGAAAAGTTTGGAACGTCTCATGGGGCTTATTGTGATTCTTTGGCCGAAAGGTGACGAGGTGACGTTTAGGAGAGAAGCCTTAAGTTGTTTTGAAGCCTACGCAACTCAAAGAGTGCATTTAGAAGAACTAAACTGGCAATGAAAACAGTCCAAACTGGATTGAGCCGTTCCCACCCGTGCTGTTGCGACAGTCAGATTCAAAGAGCGAGGGGTATACAAGTGTTTACGATCCGGCCTCAGAAAACGAGAAAAATAAAAGAGAACAGTTTTCTCGCGTCACGGCGGCGGGGCGCGTCCCAGTTTCTTGAACTCAATTTTGAAACAATCCTATCGAATAAAGAAGAGGCATCTTAAAAGTTGTTCCCCGCCCCCTACACAAAAATGCGATAGAATAAGAGCCAGATCATAAGCTTTTAAACCACAAAAATGGTTTGATCCCACTATTTTGTCTGCCCCTACCCCTTCTCTCAGAAAGTAAAACAGATTGAAGTGGTAGATAAGTATGTAAACAACCAAAAAGGTGAGATAAAAAAAATTAATTCGCATTATTGCTTTAAAAATGTGGAGACTTTACAGTTATATCGGAGTGAATGGAATTATTTTTTGAAAGAATCGATTAGAAAACGAACGAACAAAGAAAGAGACGAAGAAAAAAAAGAACAAGCAGATGAGCTGATGTGTTGAAGAGCGCACCCACCCGATGCACTCATATCAAAGTCTACATTAAGTAAGGGTAAATTTATTTTGAGAATGAACAGAAAATAAATACAATACATGTCTTGATTTCAAAGATAGATATGTTTGGAAAAGCCAATATACCACTTTCGGTCACGTCCGCCATCTTTAATTTTGTAATTGCGACAATTTGACTAAAAATTCAAGTTTCATGTCAAACAATAACCCCCGATACAGAGTTCCACAAACATAAATTGAACAAGAGCCGAGATAGCATTTTAGGCCTCGACTGCCATCTTGGATTTTGGCATTTTGAAAATTTTACTGAACATTTGAGTTTCCTGTCAGAAAATACATACCGGAACATATCGCGCGTGCTCGAATACTATCAAAGTTTCAAGAAAAAGTTTTCCTTCAAGTGAGACTCTTTAGTTGGCCTCATTAATAATGACGATTCTTTATTTTTAAATCAATGGTAAAATTAATTTTAATTAATTAGTTTAAGTAATTAAATTCTTGTCCCAGAAAATAATAGGCACTAAATATACGAGCAGGTAACTAGCAAGGTACAGCAGTTAAAAGGTTGACACGCCATTTTCAGTAGAGCAATTCACTTGAGTTAGGTTCGAACCTAAGAATACAACTATATCAACTTCGGTGTGTTGCACAGTATCACGCGCATTTGAAGGCGTTTTATATTGGCCCGACCGTGACCTACGCAGAGTCGCGTGTTGATGTGTTGACTTCGAGTGCCGTTTTTGCTACAGTGTAACGTTGAAATGCAGAACGTTGAGTAATTTCATACTAGTGCTACGAAAAGTCTAAAATAATATTCATGGTTAAAATAATGTATTCAACTTTCTTTTAACAAATGATGAAAGCCTGCATTTTTCATGTCAAGAGGTTCCTTTTCCATGTCATACATCACAGGTAGACGCAATGAGTATACATCGTAATATAAAATTATTAGGACAGATAAAGTTAGACTTTGAGTAGTTTTTGTGATATCCACGACCCCCTTAAAATTAAAAACAATACAGGTATTAATGTACAACATTGTTGCTAGGCATATCCAAACCGCGAGTAATATTGAAATTTTGATCCCATAAAAAACCAGTGTCTTCAATTATTAGTTTATGCGCCACGAAGTTTTTTTTCCTTGCGATAAAACGTAAATATTTACACTTATCGCCGTTCTCCTACCGAAAAACGTAACTATGTTAAAAATGAAACATTTTTAGCTAGTATTTTTACTCAAAAATCGTAGAGCAGTTTAAAGTAAAAATCGTCCTAACGAAGTTTTGCTTTATATCAAAAATTCAGTATCGATTTTTGACAGAATTTTCACAGTCGTTGTTTGGCACAAAAAAGAAGAAAAAAAATCGAGCCAATTTCACGATTGTGGGATAGAATTGCGCTCCCTCGCCTGGGAAACGACGCGGAGTTAGATGCCCTATCATGACGTCATGTTGCATCCGTCTTTCGAGAAACTAACCTCGGACTACTTATACTACGTAGTATAGGATTTAACCTGGCAGTAGCTTTCACTACGTGCGTCGTCTTTGATGCCCTTGCAAAGACAATTTACGCGAGTGTTCCGCTGCTTTGTACTGAGCCACATCTTGAGGAGGTTTCGTGGAATTTCGGCGGAATTTGCACGATAGTAACTTCCAGACGCTACGCTCGAACGCTAACTCCCCCCGTGTCCTTTCTGTCAAACGGTGGATTCAATTAAAGCAGCAGCTCACTCTACCATAGTTCCATTGCATCACCTGTAGCGGAATCCGAGCGTCGACGTATGTTCATGCTTTAAATTCCTCCTTTGAAGTTTTATTTTATGGCTGGGAGCAAACACACCTCACGCGCAGGGCCCGGGTGTCTCGCAACCCTCATGTTGTCGCTTTGCAGACATAAGAAGCGTGACTAACTTTTGAGATGCGTCGGTAATGTAACATTGCGTTCATGATAGGACGCGATGCTACATAATTGATGAGTCTAGTGGCGTGGCGTGCTTTGCGATAAATTGATTGGTCTTTCATTTAAACCTATGGAAAAGGATCGATAAACAGGATGTTCGCATCGGACATTTTGATAATCGATTCTTTACCACAGTTTCAGATGGAGAAATATCAATAATCGATCAGTCACGCCTCGCCACTAAATTATAAATTCAAACTGAAACTTATACCCTTTCAAATTTAATTTTCTGCATGTCTTCGGTAATTGTAATGTAAAACATGTAAGTTGCCTAATTCTAGTAACATAAGAATGCTCTTGCAGGTTCCTTTTTGCAAAATACAAGCCATTTCCATCCGTGACAATTGCCCTCAGGAGCCGGAAGGGTCCTATGCAACATAGCAGGATTTTCAACAATGTCTCCTTATTCCTCTCATCTTATAACTTCGTACAATGGACGGCTCGTTCGTTTTTCCAAAACGCGAAAATTTGCAACGAACAGGTTAAAACCATGTGGTTCATTTCAAAACTCTTCTCGAAACCAACATAACGTTAATTGTTTAGACACTGTAGATAATGACTGTCCACAGGCTGGGAGAATTGGAGGTATGGCGAGAGGCCTTAGAACATCTTTATTCCATCGGGAGCCAATGAAAACTAATTACCAGCTCAGAGGGACACTGATTGCGGGTCAGCGATGAAAGGCCTCGATGATACTTGATCGAGATGAATGGGGAGCGACCGATTATTTCACGGCTTTCATCTCGTCGGTTTCAATGAAGTTACCATGGTAACTTGCTAAGATAACGAGCGCGCTTTTAAGGGCCCTAATTCAATAGACAGCCGTTCTGTTTCTGATTAGCTTGCGTAAGTTGCCATGGGAACTAGCGTGGACGCATCGCCGAGGCGTCAAGCTGGGCTCGGTCTCTCTCGTAGTTGGGCTTCAATTACTTAAGCTACGGTTCCACAAGCAACGTGCGACGCGACTTTGGCCGCACGGAATGAACCAGTGGCGTACCGCATTTCGCAAAATATCGATTGATCTGTCATTTAAACCTATGGAAAATGCTTGATAAGCAGGGTGCTCGGAGAAAACGCCTCAATAATCGATTCTTTACCACAGCTTCAAATGGGAAAACATCGATAGCCGATCATTCGCTCCTTGCCACTGGAATGAAGCTAGCAACCGAGTGCAATGATTTTAAACCTAACCACACGGAGAAAAAAACTTCGTGCGTGGGACCCGAAGTTTAGGTCATATGAATCTCTGAAGTTTTCGGATTGAACATCTGAACACTTTAGGTCTAGCTGCTGAGGTTTGGATCACACATCTGAAACTTCAGTTCTTACATCTGAAGTACTTCGGTTTTCACATCCGAAAAACTTCGGTTCTCACATCTGAAGCACTTCAGTTGTAAGAACTGGAGTTTCGGATGTGTGATCCGAACCTCGACAGCTAGACCTAAAGTGTTCAGATGCTCAATCCGAAAACTTCAGAGATCCATATGACCTAAACTTCGGGTCCCATGCACGACGATTTTTTTCTCCGTGCAGCACCTAGAACGTTATCGAGGTGAAAAACCTCGCCAAAAGCAAGATCAACCTAATCGTTGAAACTGGCTTTGCCGACAAGATAAAAAAAGGCTTTCAATTAAAACCATCCGTACCATGTCGTATATGTCGAATTTTTAATGTCTTATCAAGATGACATAAATCTCAACGATCATGCCGCTGCAGATTTAAAATCATTACGAAGACGGAATAGTTTTATTGTTGCACTGAAAAAGGCCCTAGTACTTTGGGTCGAAACGTCTGCCCCCGTGATGAAATTTGTTTGTGAGTTGTGTTCTCATCTTTTGCTTGTTGTGTTAACATCATTCAAAAAATAATTCACTGAATTATTTTTTGGGTTTTAGCTCGTTTGATATATTGGTTGCATTTTGCAAGAAGGAACCAGGAGCATTCCAATGCTGCTAAAATTGTGCGACTTCTTTTGTCTTGGAAGAAAAACCTGATTATCTATTAGAAGTTTCCATTTTACTTGCAAAAAACTGTAAATTTAAGACAAAAATTATCATGTAAATTTCATATGTTTTCATGGTTTCAGTAATTTTATTGCAAAGGATAAAGTTGCACAATCTTAGCACCATATTGCAATGCTTCTGGTTCCTTTTTGCAAAATGCAATCCATATCATTTAACATGATTCTCCTTACATATGTATGTTAGCTTGATTCAGAGAAACGCAGTTACACCATCGTGCTGGACACGAAATTTTACAGATGAAAAAGAACTTGAAATGCAAATCCCTGACGCATGCACGAGTTCCATCCACGTCACATGTTGGCTGTGATAGCGTAGCTTCGGACTGGAGTCGCTTCATAGGGCGCCTGTGACATTCTTGGAATTGATTGCGAGCTCCTCACCCGACCCGAGCGGGTGGCGCCTTTGGCTCCTTGATGAGCTCCGCAAGGGCAAGACTTGTCTGATCTTAAATCCTGCGGCTTAGTCCGCACGCAGCTCAATCTGAAAGGCTCCCCGACTCCAATACCCCCTTCATTAGGGATCCAACTGGGACCTTTGCAATCGGGTGTTCGAGAAAATAATGGGTCCGTTGCAAATGTCAACTGTAGCGAAAACGAGAAATGCTCCTCGTGGAAAGTGGCTCAGAAATCACGGTAAGCGCATTACCAAAGTCTGGGATTCACCATCTAATAAGAAACGTACACTCCCCCCCTT
Source organism: Bemisia tabaci (assembly GCF_001854935.1). NCBI lineage: Eukaryota > Metazoa > Arthropoda > Insecta > Hemiptera > Aleyrodidae > Bemisia > Bemisia tabaci. The sequence continues at coordinate 1,910,192 of NW_017566728.1, forward strand.
TTTTTAAAAAATATTCTTACGTTAAAAAGTATGCCAAAGCAAGGGATGACGATTCATCGCAAAGTCAGGTAGCATTTAGCCTTTGCCAATTCACTCGAAGTAGTTTTTGAACCATTTTCAGTTAAATAAAATCCTCCATTCCTTAAAAGATACTGGAAAAATCGGAAATAGCGCCTAGGGATACAACTATGTACGTGCTTGTGGGACGCCCGTGTTGCATTCACAAAAATTGAAGGCACGCTGACTTTTGTTGTTTTGACAAAGTGACACGCTAAACGCTTTGACTTGGAAAAAACATGTTATGTTAAAAGTGGGCGTTTTATTGAATCATCCGATCTCCCTCTCTACATGTATGGCTATAATGAACTCGAGGGATAATATCCAAAGCAAGAACGCCGTAACACAATTCTAGATTTTTCTCATTTTTTTCTCAGAAATGTCTGTTGCAGGAAAAGCAATAAACAACCGTTCCACATGTTCACAGTACCATGGTGGCATACTATCGATAGTTCACTCTGAAAAAATGAATGATGATTTTAATGAGATATTTTTTTTTTTTTTTTTAATTATTATTTTTTATGTAAACGGGTCGTTTCATGCGTGGAGGTAACGCGCAAAATCTGAAACTGAGCTATCACGTTGCGCTCTTGCCGTCGAGCGGTATGTGTTTAGCGACCATCGGATTTAGAAAATACCAGACCACGTATCTTGGTCTGCGTCGTTTCATACTTCCTTTTATACTTTACTTTTTTGATGGAAAACTACTCAACGTCGATTCTTGAAAACTTCTGTGATTTTCTTTTTCTGTCCGAGGCAAACTCATTGAAAACTGCGAAGGATGATGCTAATTTGTCCTCCTTCAAAAAAACAAAAAAAAAGGGAGGGAGGTTTTTAAACACCGCATACGAGAAACGTGGTCTGATAGTTTCACCTTCGCACTGTAATCAGAACGCAGTATACGTTTTTACTTGGCAATTTGCCTAAAAAACGATGCGTGAGTTGTTACGAACACCAAGGCACTCGAGAGACAGAATTTTACAGGAAGCATGGAGAAAATTGAAGCGAAAGGAAACACCCGTCATTCCCTAATTCCCATGAATTTCTTTCACGGTAATATCCAGTATTTTTCCGCAGATCAATTTCTGTAGCCTTCCTTTCCCACATCCATGTCATGTCGCTCGCAATTGCCTCGACAAAATGTGGATGCCGACAGTTACATTTCTCCTTCGGCCCTTTTGACAGGTCTTGAGGGGCGAAAACAAATCCCTGGAATAAATTTTTCCTCTCATCACTTTTTTGCTTGAGGTATCTTATGTCAGTGCTGAAACTCTATTTTTTACCAGAACAATTCATCTTGCAAAAATAAGCACCGACCGTAAATTGCTTTCCACCTAGAACACTGAGGCTGTCCGCGAAGTGAACTTTTCTTTCTTTCTCCTTTCGACACTCAGAATGTTTATTCGTGCCCAAGATTCGTTCATTTGGAGCTCTGAAAAATGACTGTTTTCCTAAATTCAATACAGAGTAAATGGCAGTTTAGCTACCGAGATAAATTCTACCCGTATACAATCTCTCTCGTAAGAGATCGATTGAAAAGAATATGTTATTTGTAAGGAACTATGTTACTTTTCTACATAATAATCAGCCGCATATTCAATACTCTGACCCATAAAAAAGCGACACCCGGAAGAAAATCTAAGAGAAAACGTAGCGACTGTTTTGCCCTGATTCGCTCGCTTGCTGTCTTGGAAGGAATATTAGGTGGACTGCATTGAAATCCAAACGGATGTATTGAAATGCTTCATTAAAAAGAGAGAATAAACAAAAAAAATGTCTGCCTATTTTATTTTCAAACAAAAAGAGAAAAAAAGACAAGACAAAAACGGTATTTTTCTGTTTTTCATTTCCAATTAATTGTGGTAGTGCCGTAACTCAAGCTTGGGTAGCGCCGCATTTTTTGGGTTAGTAGCTTAATTTATTGGGGGTACTACACAATTAATTAGAAATGCCCATATCGTCCGACAGTCCCTACCTCTTTTTCCCGTGGATAATTGAACAAATAAAGAAGTAATAAACTGTAACCCGGTGGAAGACAGGCAGCTACGCTATAATCTTGCGTGTACCCTGGAAAATGCTCTCGCATTTTAATTACATAATTACCATAATGCGTTACTTGAAACGAGGCATTTTACAAAAAAAAATTAAAGTTCCCGGATATTCCACAGATTAACGATCTTGAGTCCGGAGGAAAAAAAAGGAGAGGTCCACACGGTGCGCAACTTTGGTCAAGGATGGACGTGAAATGAAATGAAAACGAAATGGCCACCAGACATTAATAATATTTATGTCAGGATAAGCCTTTATTTACCGCTAACTCCTCCCCTAATAAAAGAGGTGTTGTGCAGAATGGTTTATTTTTTTTTCAAATGGGCTTTTTCTACCTCGGAATGTGAGATTAGATCATATGCCCCAAAATAGATAAAAATGTTGGAGAAATCGAAGAAGGCTTGTAATACAAACAATTTAATATGAGTTGGCAAATAGCTGTTACGTAACATTAAACTTGCCTGTGATCGTTTGCTTTAATTTTCTAAACACCTTTGCCTGTCAACATAGCCTTTTGCTGAAGCAAAAAATAATACGATCAAAAATAAAATTAAAAAACAACCGTTTCGGCTATACTCCTTCATGAAAGTGCATGTTCCGACAAATTAAAACGTAAAGCCTTAAACATGAAGACAGGTGCCATGGTAATGGATTTTAAGTATTAGTTAAATTTAATTTCTTTATTGCCTTATTTTTGACGGACTTGATGGTTTTTCTTCAAAACTAGCTCATGAAATTGCACTAGGCAAGTAATCAAAGCTAGCCGAGGATACTTATCTCTCAATTGCCCGTAAGTTGTATTGACAAACACGTGTCTATATTTTGTGTATGATTTTACTACTTCTGTCCAGGTTCACTTTGATAATCGGATATGACAGTAACTAGCGGTCAAAAAACAGTGATGAAAGCCGCAAAATGATTCGTTTCTCTGTATAATAGAAGTCCTATGCCCCTCCTACCTTCTCTCGCTTTCATAGATACTGACACAACATCACAGAAGTCCCTTCTCTAATAATGTACTTTATAAAACTGTTTTATACTATCTAATCCCGACAAAATCGTGACACAGCGAATCCAGGAAAATCCAGTCTAAATCCAGAAATTCCAAAAGTTATCTTGTTAAACTTTTTCCCGAATTTTGCTTCGCCCATCAGTTGTCCTATTGATTTTAAACTCCAGGAGGTAAAAACTCACAGAGTGCTCCACTGGAAACGAATTGTTAATTAACTCATGAATGATTGATACACTCAATGATGAATCGGAGGGTCGCGTAACGTATATACCTGCGAAAATCTCAACCTGCTGCTCTCTCCGGTGCGGTCGCGGTGTCTCGAACGAAATTAGTTATTTTTTCACGATTTGCCTTTCGACTCCATACGTTTCCATCAGGGCTCTTGAAGCATTTAAATGAATTTCAATTGACTCTTTGAAAAGAGAAAAAAAGATATGTGCATTGAGCACTCAGAATTGAAAAATAATTTCACCAAATTCATGACACGGAGAAAAATCTACGGCTTATAAACCAATTAATAGTTCATATTGAACACCACTAATAGTAATAGTTCATATACCTTAGTTATGGTATATATACGATACTATGGTACGAGCTACCACAGTATGGTTCACAGACCGATAGTCATTAATTCATATACAACTATTAATTGTGTTCCTAATGAACCACCAATTGGTTTATAAACCATAGCTTTTTCTCAGTGGAGAGCCGTCCATAAAAAGTACGTAGCGTCCTTTTTCGGCATTTTTGACCCCCCTCTCTCCTTGTAACGCTTTTGTATTGTGCATCCCTATCCCTTAACATGTAAAAACAAAACTGCATAACGCTCTCCTCGACCCCCCCCCCCCCCACAGAGCGTCACGTAATTTAGGGACGGCTCTATATCCCGTTTAGAACGTTTTTTAACGGATTAAAGAAGTATGCATATAATTTAATTTCAGCTTAAAATCAGCAATTTCTCGTCCTCCATCAATGCTCTATTTTCCATTTTCATACATATTTTCAAGAATAATGCCCTAACCTTCCATCAAGCGCGATGCAATCCCATCTGCCAGAGAAATTTTGCAAACTATTTTTTCCCTCTCTCCGTGATAAGAAAGAAAATGTTAGAAAGAAGGGAAAATTGCTCATCTTTGGCCCGGCAGAAAATCTCATCTGACGCTACAGCGAGTCGGCTAGTATCAAAATAAACGCGATTAATATCTTACTAAGACTCTCAGCGAGGACCACGAGGCACCTGATAACGAAATGATTAATGAAACGGTTCCAGCAATGAATTCTAATGCTTATATTTAAGCCATTAATTTTAGGTTTGACAGCGCATGAAGTGCGCGCGGGATACACTCCCGAGAGTTTTAAGCTTTCGCGCTAAAAATTCATCTTTGTTGCGGTTCAAAATTCATTTTCACTTCAAAAATGGGGTGGTGAAACAAAAGAACCCCTCCCCGCCCGCACCTCCACCGGTGTTCTCGCGAGTTACGGTGTAATGTAATTGCATGTTTGTAAGCCTCCGTGATGATTTGTTAATACACACGGTAGAATCAACCGAGACGAGGATTATTATTTGAAATAAAGAGCCGCATTTTCTTGCCAACCCGTATAATCGCCTATGTGGATAGAGGAACTGACTGCACATATTACGTTTGCTACTATGATAAGTCATTATCAGTAGCTCCGTGTCGCAAAATGTGGCTCATTATTAAATTATACCACGCGAAGGGACTAGATTTTGTCGGGAAAGAAGATGTCCCTTCAATTCGAGACGACCGCATTTTGGGGAGCTGAACATAGGATTGTGCGTATGAGAGGTCGTTAGACGAAAAGTGATAACCCAACTGACAACCAACAACCAACTTGAGGCTCATTCCTGCAATTTTGTCTCTACATATTTTCCCCAATTTGAAGATCGATTTTAGGATATTATTACGTCGCACTCCTTTCCTCTCCAATTACTTCGAAATGGAGCATCGTCGTTTTGGTTCGGTGCATTCTTCATTCGAGACATTTTGATTCGGGGCTCATCCGCAAGGCAAAGGCGCATCCAGCAATTTGGCAACACCGGATTCAATCCGTTAAAACCTATGTTGAATAATCGATTCGTGTCGGAGCACCTGGCCCCTCCAAGAATCGATACATTTCCGTAGGTTTAAATGGAGGAAAGACGATGTTGCCAATTTGCTGATTCCGCCAATGCCGCGAGGAAGAGAGTCCTTGCCATACGAATGAGCATACTTAAGACGGAACCCACCCTGCGCTAGAGTTCCTCTGCACTGAGAGTCAAGACAATGTGAATCGATTTCTAATTGGTTCCCGTATTTTAGGCCTCCACAGTGTCACAAACGGGAATAAAGATTACATTTTCAACAATTGCAAAGATTATAATCTGGAATGGACCGGGGAACTACGGGTTCGGCAAGGAACAAATGGAATGAGAGAAGGAACGGAGAAAGGAATTTGATAATGGGCCGATCAAAGATTACGAAAAACTTTCAATTCGTGTAATCTTTATTCCCGTTTGTGACTTCATGACGGGGCGGGGGGTGTCTTGACTCTCAGTTTAAAGGGACTCTAGACGGAACCCACCCTGGGTGAGACCCGCATCATTATCAAAATGCACAAGTGCGTGTAAAGGAGCAGGTTTTCATATCGCCGCGAAGCTGATGGACACGAGTGGGTGAGCAAGATTTATGAATCGGCGGAGTCAAGATATTCCCGAACGGACCACGAGGGTTACGTCAGTGTTAGGGTTACGTCTGGCGCGTCAGTGAGATGAGCGTAAATACAATTGGAAATTGCTCAGAGAAAAACAATAAGACATTTTAGAAAGCCGGAATATATAAATGGACGTGTTTCTGCCGAACGGAACTATGTGCGTTAAGATGTGAGCCCTGAGGCCCATGAGAATATATGCATAACAGGGCTCACGTCTTAATGCACATAGTTCTGGTTGACAGAAATACGTCCAAATATGATAAAAGCTGCATAATTTATCCCCGTCCGGAGCTCCATGTCCCGCTCGGGTGTATCCTTGGACCACGCATGCCGCATTCAGTGGGGATCTCTTGAATAAGCATGAATGGCGAATCAAAGCCCGGGAGGTTCTCGTGCAACTAGGCATTGGACGCCCCACTCACACAGTTACACATCCGCGCACAAACACCATTCGTACTCCCAGCGATTTTCTTTTATATTCCAGCCTATTGTGTGCGTCCGCTCTAATGTGTTTCATTTTGTCTTCAGACGCGAGCTTCCTCCGCCCTATTCCGTAATTTATCATGTTCTTAAACACAATTTCCTCGGAGATGATACTTTCGCTGCCGCGCTACAAATTCCGGATGTATCATTTACCCGTTTTTTCTTCAAATATTAGACCGCATCGACAGTATCGACGGCGTAAGTCCGGAAACACATATCGCGTTTGCGGTGTCTGAAAATCTCCGCCGCTATGTTATTTTTTTATGGGAGAACAAATTGACATCATTCCTTGAAGTTTTTGCAGAATTTTCTTCGCGCAGAGAAGAGAAATCACGGCAGTTTTAAAGAATTCCCGTTGAGTAGTTTTCCGTTTAAAAAATAAAGTATAACAGGAAGTCTGCGACGTCGCAAACCGAGTTATGTGATTGCCGACTTACACCGTCGGGATGTTTTAAGTTTAAAGTCACATCAATTGAGTTCCTTTTAAATAGGTAAGTTGCTCTGGTCACAGAATCGTGTTTTGATACTTGATTCTTGTGCATCAGCTAAAGGTAATAAGATATGCATGTCCAAACGACAACTCTCTACATTTATAATATCAAGCGAGACAACGCGCTTTGGAAAATTTGTTTAGTGACGTCATCCACCGCGGTAGTGAGAACCTTGGTTTCTTCCACCTTGCTTTCATCCGAGTTCCACGTTAAGAAACCAGTGTAAATGTGAATCTCACTGATTGATGAAAGCAAGGTGCAAGAAACCGATGCACGCGATGCGTGAAGTATTCCTGCACTCTTGTAGGCGCTACTAATATTTTCGCACCGACCTGCGACCGAGCTGTGCTAGGTGCAATGCGTGAAGTATTTCTGCACTCTCGTAGGCGCTAATATGCTTTGCGCGACGACCAGCGACCGCACTGTGTTTAGCGCGACGCGTGAAGTATTCTTGGACTCTTGTAGGCGCTAATATGCGCTTCTCGCCGACCGGTGGCCACACTGTGTTTGGCGAGATTAGCGACGACGATACAGCATTAGATTTAGTCGGTTAAAAACAATTAGGTTTATAATGTCATCCACCGCGGTAGTGACATCCTTGGTTTCTTCCAACTTGCCTTCATCATTTGTCAGAAAGACACACATTTTCACTAGTTACTTAACGTGAAATTTGGATGAAAGGAAGGTGGAAGAAACCAAGGGTGTTACTACCGCAGTGGATGACCTCATAAACGGATTTTTTTTAAGCGTTATATCTCAGTTATTATTGGACATAGAAAATTGCTTTTTGGACGGATCTAATTTTTTTTTTAGCTGATTTACAAGAATCAAGCATTGAAACACGCTTCTGAGAACAGCGAAATTGATCCTTCATTTTAGACATATGTTATTCATCATTTTGGGATGTTAGGGATACACTAGGGTCGTTTCACTAAGTCTGCGTGCATGACCTTGGGCAAAAACTTGTTTAGATTGAATATATCAATTCAATGCAAATCCAGACGTGTGGGGTAGTTACTGAAATTGATAGACAAAGAAGACAGAGAGAAAATGGAGCGGTTATTGGTTGAAACGGTCGGTTGTTGTAGACTAAGGGAGAAAATGATGGACTAACTATAAGGTATCTTGTGTGTTTCCGTTATTTAATCTACTTCTTACCTTCTTCAAACCACCACCAACTTCCACCAATCGGATCGCTTCGTTTTCCTTTGTCTATAAAATCTGTCAATTTCAACAATATTAGCCCGCTAGTCCTCAATTCTTCAACAGGGTGTCTGCAACCTGCGGCAACATCGAAGCAGGAGACCCGAGAAAACATTTCGGGCCCTCTCCGAGAATCCTCATTCATGGACCGAACCTCCCCGGGAAAGTTCGCCCTCCGGGAGAGCCTCTCAGTTTCCCCGAAACTCGTTCCGGTGACTTCCGGAAACTTGGGAATTCGGTCAAGTCCAAAGGGGGAGAGTCCCGAAAGCGCGGCATCAATGAGCCGAACAGACGCCCGCAAGGTGGAAAAAGTCTGACCGAACTTAAGAGTAAGAGCTTTAATCGTCACTCGAATCAAAAGTGGCTCTCCGCCCTCTCTCGCCAGGCGAGGCGCGGCGCCGTGTCACCCTCCCCCCGTCCCCCCACCCCCGATAGAGGTCGTCGAGACGTATCTCGAAGAGGGCGGGGGTCTGGAATGCGGAGGAACAGCCTCATTTGATAAGTTACAAGGCGCGCGGCTCCCGGGAAATTGAATCGAGAGCGAGCGGAGAGGTGCGGCGCGGCGGCAATCGGTGTCCGAGACGAACACACCGAGCGCCACCACCTTCCTCGCCTCCGTTCTTCACCTTTGTGGGGAAAACTTGGGCGAGAATTTTCCGACAATAAGTCGGAAGTTTTCCTCGAGCGGCTCCGTCGTTGCCTCGTGTTCTCGGCCCGAGGAGTCAAATCTGAACGGCTCGCGCGCGAACTTTCGCCAGGAGCAAAACCAAGAGTTGCTTTTCGATCAGAGTGTCTCAAAAATCACGGTGAAAAAGAAAAATGGAAAAGTCTGAGAACTTCACGCACAATATGCCTAGATAAATGGAGATGTTGCATGTGTGAGGGATTTGCGATTTGACCATTGATTCTTGTGTAAAAGTTCGCGAGAAACACGATGGTGCCACTGCTTTTCTCTGAAATCAACTCCCAAGCTCAAAAAAAGCTCTCAAAGTGAGGCCAAAATGGAGGGAAATTCCCATTCTACCCTGAGAGTCCACCTCTACATCAAAACAAACTCTCCATGCAAAGATGGGGAGCAAATACATTGACAGGGCTGTCACTTTACTTGGGGACTCCAAAACTGAAAACACGGCAATCACTACTTATGTATTTGCTCCCTATCTTTGCATGGAGAGTTTGTCTGGATGTAGAGGTGGACTTAGAGGATAGCGTGGGATACCCCCTCCATTTTGGCCTCAACTTGAGAGCTTTTTTTGAGCTTGGGAGTTGATTTCAGAGAAAACCAGTGGCACCATCGTGTTTCTCGCGAACTTTTACGCAAGAATCAACAGTCAAATCGCAAATCCCTCACACATGCAACATCTCCATTTTTAGTGAGTTTTAGATTTTTAATACTCATACATAGTTTATTGTGTTCAATGCTGGGTGGCCTGACACACAAGGCTATGGTATATTCGTTATACTACGGCAAAGATGCAAAGCGCAGTTCACACGCCGAAAATAGGAGCTGAAAATGGAGGTCATCAATGCATCGAAGACCGTTGCCGCGAGATTCCGCAAAATTTTCAGCGGCCGATGATGAGTTGGGACTCGACAGCTATCGGTTCATGTGAACTATTCCAATAATTTGAGTGCATATTTGGATAACAAGTTCAGATATACGAAGAAACGACTACGTTACGACTCCCATTTTCGACGTGTAAAAGTGCGCTCAGGTTACGGATATTTATTGAAAAACATAGCAACTGATAAGGAAGATCATTCGTGCAGCAGCGTTAGGATTATATCAATAAAGGTGAAATAAATATGAGTTTTATAGAATCATACTGCAAGAATGCTGGGAGAAATAGTCGCATTCTGAGGCCCAGAATGATAAAACCGCCTCAGAAAAGAGGTTGACAGAGTCCCAAGTTTTGATTGACAGATGTTCCTCCTCTTTAATGAGCTGTATTAATCCTAGCATCACGAAATAATAATTTAGCCGCGAGACGAGACGGTGCGCGGATTTTCAGAGATGGCAGCCGCATCACGAACGAGTGCATATTATTGCTAATTTATATCTTTGTCCTCGAGCACCTTTTTTGGACGAATTGCTACTAATAAGTACTGCGGCGAGAATAAATTTTCCGGTATTAATCTTCCATATCAACCCCAAGTAAATTACACCTGGAGTATTCGTTCGAAATTACAAGTAATTTACATTCAGCCGTGATCATGGATGAACATTCATTCGATTCAAATCTGTTATCCACCTCGACTAGACAAGAGGAGTGGAACTTTAACTAGAACCTTTTTGAATTTAATATTATGCATTAATCATCGCGATAATCAATATCGAATCCTCGGTAAATGTTTAGTGTTCGCTACCTCTTCTGGGGTGAAAATGTTGCAGACCTCAGACAGAGCGTCTAAACGCATGGAACGTGACTCAAAGATAACAATGAGCGCAGTGACGAAGACTGAAATTCACTTCCCTATTTTATAATTTGTGAAATATATGTTTGTATTTCTGAGCTTCCATGTCAAAAATATAAGAGGATAAACACTCTTTCCTAGAAAAAATACAATTGGCGATCGGAAAGTTTATAAATCTTGAATGTAGCCGTGTAGTTACCCAGTAATAGTATAGTTCCTCATTGCAAGATTTAGTTCATTCATATTCAAATAGAAAGTGTAGAAAGACATAAGTATTCTCATCGGGAACTTCCTCACTTCACAAAAAGACCACGAATCAGGATTCGAGAGACACGGTGCGATGAAAGGGAAATTGCATTAGGGACACATGTGTAGGTGACAGTGTTCTGATTGATCGTATTTCTCCAAAAACTTGAAACTTTAAACAAAGGAAGGTTACGTTGACCTCGACATGCTGAACTGATACTGACTTACGTCAAACATTTGCGTGACAATTTTAGAAGACACTCAATTCGAACTGAAGAGGGAAACATGATGCTTCATGTATTCAGAATTATGTATACCAGGAGATTCTTTCAATCTAGGGTTAAATCAAAACAAAGTACTGGAAGCATCCTTTTGGTGATTTACTTACGATTTTGGTAGACGTGTAAAGCACGAAAAAAGGAGTTTCACTCACCTGAAACAAAAGAAGACGATTATTAATTAATTAAGTAATTATCGCGCGTGAAAAAGGGATACTCGCTGAAATGGGGACTTCTTTATATTATAGGCACATATCAAAACACCGATAAGTCTCTTGCTTCACCAGTGTCAACAAATACACCAATATTTACCTCTGCACTAAATATCATCATGCTTAAACTTAAAACTTTTGCAAACTTTGATTCAGTTTCTATTTCAAAGAATAAATAAATCTATAAATATTTCTTTATCTCTGAAAATTTTGCATGATTCTTCTTTGCCCCCTGGATACATTCTTTAAAACTTGCGCGTGCATAAATATCGATCAGTTTTCTTTCGAGAAATTTAGCAAGTGCGGAAATGTCAGAACACCGCAGAGGGAAAGAATTTTTTCTTCATCTGTGTTCTATCGAAGGACACACCGATACGTCGCGATTGAATAGATTGATTTTTACGCAGTGTTCAAAAAGTGAAAACGGATGATTTAGAGATCTTTTTATTGGCATTTTTTCAAAGCTAGGCCCTTGAAAAAGTCACTCTTGTAATCCCCTCTCTCTCTACAGACCTCACCTTTTCATGAGCAGAAATATACATATGGACTGCACGGCAATATATCCCTGTGTAATTTACATCCAATTATACCATGATAACTGCTGTCGTTGTGATACAACAATTTTGATGTTTCACAATGAGAAAAAATTTAACGTATTCATGCCAAAAGGAACTATGTCTCACATAAACCCTATGGACATAGTTTCTTTTAGTATAAATACGTTCAATTAACCTTCAGGGTGCTTTTCTAGCTGAAAATTTTAAAAAAATCTTATCTCCGAAATAGAAAAGTCTTACTTTGACCTTATAATCCGTCTTCAAATTATTATCATTTACTAACGCGACATTAAATTCCTTCCTCTTTCTTCAAAAATTAGTTGCAACACAAAGTTAGCATTATTGCTTTGACTTTACGATGCGGAAGATAAAATACTGATTATCTGATCGTCTCCGTCACGAAAGAACGTAACTACATTTCATACACCAAAAATTTTCCCTCATTGCATTTTTACCAGGAAAATATTGGACATTTTTAACTGAAACTTTCACTGAGTTTTCTTGTGATATCATGAAAAAATCAGAAATATTCAGGACAAAAACTTCACAGATGCATTCTTGTAAAAAGTTAAACCATTTCAGTAAATGCCACCTTGGGATGAAGTTAGGTCTTCGTTCGGGCAACGCTTGGAAGTTGACCTTCTGTGTAATTTAAACTTTCAACAGCATATTTTCCGCTCGAGAGTGAACGATCATAAGCCAGAGCGCGATAGGAGGATAGCTTAAAGCTTTTATCGCAACAAACACGAGGGGTTGATTGAGATAAACTCGGATAATATTGGAAGCTAAAACCTGCGGACGAGAGGAAATGGACCATTTTCAGCAACACGGAAGAAAAGAAAGGTCAACTGCTTTGAACTGTTGCGGCCCGAGGGCTCGAATTTAAATCGAGGACTCATTTACAATTCTGCCACCTCACACACTCTACGACCCTCCTTTTCTGCCCCCCCCCAACCTCATTCCACACCAGGGTCTGCCCGGCCATCGCTTGCGTCAGGCCAATCCGCACCCGTGAATTAATCGCCAGTCCTTTGTCTCGATAATTTGTTCCCTTTCATGTCAAGACAATCTCGTGGCGTTTAGCGTTGACTTGAGGACAAAATTTGGAAACGCACTTGCTGCCACGGGTACTATTGACTTGAGGACAAAATTTGGAAACGCACTTGCTGCCACGGGTACTATGTTCTGCGTCTAGATTTTTTGCTGAACTTGGGGCAGTGGTAGTCTCTGAATTTTGTAATGCTCTAGAAAAGAGGGGGCCGAGGATAGAGTCCCTTTATACTGAGAGTAAAGACAATAGAGATCCATTTCTGATGACATTTTCACAGATTGCAAAGATTATAAACTGGAATGGACCGGGGAATTGGGGGTACGGCAAGAAACAAACGGAATGAGGGAAGGAACGGAGAAAGGAATTCGGGAACGATGATCCTAATTTTCTTCTCTTGCATACGTATAGCGTGTATATTTAAAATTAAATCAAGGAGAGTTATCATATTTTTTTATTTTTTGAAAGATAATCAATCTAGATATATTATTACCTAAAGTCATAATTTGTCATTTGATCACTTAAAACCGTAAATTTATATCAAGCGTCGAATAAGTCTAAATGTTGTTTAAGTGAAGTTCAAAGAAAAAAATTCTGGCCGTGGTGGCTTGGCGTAGCGCTCAAAAGGTTAAGTAACCTTGAAGGGTTGAGAGAGCAAAAATTAGTTTCCAAGCTTGCGTTGAAAATGACGAAGATCATCGTATGAATCGCTTCATGGCACCCGAGGGCATATTCCAGAAGGACCCAAAGAGTCCTATAAAGCAAGGTACTCTTTGTCGTTACGGTTATTTCCTCCCATAAAATTACACCCTTCGGAAACGCTCCCATTCGGCTGCCGCAAGGAAGGTGTGCCATAAGACTAATTAAATAATTAAACACCGGAATAAAAGGAAACCTATAAATGCCGCGTTTCTTATAGTTATTGGATTTTCAACTAGTAAAATCTCCCATCTCATAGATGCTTTGTATCACCCGCTACTTTTACGACGTGTCTCCCTCCGCTTTCTTCCTCCCCCGCAATTTTTAGTCGGGATTCATAGACTCCCGACTCCCGCACATGCTGCGTGGGTGCCGGTGCTCAAATCGTTAGGACCTTTCGTCTTTCCCAGACAAAAGACCAGAACTACCTTTCAACGTTGCCAAATTTTAACTCACATTTGCGTCAGTTGCGCTGGTCACAGTATCGTGTTTTGATGCTTGAGTCTTAGAAATCAGCTATGAAGAATAAGATCTATCCAAACAGCAACTTTCTATGTACTTTATTAACCGCGATATCGCTCTTTGAAAAAGTCGGTTTATGACGTCATCCACCACGGTTGAGATACCCTGGGTTTCTTCTACCTTGGGTTCATCAGTCAGTGAGACGCACATCTGCACTGGTCACTCAACTTGAACCTTGGATGAAAGCAAGGTGGAAGAAACCAAGGGTGTCACTACCTTGGTGGATAATGTCACGAACTGAATTTTTCAAAGCACGTAACTCGGAAAATATCGAACGTAGAAAATTGCTGTTTGGATGAATCTTATTTTTTTTTTGCTAATTTACGCAAATTAAGAACCAAAATACGATTTTGTGACCAACGCAAATGACCCAATCCAATTTTGTAGACTCTTCACCTCAGCTCGTCACTTATTTTCTCTTCCTAATAATCAAGATAAAAAATCAGTCATTAATTTTAACCCGTCGAAATAATTCACTCCTAGAAATCCAGCTCAAGATTATATCAATTTTGTTCTGACCGCCCAGTCGTTCCCATACGGCTTACGATGTTTCCTATGTCAAAGGCGAAATCGCAGAGGGGCGTATAACTGCTTCTTCAGTTGAGCTCCATTATCCGTATAATTTTACGCTTTCCAGGTTTCAAGTGGCAATTTAGATGATACCTTGCGCCCGTAGAGCAACGAAATACATGATACATGTGAAGAATAATTCAATTTGAATACTGCCCACTAACCCACTGCACAGGCGGGCGCGTAGCCTCTATTTCTCAGTCATTGCCCAACGTCTGTAGGTAAGATATTCACATTCCCGAGCAAAACTGTACAACCGCTTTGAAAACCCAGACGAGTTTCGAATTGCCCACCCTTGAGCCACACTTTTCCGCGGAGAGGGAAGCATTGTTGATGTGACAGAGGAATCGTTTTCCATTCCAGAGATAGATGATTCGCCGAACGGGGGGCGTTAAAAACGCCATCAGCATTCCGATATAGCCAAATTCCGCAACGGAAACGACCCCGCATCCCGTTATGCTCCACGGGTGGCCATCGAACTTACACGGCAACGCTGGAGCTTACAAGGCATGCAGGATCTGGATCTCCGGCCTAGATCTACCTAAATTGTATAAAAGAGCGCTCCGTGTGAAAAAGCTTCTTTGGTCCCTTCGGATATTATTTAATAAAAAAGACTCTCCCTTAGCGTCCACCGCGCCGCGCCGCGACGTTGGTCGAGAAAAAGATAATCGCGGTCGAGTATCCCGCCGTGCTAAGGAAGAACGCCGTATGAACATTCGAGAGTTGCCGAATTTCCCTAGATAAAACATGTATTTTTGACGACATTCATACTCTCTTTTCTTTGAAATTTTCAGATATTTGAGATTGAATTGCGTACAAAATTGTCTGAAAGTTTTGGAAAAAAATATTCAAAATTTTCATAGGAAATTTGGTTTTTATCGAAGGAAACTTGGCAACGTCTGAAGGCTCATACGGCGTTCTTCCTTAGCACGGCGGTATTCACAGGGATCGGAGCTGCAAATTTGCTCGGGTGAAATTCTGACAACCGACAGTGCTAACTAAACATCTGCAAATTCATTTCGAATTTTCGTGAGGGATCTGTGTCGGGTGTCGAGTGCCGAGCCCGTCCCATTCCTCCCTGCTTCACCTCGCGCTCCGACCGGAAATTCAAGGAAACAGACGAGAGACGAGAGCTTTAAACCTTTATAGCAGTGAGCTATTAAGGCCACGTTGAAGCACTGAGGGAGGCTCATTTGGGCTTTAATTTGAAATGGATCTTGCGCTGCCTCTGGAATAGTTCCGAGTTCGATTTTATTTTGTTTTAATGCCCTCGCAACACTAAGTTTGTTGTCGCGTTGAGGTTATTCAAATTACAGCCTCTCTGTCGAGTTCAAAGGAAAACTCTGCATGAGCCTGTAGAGGTTGCAACATTTCCTTCGGTGAAACACGCATTTTTACGTAAGGGGCCGTCCCTAAATTACGTAACACTCCTTACGTTACGTGACGTTACAGGGTGTGGGGTGGGGGGCATAGACCGAAGCGCTACGTAACGAGTTAAAGTGATTTTCTTTTTTTTTTTGAGAATCTGTCGAGTTTTTTGTGGGTCGTCATTGGAAATTTTAAAAAAATCTCGAAGATATTGAACCCCAAGACTTTCAATTTTTCGACAGTAAATGGAAACGTCAATCCGTTAAGTAAATCTAAGGTAATATTCAGATTATTTTTTTTCGGAATGGGGGAGGGATTGGTCGAGGAAAGAGTTAAATAATTTTTTAGGGGAATGTAGCACAGCGTTTCGGAGCGTTACAGGAGAGGTGGGGGAGGGGTGTCGAAAAAATGCAAATTTAACGTTACTTAATTAGGAGAAGGCCCTAAACTTGTGTATGTTTTCTCCTCTAATTTTAAAGAGGATTTTTATCGCAATTAAATCAATATTATCCAAAAATGTCAAGGAAAAATGTTGAAAACAAAAAAATCCTCGTGATCTGCGATCAAGTAAAATCTAAAAGTATTTTCATACAGCGTCCTTAACGCAGATATTTGATTGGTTTTTTAGTTACCTACAATACCGCACCTTCCTCTTTTTATACGAGAAAAAGAATTATTAATCACGATTATTTCTATAAACTTACTTATGTTTTACACGTGAACTGGGTTAAAATTGACTCAAACTGGACAATTTTTCTGTCTTAACAACTCAGATGTGGGGTTAATTAATTAATCGTGTCCCATTTCTCAGATTATAGATGTCTGGGTCAAATATGTTTTCAACATTTCTCGTGTTAGTAGCTGTGTTATTGAATGTGTTCAATATCATTCTTCATAATGACTAAAGAGTGGAATACAGAATGATGATAATCATCATGTGAGTGAGTTGAAAAGAGCATTGTTGTGTTCCAAATATGAAAAGGGCACAGAGCGAGGACCGTGGCAGAGCATACTTATGCACGCATGTAAAACTCGACGTTGGATGCATTATTGCTATTGCGAGGCTCTCTCTAATCGTCTTTTTCCTGTGCTTGAGGAATCCAGAGCCATCTTGCGGCATGTTATCGTGGGATGAAGACATTTGGACGTATTTCTGTCAGACGGAACTATGTGCATTATGATGTGAGCCCTGTTATGCATAAGTTCTTATGGACCTTGGGGCTCATGTCTGAATGCACATAGTTCCGTTTGGCAGAAATACGTCCATTTTTTTTTATTGAAAGAGCTCCACCACCCTGTGGGTGTGCGCGGTTACAGCCCTAATTCTTCTCCAAAGAGGAAATAGAGGAACTGAAAAGAGACCGTTTTAATTTTTCAGAGCTCTGAAGGGGTGGAGTGTTGAACTAGGCTTTTCTCGTGCTCTCCCAGAATACGAACAGTTTGAAGGGATCTTCCTTCCACGAGCGGAATATTTGCTCGGAGAGCACGAGTTTTTGATGATAAAAGTGCACTGGTTTATACTTTAACCCTTTTATGTGTTTAAAAATCTGAGACCCTTCAAAAATTGCGGTTCTTTTGCTTATCTTTCCGCGCTTGAGGGTGGTTGAAAATATATCCGCTCCACCAGTTTTCTAAGCCCTTCATTTTATTTGTATTTTCTTTAAAGACAATTGTAGATAGTTGCACATCACATTCCAGCTTAGGGAGGCTAATATGCACGGCCAGTAGAGAATCGAACTTTCCTGTTGATAGAGGACGTTGAAAATTCAGTACACTAATATATCGAATCTTTTTTTTCTCCTCATTGGTCCAATACAAAGAATACCACGTTCGAGTTTTGCCAGGGATACTATAGAGTTTGATTCTCAATCACGTAGAAAAAATATCAAAATCAGATCAGTTTCATCAGTAAAATCAGTCCCGCGTTTGAAATATCTGTAAAGGCGTGTTTTGTTAAAAAGGGTCTTTAAAAAATGGCTCAATGCTACTGAAAAAGGGAGCCGCAAAATCAAATTTTATGCAAATGCGGCCGAGCGAACTTATGAGCTCTCCGGAACCAAAAATATTCACCCTTCGACCACGTCTGTGCACTCAAAGACACGATTTCTCTAAATTTTCGAGGTATTATCGACCGATACTTTGCTAGGGCACCTTCAAATAAACGTATTATTCCACCAAACAACCACGAGTGAAAGGCGATCTGTAACAAGTTCGGATTCGACACGTTTTCAACGTTTAAATCCTGAGGTTTCAGCAAGTATGGATCCACAAAGTAATGAGTGAACTTATTGAAGAAACCAAAGCTATGTAAATTTTGTAGGTTCTTCATTGCTTCAGGCTTTTCGATCTGGTGGTCATCTTCAGAGCATGAAATTACATACCGACACAACGAACATAACATGTAAAACAACTTTTTTTGACATAAAATTAATCGCAAGCATTTCAAGCTGACACTACCCCAAGTGTCAGTGTGAGTGTGGATAGTGTGTGAGTAGTAGATAGCGTCAGCTTGAAATAATTGCGACGAATTTTACGTTGAAAAAAGTTGTTTCACATTGTGTGCTTCGTGTGTAAGGTATGTGGTTTTATGCTCTGAATATGACCACCAGGTGAAAAGCCTGAACCAATAAAGAGCTTGAAAAATTTACATCGCTTCGGTTCTTTCAGTCAATTCACTCACTACAATTTTGGCGGGAGATTGACATAGATTCACTAAAGTCTTAAAGCATTTGACGTGATCTTAATATGAAATTGTTCAAATTCAAGGTTTTTCGAAGTCTCGTTTTCTCGCGGTGAAATCATTTTTTCAAACTTGTTAACTTTTACGGGTGTCCTTATTTTAAAGGGAACGAGATAAGGGGTGAGTTAACAAGTTTTGAATTAGAAGTCAGAGAAGTTGGTAGCGTGTCTGACGGCTCCGTCATGCGTCACCCCTTGGCAGACCATCACTTGATCGATTCTTGAGGCTGCATCCGCGGCGGTCTTCAATCTTACGAGCTTGACTCAATCAAAGTCCCAGACCCGTGATCGAATGGTCGGAAAGACATGGCGCGGCAATTTTTCTCGACAAATTTCCCCTCGCCTTCATCGTGCGTTGTCAGAATGTACTTGGAATCTACGGTTTTTTTTTTGACGGTGAAATTTCATCTATCAAAATCTTATTTCAGATGAGACAAACTTAAGGGGCCGTCCGTAAATTACGTAACGCTCTAGGGACTAACGCACTAGGAGGGGAGAGGGTCGAGTAGGGCGTTACGTCATTTTGTTTTAAGCTGTTAAAGGATAGGAACCTATGTCACAAAAGCGTGGTGAGATGAGAAGGGGGCTGAAAAAGTGCGTTACGTAATTTATGGACGGCCTCTAAGTCAAGAGTCTGAAAAAAACCCATGGAAAAAATACTTACCTCAAAAATCGAGATAGAGAGTGATAGTCAATTAGAAGTGTGAGGTTAGGCGCAAGGATTAAATGACTACATACTCAAAAAGATGATATATTGGCAATTTTGTGAAAATGTGTTCTAGTTCATTGAGGCACTCAGGATTGGAAAACTGTGAATTTTTTCTTAACTTAATGTTAGTTTGTTGAGAATTTTGCTGATTCAATCTGGCCCTTCAGAAAGGTTCAAGGAAAAAGATTCATAATTTTTCTAAAAAAATATTATTACTTTGGAAATGCAACAGTCGAATGCTTATTGGATGTATTGTCTTATCATGGCAGTGTCAAGTATCGACTGCACACCTCCGAGTACACAGCTCTTGAATTTTCAGCGATGGCACACTATCAGAAGTAACAAGATTGGCCCTTACGTATTTTTAACGCTAAATTTTGGGGAAATATCCATAAATTTCAACATAGGAGGATTTTTTGCAAATTAAACATTTTTTTAAATATGGGGGGAGGGGGGAGCAAAAAATGCATTTTTGGAATGATGAGACGCTTCTTGCTTGATAATCAAGATGAAATCATTTATAAACCCATTTTTTTTAAATTTGGATGGCAATGAAGATTTTTTTTTTCAGGTAAAAATCACCTTTCAATATGGAAACGCTGGAAAATTTACAACTTTCAAGAAGCTTCCTCTTTTCACTTTTAATTGTGTTATTCTTACCAGAGATATGAATGACAGCATAAAGCGTTCAAAAGTGTGAAACAACTCTTTACTTTTCTCAGAAATTGCTTTATCTGAAAAACCAAAATTTTGATTTTGCAAAAAATGTTATTATAACGAAGATTTTTGACATTTCACCGAAGCTAGGGCTGAAAAGTCAGCGAGAAGAATGAATCAAGTTACTCTCACTATGCCATCAACAGAATTTGTAGAAATTGAGGCATACATTCAATCGGAAACGCAGCAATCTGACGCCTCCGCGCTGCGCCGAGGAAAGAGGAGCAAAACAAACATTGATTGATTAATTCGGTAAATACTTCACAAACTGTGGGTTCACACGTATCTGACCCCGTAATTTGCCGCTCAGTTTGAGAAATGAGTCTGAATCATCGAAGTTCCTTCAAAACAACAGATTAGAGAAAAAATGAGGACGAAGGATACATGAGAAGAGGTTGATAAGTCTGCGTCTTCCTCTATTTACATTACAGTTTATAGCGTCAGCACCTCCCTCTCCGCCCTTTTCTGTCCTCTACGTCGTGCCATCCTATTTTTCGAATATATCTGTGAGTGTTTCTTCAATCCAATAATAGACATTTTAGCATTGTACCCATGCCTAAGTATTTCCAGTTACCAATTTTACCTAATCTTTGCTCATCAATTTATCGAGCAATTTACTCAATTTCATAGGCATCTAGGCTACATTGTGACCCAAAACAAACCGCTCATCAGAAGGAGGTTATTTTGAAAAACGTTTAATAGGTACTTTTTTCCCCTAGTTTCAGAGTTTTAGAGGTTCAATTTTAATGAATCTACAAAAAAATATGTCGGCTACCAGGCATATTTTGGCACGAAAATTTTTGGTGTGAGATTCTTAAACTTCAGTTAGATATGATCACCGGTGAACACTGTTTAGATTATTGAGAGTTGGATAAAGTACGTGTAAAAAAGAGTATTAAGAACCAGTTTGCAGATGTCTTTTATGGAGGTTCAAATGTGAATAAATTTATTTTTTAGATAGTAAAAGTGTTAACAGAAGTCATTTGCACGGTTGAAAATATTGTATTTCATTCCACCACTACTTCTTCTAATATACAGATCTATATAAAGTAGGACAAGAAAAGGCGGGGACGAGGCTGAAAAAACACAATAATTTATAAAACACGGGATGCTTCAACCGGTTTTCCGGTCACTATCCCAGTCAGCTCGCTGCCATGACCAGGGACCGGTAACATTGTTTTTTTGCTTTTGTTTATATATTTTAGATTTTTCAATTCTTTTTCAATGGTTGATAATGACCGGGAAACCGGTCAAAATGTCCCATTTTTTAAATAAATTTTTGAGTTTTTTCAGCCTCGCCCCCGCATTTTTTTGTCCTATTTTATATTCTATGTTCTCGGGCTGCCATGGTGTACATTTATCTATATATTCTAATATATTTGTACTTGTCCTATTTCACAAGAGTGAAAATAACGTGCGTAGTTCAAATCAATTTGAGTTCGATAAACTACGCTTCTGTAGTTGCCTCTACCCCTATCATGCGTGTATGCGTCTCCTAAGTGGGGTATATTTCCCCCTGCTCAGAGTTCCATGGTTGTGGCCCATTGTTGCGCGGCCCACTTCTAACAGAGTGTACGTATTTCCCATTAATTTAGGTAGTGATAATTTGTGCTTAAGTATAATATTATTATGGTCTCCAAAACATCCTTCCTCTGAGGAAAGAAGGCGTATCTACATTTTTGCATGAGCCATGAAAAGGAAATAATCATTGTCTATACGGATCATCCTTAAAATTAGGTTACGTCTTTAGGACAAGGGGACGTTGAAATAAGACTCCTCATTGCCGAACAGCAGTGGCCTAGTTTTAACGCTAACCAAGTGAAGGAAGAAAAATGAGTAGTCTTCAACTTTGTATATATTTATGAAAATTATAAGTCGTAAACTCGACACTTTGAAAATGCGAAACGGCTCACCAAGTCAAGTCTTCTCAGCAAAGACCAACGAAACAATTTCCGGGCTATCACTTGTAAAGCTTTAAGTTATATGAAAATCTAGGTAAAGCTGTTGAAAAGTTCTCCTGAGAAGACAATCAGAAGTCGGAGGAGCATTTTTCTTTTTTGCATCATATAACGACGGAGATGCGGTAGTGTCAATGAGGAGGGGAAATGTAATCTAAAAGTTTTAACTTCTTTAACCACTCTTAAAATGTATCATTAACTCTTTAGGATTTTTCATGATTCATTTCTTGCACGTTTGATATTACTCGACAACAAAAAACGGAACTTCCTTCTCCAATTCTTGCTTATCCTTGTTTCCATGCACTCGGTAAAAGTATCACAAAGCATCAATTTTTTTTCAATATCGCACCATTAATGTTGAAATCCAAACCCAATTGGAAAAGAATGAGTGACCTTTTCAAGAATATACTGTCCAAAAAAATGAAAGAATATGATAAACAGTCCTCAAAGTCAGCCGATGATATACCCGAGGGTAATTCCGGCGTGTCTCGAGAAGCAGACACTTAGACACATTAATTAGATATAATTCTGAAGATAAAGGTAATCAGCATTAACTGTACTTTCGATTATTTACATGTTGTACAATCTTAACATGATTTGACAAGCACTGATAGCGTTAGAATTAGTCTCTGACTTTTAGCTCTCCTATAGTAACATTGACATTTATGCTCTGTCTTTCATTTGCTATAGATCTAATACTCAACCTTCTTATAATGTATTTAAACACACTTGCACTTGTACTTGTAATTTTATAAACCCGCTTTTCTTGACAATTTAAAAAAAAAAAAAAAAAAAAAAAAAAAAAAAATCTATTCTTTTTCAAAATATTTGGTCAGATCGGAACGCATGATGTAAGTCCCATAAATAAATATAATCTTAAAAGCAAGTGTTCTTTTTCTAGGTATCTTGTAAATGAAGTTTGTGGGAGAATGTCTGCGAGTCCGCTACTTTCGCTATTCGCTGAAAACGCCTTAGAGAAATAGTCAAAAGTTGGTCAGAAACTCTTGTTTTCGACCTGCAATTTTTGACCGTTGCGCGGTTCAGGAAGCCTCGTTGAGCCTCTAGACTATGCGCAATCGATCCGGCGCCTTTGAATACGTAGGATCCGACTGTAATCTCGAAATTTTTCTCCATGACCAAAATCGAGAAAAATCG
Organism: Bemisia tabaci; assembly: GCF_001854935.1. Classification (NCBI taxonomy): domain Eukaryota; kingdom Metazoa; phylum Arthropoda; class Insecta; order Hemiptera; family Aleyrodidae; genus Bemisia; species Bemisia tabaci. The sequence goes on from NW_017566728.1 coordinate 1,933,392, forward strand.
ACAGGGGTCACATGGACTAAATTTGTATGGTCACAATCGAAAGTTTTCCGATCGGGCCGAAACCAAGCAAACTAGCTTGGAAATGACCCTCTCACGAGTTTTAATATAAGAACCTAACAGAGAGCGAAGTGGCATGCTGCCAGCGCAAAAAGCGCACTCGCGCCTACAAACCTAACAGGGATACTTCACGCATTGCGCTATGCGTGAAGTATCCCTGTTAGGTTTGTAGGCGCCTACCGCGCCATAGCGTGCCATGGCGCCTCAAGCAAATATTTTACACCGGAGGTATTGCACAGTATCTTACGAAATTGAAGGCTCTCCAACATATTAAAAATGACAGGCATCCTTTAAGAGAATTGAGCTTTCCTCGCAAAATAAATCAAGATACCACGGCACAAAAAGAGAGCGGTAGTCCATGTATGTTCGGATAAGATATGATGCGACTGAATGTGAGTATGGTACCCACATGAGAAAACGGGAATAGTGTGAATAGTGAATAGACTAGAATAGTGTGGCACTTTCCAATTCGTTTTTTTATTGGATGATACATGCTTTTTGGATATCGAATATTCGACGTGTATCGATTTATTTTCATCGAGAGCGTTAAGAGAGGTTAGGATTGTATTCAATTCGATACAATAAATTTTACTTATTGGACTTGAACAAGCACATAATCTTTGTAAATGCTGTAAACGACAATAAACTATTTTCATCTTTTAAATTTGTTTCATTTTCTCGTTTATCATGGGTATTCGTAAGATTAAGCATCCCATTATAACAAATTAAAATGTACAATCTTACTTCATTTATGAGAAAAATATCAAGCAACATTGCTTGAAATCAGTATTAAAAAAAAAAAAATCCTTGGCGTGGTGATTTTGAATCCTAAAGAGTTTAGGAAACGTACAGATTTGGTCTCGAGAAAGAAGTAAAAAACTTAATTTGCCAATTAGCACACTTATGCACGCACTTTTTCGTTAGGCTAGGTCGTTAGAGCGAGGTGTGTAAAGATGCGGGGTAGAGGAAAAATGAATCTGGTAAATTTTGAAGAACACGTTGATTGGTAATCGAGATGAAAATAACGGAGAAATTAAAAAAAAAAAGAATTTGCAAGTACGCATTTTTCCGCGAGATGTTACCTGCGTTACACGTAAATGGGGCGAATGGAGATAAGAGGGAGGGGAAATGGGCCAGCTGATGAAGCGTGAGGCTTTCGAGATATGATGAGGTCAAAAGCGCATCGCAAGAGGTGAGGCTCATTAGGGGAGGAGGCACAACAACATTTGTTGCTCAACATCGGCTCAGAAGAGCCGGGAGGAGCAGAACGGGAAAGAAGCAAGGAGTTAATGAAGAGAGAAGGGAAAATAAAGAATAGAGTGCACGAAGACAACGAGAGCCTTTTATTACGAAAATAGCGACGGCGCCAGTTTATTGATTCCCCGTGGAAATCAATGTCAGACCCGGTTAAGCTGGGACCCATATAGGTGGCGCTATCTGTGACGGAAAGGTTGAAGCAGGGGCCATCGATGGATTGTATTACACGAGTTACGCTAATTTATTTTTAGTGGCTCCTACCCATGACACTCGTACAATAAGTTGTCTCTTGGACGAAAAAATGCAATTACATTTCTCCGTTGTGAAATCTCCGCACAAATATGTTTTTTTACTGGAAATAATTGAGCAATTCCTAATGAAAATTTCAATAACGTTCTTCTGATTTTACGCAAAAATCTGAAAAAATTTTAACAAAAGCCGCGCCGTAATATTTTTCTAAAAGAATGTATTGTTCCAATCAGTTATGCAACCTTGTAATGACGTCCCGTTTCTCCGTACGGAAAACCGCGAATAATCCCAAGGTCACGTCATGAGCCATCGGTACCAACTATAGTGTTTCGTTTAAGATATCAGTAGATATTAATGGAGAAGTGAGATACTGATTTATGATTGGGAATCGCTCACAGAAAGAGATCGGATAATTCATTTAGGCAACAAAAAATCAGGCCGTTGGTTAGCCGGAGGATTCCTCCATGAAAGAAGCTTTTAATTGGTACTAGTTTGATTCTTTCTCACTAATCAAATTTCGCCGCGAGGCAATCACAAAAGCAACAATGGGTCGATTGTTGAATCATTATCAAATTATCTTGATCGATAAATTCCCAACCTTAGAAATGCTTTTTATCGATCATGGTCATTTGATATCGATCAAACAATCGAGCCGCTAGATACGTTGTTGCGTCCAACGCTGAAGAAGAAAAAAAGGGCAATATAAAATATTTCGAGGCGGCCCCTGACGCAATAGGTAAAAGCAATTAGAAGGATTTGCTCATATGTAGAATGTGAGCATTTGAATTTTTTTTTCTCCAACTGCACATTATTTTTAAGAGTTGACTCTTATTGGTGTTGTGAAACATTAGCAAAGTACCTAATCATAATATTAATACAATCAACAAAATCGGTACATACGTAGCAAATGTAAAATGTGAGGGTCTACTTTATTGGCTCCATCGCGCCTTCAATTTTGCAGATGCGACACGGACATCCATCATGCATGAATAGTTGTATCTCTGCGACGTCATCAACGCGAGTACTTTCCTCAGCTCTATTTCCATATTGTGTTTGTTTCCGTTTGTCTAATTTGTAGTGGTGTTTCAAAGACTACGTGAGCAACGCAGCCGAAGATAGGAGAGACGTAATCGGGCCTCGTTTTTTAACGTTTCTCCCGAATCTGAGCGAAACCTCATTGTCAAAATAGAGTGGAGCATTGCGATCACGCCCCCCGCCACCGCGCCTTCAATTTTGCAAATGCAACACGGACATCCATCAAGCACGAAAAGTTGTATCTCTGCGTCGCGCCGTTATAAACGTACCGTAAGATGTCCAATGAACCTAATTAATAGTGATGACCACAAAACGAAGATGCAAATGTTGTATAGATGAAAGTGCCTGGAGGCAATTCAAGAGCATTGCTTAGTTCCAAAAGAGCGGTTTTTATACAGTTTGCCAAAGTGCATCATTCAACTGTTTTTTAATTTGTGGCTTCAGAACTTTGCGCATGAAAAAAGTGTTGGGCATTAAAGGGTTCAGGGTTAATGATAAGTGACAGATTTACGATCTTTGTTTGTTTTAAAGGTAAACCAATTTTTTTGTATTTCTTATCGTGTTTCATGTAAAAAAACAAAACAAAAAGTGACGTATAAATGCTATTTAGCTGCTTGCTGTATTTCATAAGTAAATTTAGTCAAAGTGAGTTCTAATATTCAAGGACAAGAATACTTTCATCATTTAGGATCATCTTCAGGATCATTTACTTACATCACTTAGGATGTACTCGAGGTATAAATATAAGTCCTTAGTGCAATACATTGTTATTTGCTTTTCCTAAAACAATGAGTCGTCTGACTACTTTCGATATACATCCTTCGTCTTTATCTTAACTGCCTCTTGTTCCATGGAATCATACTTCCTACCATCTTAATTAATTAGTGTGAAATGAACGAACAATTCACGCGCTGCTACACGTCACCGCCTCTTCTTATTCTTCCCTGCTCCACATGTATCATACTTCTTCTTAGAAAACATTATTTGGATTACATTTAGCAATAAGGAACCACTATTTCTGACTATTCCATAAAAGCACCTTGCTACATAGGAAAACCAGTGTCACATATGTTGTTTCTAAAATTAGCTAGAAATAGTGGTTCCTTATTGCAAAATGAGGTCCATTTCTCGTTGAAACGGCATCACCGAGCTTCACACACGAGCGATTCACATTCATAGGACCAGGAACGCAAGGCTGATGTCACCCTTTCAAACACACATCGCCCCGGCTTTCCTTTCGGCCTTTAAATGGAAATTTACGGTCTTCCGAGTTATTTAGCAAAATACTCGTGTATTGGCTTTCCGTGACCTCTTTTTCAGCCTACGCACCTACTCCTAGCTGAACCTCACGGAATTGGAAAGCAGAAACGCAATAAAACCATCGCTTTTATACTTTTCTTATTAAAAAAAAAAAGAAAAAAAGAAGAAGAAAAAATCCAAGCATTTTTGTGAACGCATACCGTCTTCGATTTGATGAAATAGAATGCGATATTTCGCGTTTAGTCTCATTTGGTTATAATTTAGGGTTTTTCGGAAGAGATTTTTCACCAACAGGCTGCTGAAGTATGCTTCTACACTGTTCCTTCTCTGTTTTTACAAAGAAAAGTTAAACTCGTATTTTAGCGAAATTTGTTCGATTTATCGATATTTGGAACAAAGGCAACGGTACACAGGCAGCCCAAGACGAAAATAGTAAAAGCAATACAACGAGTCAGTGGAAACAAGGCTAAAATACATAAAAATACACGGGACGTTTCGGTGTCTCAACCGCTAAAAAAATACAAAAATAATAAATAAATTAAAATCAAAAGAGACCAGCACAGCGTTACATAGTGATGGAAGACCTACACTGCTCTTTCATGACGTGCTGGTCTCTTTTGATTTTAATTTCTTTTTCATTTTTGTATTTCTTTAGCGGTTGATAATGGCGTCGTGACACACCAAAACGTCCCGTGTATTTTTATGTATTTTAGCCTTGCTTCCACTGTTTCCTCGTTTTGCTTTTACTATCGATACTTGTTATAACTGCCTAGGAGGAATTAACTTAACGATTAAAATTTAAAAGAAAGTCGATTGCACCCAGAATGCATTGCGCCAATAGTTAAGGATCCACCTTAAGCCATTCTCAGAGGTGATAAAAGTCAATCTGAGTCACGTGGTTATTTCTCCCTATTCTCGAAGTTTGCAGACACGTTGACGAAATCGTAGAGTGTGGGAGGAGGGGCGGGGAGGGGGCGGGGCGGCGTTCCTGCCACTGCCAATTGCAATGTTACGACGATAAACGAGCGGCTTCAAATGAGTTGGATTTCCTTGCAGTCCGCATTACGAATTGCACCTAATTCCTCATTCCTTCCCCGTATCGCAGTTGCCACGGATTCACTCGTATTCTCGAGTTCCGNAAAAAAAAAAAAAAAAAAAAAAAAAAAAAAAAAAAAAAAAAAAAAAAAAAAAAAAAAAAAAAAAAAAAAAAAAAAAAAATACAAGCATTTTTGTAAAAACATACCGTCTTTGATTTGATGAAATTGAATGCGATATTTCGCGTTTAGTCTCATTTGGTTATAATTTAGGGTTTTCGGAAGAGATTTTTCACCGCAGGCTGCTGAAGTATGCTCCTACACTGTTCCTTCTCTGTTTTTACAAAGAAAAGTTGTATTCGTATTTTAGCGAAATTTGTTCGATATATCGATATTTGGAAAAAAAACCAAGGTACACAGGCAGCCCAAGACGGAAATAGTAAAAGCAATACAACGAATCAGTGGAAACAAGGCTAAAATACATAAAAATACACGGGACGTTTCGGTGTCTCAACCGCTAAAAAAGTACAAAAATAATAAATAAATTAAAATCAAAAGAGACCAGCACGGCGTTACATGGTGATGGAAGACCTACACTGCTCTTTCATGCCGTGCTGGTCTCTTTTGATTTTAATTTCTTTTTTACTTTTGTACTTATTTAGCGGTTGATAAAATGGTGTCGTGAGACACCGAAACGTCCCAAGTATTTTTATGTGTTTTAGCCTTGCTTCCACTGTTTCCTCGTTTTGCTTTTACTATCGATATTTGTTATAACTGCCTAGGAGGAATTACCTTAACGATTAAAATTTAAAAGAAAGTCGATTGCACCCAGAATGCATTGCGCCAATAGTTAAGGATCCACCTTAAGCCATTCTCAGAGGTGATAAAAGTCAATCTGAGTTACGTGGTTATTTCTCCCTATTCTCGAAGTTTGCAGACACGTTGACGAAATCGTGGAGTGTGGGAGGAGGGGCGGGGAGGGGGCGGGGCGGCGTTCCTGCCACTGCCAATTGCAATGTTACGACGATAAACGAGCGGCTTCAAATGAGTTGGATTTCCTTGCAGTCCGCATTACGAATTGCACCTAATTCCTCATTCCTTCCCCGTATCGCAGTTGCCACGGATTCACTCGTATTCTCGAGTTCCGAACGGCTCCCTAAGATTTTCTCCCACGATCCGGCTCTATTGTCGAAACACAACTTTGACCTCAGCCAAAGGTTGCGCTCGCGCCAATTTTTCCTCGCTAAACACCGAGCCAAAAGTGTTGGAATGGCTCTAGGATCCCGCACAGACGCCAAGAGGGGCTCTGTGGGTTTTACATTTCACTGTGAAAAACGAAAAAAATAATTGCATCCAAAGGTTTTCACCTTTGTTTGCGCTTCTCGCAAATATTTCTCGGTAACACTAAGATTTCGTCTATTAATGTCCATTCAGAGTTGATTTGCTTGCACTGGAAAAAAAAAAACACATTGGATCTAGAGTCCAGACTGTTGAAAACATTGATAAGAAAAAATACTCTTGATTCAATTGGATTTTTGCTTGAATCAAAACGAAATCCGCTTAAACTAAGAGGCTTGGCTCTTGATTTACGCTAGATTCTGATTGAATCAAGAGTACTTTTTCTTGTCGATGTTTTTAAGAGTCTGGACTCTAGATCCAATGTGTTTTTTTTTCCAGTGTGCTTCTCATTGCGTGACACGCTACGTGGGCAACATTGAGAAAAAGGAATATATGTACGACAGCACGGTTTTATTTACGCTTGTCTAGTTGCTCATTGCAGTAGGCACAAAATGCTCATCGAAATTTCAATAATACTTCTACAGTGCTAAGGAAGAACGCAGTACAAGCCGAGCGACAATATCAAGTTTTCTTTATACATTCATACATTTTCATATGCATATTGACATACATTTTCTATGAGATACTTCACGGCAAAAATTAATTTGCTGATTTAACAATTCAATTGCTAAAAAAAGTGCCTGCAGTATTTCAACGTAGATTACACAACACAAAAATGCTACTTTATCCACCCCCATGGTTAAATTAGCTTACAATAGTGGTTAAAGTAGCATTTTTGTGTTGTAAAATCTACGTTGAAATATTGCAGTCATTTTTTAGCAATTTAATTGTTAAATCAGCAATTTAATTGTTTCCGTGTTGAAAGTATTGTTCTTCCAAATTTTAATCAAATTTCAGTCGCAATTTCACTTGAAGTATTTGGACAGTCCAGGTAAAAGTATTCATATTTTCGTAAAAGAAAAGAAAATTATTATTATTATTGAAAGAATATTGTTAATTAATAATAATTTATAATAATATTAATAATAATTTTATTATTATTAAAGAATATTATTATTAACGACAACGTTGGAATGTTTCTAAAACGTTTTTCCTACGCACGGCCGTAATGACGACCTGATTCTGATATAATTTTTCATTGTTTATTTTTTATTTATTTGTTTATTCTATTATTTTATTGCACGGAATTTGTATTCCTCACAGCCTACACAGTATGCAACGATATGTCCTATCTCCATATTTACTTATGCCTACATTCTAATTAGTAACTAAAAGAGTAATTTTAAAAGATCTCAAAGTTCGAAAGAACCAAATGATGGTAACTCCCATACTTCTTTGTAATCAAAACGTGATATTCAACCAACAACATTGTCCGGAGTTGCTACCTTAGAATAGCCACGTAAGTTCAATATAAGTTGATTATTATTACTCAACATCAGCCAATTACCTTAAAACTTGTCAAGATCATTCTTAAGTATAGTTTCAAGAATTTTCCTCATCCGTGAAACATGGCACCACCGCACTTGATAAATCGCACCCATTAGTCGTAACCAATACGAGTTAGTCGACCGCAATAACACGTAAGTATTGAAACGACATTTGAGGTAAAAGTTACCGCAGCTTTTTGTCTCTCGATTAATGCAATTTACAACGGAATTGAGGGCTTGTTAAAAAATGAGAATTTTCGATATTTTAGGACGCTTTTCATTTTTCTGTTCAGGAAATTTCACATAATGAGGAACGTAGTTTGAGAGACTATTATCAGAGCGAGCGTCTGTTCTTACCGGAGGTTCAAGTTGACTTTGGACTAAATTAATACTTAGCGGCAAAACTTGCGCCGTTCCAATCTGATATCGCCTTTCACAATTAATGGGAACTCAAATATTTGTTGATCATAGAGTTAACGGATAATACTATTCCGGTGCGAAGGAATAAGGGGGGGGGGGGGGTATTTAACAAGCAATCAACGTGCTAACTTATTTTTGTTCGGGTTAAAGATGTTCTTAGTCCTAATTTAATCGAAAAAAAAACAAAGGAAATGAAGAATAAATAAAGCATCATGGCCATAACTGAACTGTAATTTTAAAAAGAAAACTAAGGAAGGGAGAAAGTAAAAAGGAGTCCAGTAAGGACTCATAATATATGTCCGATAAGGGTGCATTAGAAATCAGAAGGAAAAGAAAATAGAAGGAATAAAGAAGAGAAGGAAGATGATGAAAAGGAGGAAGAGAAGGATGAAGAGGGAAGGATGCATAAGAAGAGGAAGAAGAAAATAGAGTGAGAAAAATGGAAGAAAAAGAAATTATCCTTCCGCAAATTGTGAGTGGCTGAGTGAATGTAATAGGGCTAATGGAATCACATTGTATAATTTCAATCGCATTCAATTCTGGAGCCAAGTCAAAATGAAATAAAAACTTTTCAAAAAGACTCTCCTCTCCGGGTAGCCCAGCGCCAGTCAAAAAAAGTGTTTGAACTCGTTTCTATCTCTGAATTTAGGACTACTGATTTCGAAACATGTTGAGAGATATACAATGAGATATGAGGATTGGCAGTAACCTGATGTTACAGAATAAATGACACCCATGCATAGACCCTACAGGTGCATAATTTTTCCTAATTCCGTGTGATAAGTTTTTCCTGCTCAGTTCGAGAATAAATATAAATACATTTAAAACAAAAAATAAAAATATACGTGAATATTAGTGTATGTAAATCAGGTGTTTAGTGTTAGGTATTCTAGGAGGTGCTTTGTCACAGTATTTCCTGGACAGTGTGGACAGACCGTGATAACTTTTTCTACTGCTCTCACTTTATTCTCCTCTAACTTTAAGACGAAGTAAGGCTTTCGGAAGCACTCCCGTGAGTTGCTGTTGCGTAGAAGGCGTGCTTCCATCTACATCAGATCGTTCTAACTAGGGTTGCTGGGGGTAGTTCAAACCCCCTCCGCTAGAGTCCGCCAAGCATTTTGGCGCGTCGCACTTTGATAAAGGCTTTTACACTGCGACACGGTGACGGGATATTCGTTTAATTTAAAACTACTTTGCCGCGATTAGTTTATCGGAAACCCCTGCATTGCTCAGCGGGTTTGCTCAGCACTTCTAGAGCATATTATCAAAATAATTAACTTTCTTCAAAGTTTTTGATCGCGCTTCTCCTAATCAGAGAGTTAGAGGCAGTTTTAATCTCAACAGTGGAGGAAAGGATATCCAGTTATTACTGAGGGTAACAATAAAGGAGGATAAAAAGTGTCGATTTTATCGCCTTGCATTCCAAATTTCACCCATTTGTTGCAATTTTGGCCGATTTTAAACATATGTATTTGGATTTTTTTCACTCTCTCTTCCGATCAAAGTTGGCTTCTTCAGAAAGTATACTAAGGTGATTGATTCGATGGTTGCCATTTTTTTGTGTCAGAGCGACGTACGACATATCGCATCAATTCGTCCCATAATTTCAGCTACTTGTAATTTTTTCGAATTCTGAGATCGCAATTCTGTTGTCATGAGACCACATAATTCACGTACCTTTGACAAAGAAATTCAACGAAATAAAGGCAGGGGTTTTTTTTAGAGGAAAAACATTGCATTCGACACTGATATTGAAACTACACTCGAATGCGATATTTTTCCTCTGAAAAAACTCTGCCTTTAAAACGTTAAATTTCTTTGTCAAATTTGGTACATGAATTCTTTAGTCTCGTGACAACATAAGTGCGATCTCAAAATTCGGAGAAAATGACAAGTAGCTGAAATTATGGAACGACTTGATGCGATATATCGCACGTCGCTCTGACACAAAAAATGGCAACCGTCGAATCACCTTAACCCCTCCCCCTACCTTAAGATTCGGCTACTGATTATTCGATGATTTCGAGATCATCTATTAAAGAAATCACGACCTACCACTCCCCAGGAATGGACATTGGCACGTCATGAGGAGGAGGAGGAAATGAGGTTTGTTTGGAGGACAACATGGAAAACATCACATATAAGGAGGTTAAACATAGAGAATACTGGAGCATTTTTGTGTCGAATGATCATATTAGAGAACGTGTGAGGTATTGCAAAATAGATTCGGTGATGAGGATCTCAATTTGCTCATCTTCTCCTAAAATAAAAAATAATCCATTTATCGTCGTGAATGAATTCCGGAAAGGAGGGTATCAATAGCTTAACGCGAGGCTACACAAGAGGATGGCGTATAGTACTTTTTACTATTATATTGAAAATAATATAGGGGCCTTAACTGTCCTCTCTGAAGAAATACCGCAACATCATCGAGGGTAAATATTTCATCTCATTGAAAATAAATAATTCAGTAGAACAACAGCGCAACCGAACGAAAAACATTAACGCTGGTTATATATACACTACACGGTAAATTGTTAAAACGCGCCGCAAACGTTGTATGTACAAGAGCAAGTGGAGTGCCTTCAACTCGGTTCCTATGCAATACGCATATCCTTTAAGCGCGAATATGATGAATGTTGCATCCCGTCTATTAGCGGTATAGGCCGCGATCCTATTCGACAGCGGCGGGGCGTGCTTCACGATAAATCGATTGTAATGCCATTTAAACCTATGAAAAAGGATTGATAAACAGGGTGTTCGCAGCGAACATCTGAATAATCGATTCTTTACCATAGGTTTAAATGACATAACAATCGATGTATCGCAAAGCACGCCACGCCACTGCGATTCGAAATAGTACCAGGAGCCTAAACCTGCGGGCAGGATATCTATTCATTATCGAATGACCGTGATCGATCAATTGAGAAACGAACAATGCAATATTTGCTCGACATAAAGGTCTCCAAGATGTACTTTGAGGTACAACTAAAAGTTTGAATGGCAAAACTGACACGCAAACTTGTGTCTAGTTTGCATACACGGTGGCATAAATGAAGCAATTCATCATTGTTTCTTAAAACGGGCCAACACACAAATTGAGCCTCGCCTATCGCAGCAGCCCCTAAAGACAACCTCGCAGAAACAATAGGGGCGCAACAAGCTCCGTGGACTTTAGAATCATTGATGCCAAATTAAAGTTAATTTTAACTTGTACCCGTTTGATATTTTTACAGAAGCAGCTGAATAATACCGTTTTGCTTATTGCCTACGTGGGAACTTTATGGCGTTTACGAAGGAGTAATTTCATGAGAATTAATGTATTATGTGTTTTAATTTATTATTCTTATGTGTAGAAATAATGACATGACTATCATTGCGAAAGATAAGTTATGAATTGAAATAACACGGAAATCATTGTAAGCCAGATGGGAGCAGAATTTGACAGGAAAACATCCAACCTTAAAAAAACTACTCTTCCATAAATGCCTGAAAGTTTCCACGTAGGCAATACGTAGGCAAAGCATAGAATCGCGAATTATTTTTCCGATAGTACAGCATTGTTCAGCCATTTCAAATCGTAACAAGATTGCATTATGCGTACCCTGCATAATTTTCAACCTCATGAAACAATTTTAAAAAAAACCTTTGCGATTTTCCATACAGGGAATCAGTAAATTATGTATACAAACACAAATAGTTGCAGTGTTGAATCACCTTTATTCAGCCCGTTTAATTCACGGTATTAAATGTGAATTGTGTCTCCTGATAGGCTGATTAAGTACGTCTGATCCAAGTTCTTTTGTATCTTATCTGTTTTAAAATGTTTTCTTGATATACAGAAGCCACTAACAAGGATCCTCTCTGATATCTGACCCAAGTTGGAAATCATATGCACCATTCTAATTTTTGCCTCTTGTTGTAATCAATGAATCGAGTAGATTTAAAGATTTTACGCTACAATAATTTGTGGTAAGTAGATTTTAATTATGATTCGGCACTGGTATTGAACGCGATTGGCCCAGCTCTTTATTCAACTTGGAGCTTGGAACACGTGCCTGAGAGCAAAAGGGCGGAATGAAGTCATGAAAAAGGTTGCTTGTTGAGTCTCCTATATGGACTCTCAGACCGAAAGCTTTTCAACAAGTATCCCGTGATGCAGTAGGTTAGAGACTACGAATATTTTCGGGAGATATCCTCTTGCACAAAAGGGTAACCTTTCCGACAAAATGTCTTTATTCACTTTATTATTTTTAGTGTGAACTGGTGCTGCTGCTGCCCCTCCCTGGAGAAATTCTGGAGAGGACTGGCGCGCGACGTCACGGCAGAGTGTCTGAAGGGTCTGGGGTCACCTTACTGGAAACGGCGTGAGCTGTAGTTTTTATTCCAGGAATGGAACGAGATGTGATATTAAAGCACTCCTCCTCTGAGCTTGTCATGTGCACAAAACCAAGTCAAGTAATGAACTCAGAATGAGCAATTTCACATCATAAATTTTTTTTTACGATCTCGGGTAAGTTTATCATGGCCGTACTCAAACACGCTGAACTCGCGTGTTTGAAGTTTGCAGGTTATCTGAATATTTTGCTCTATTCTGAAACAACATTCAAGTGATGTTTACTGAGAAAAATTATTTTTGATAGTAGGAGGCGGAATCAATCAGAATATCTTTTTCTTTTTTGCCCAATCATTTCAAATTCAAAATGGTGACTCGATATTTTACAATTAACAAGCATTCCGTATACTGGGCATGGGATAACAAGATTGATCCGTGGATAATTTTGGTTCCAACCACGAGCTATGATCAGACTAACCAGTTTTCCGCTAGGAGTAACTTGAAATTGAATGATTCTAGCCATATCTTTTTATTCGAACGAAATTTTGTCCAGGCGCTTTATCAAACGGACCGCGTTCAGCAGAAAGGCACCAAGTCACATTAGCTATTGCAAAATTTAATTGTGCAATTTTACTATTCACACGAAAACGGTTTTGCGGATTTGCATGCAAACTTCAGTGAATTTTCTGCATGGTGCGGAGCAATTCCTCAACATTTTCAAAAAACTCCACACAAACGCTCTCTTGTAAAAAATTAAATATTCAAATAAATTTGGTAATAGCTGAGTTGGCTTGATTTCTTTCTGCTAAACGCGGTCCAAATCTATCATTCAGTTCTTTCCGTGCGGAATGAGTCTGTGATAACATCTTGTATAGCTAAAATTCTGTAATCTTTAAGTGTGAATATCAAAAAATAAAGATAAGGAAATAGTATACCGTAACACGCATAATATGTTGTTGAAGTGATTTATTGGATTGGATGCATTTCGGGCTTAGCCCATCTTCAGCAAGCATTTACAAACACAAAACACAGCTAAACAAGTTAATTAGAGTAACAAATTGTCACAGTGCATAATGAAAAAGAAATAGAACAAGAGACAAAGTGAACTAAGACACTAGGGATCCGGTCGAAAAATGTTAAAAAATGTTTAAAAGCTAATTATAGCTAATAAAAGCTATTCCCACTGGTTTTTAAACATGTTTTAACATTTCTCAAATTTTGACCAGATCCCTAGTGTCCTAGTTCGCTTTGTCTCTTGTTTTATTTCTTTTCCATCATTCACTGTGACAGTTCATTACTCTAAATAACTTGTTTAGCTGTGTTTTGTGTTTGTAACTGCTTGCTGAAGATGGGCTAATCCCGAAATGCATCCAAGCCAATAAATCACTTCAACAACATATTATGCGTGTTACGGTATACTTTTTCCTCATCTCTATCATAACAGCACGCGAGATGCGTTTTTCCAGTTTTTAAAAAATACTTAAAACCTCGTGAGAGTGGCAACACGAGGCTATCTACAGGCAATACGTCAGCATCGTAGATTGATGAGGTAGGGTCAATTTGCTGGTCAAACAAAATCGGAAGCGGGCCGTTTACTAAACTGGAGAACAAGCTCTCTGTTTAACAGAGTGAGGCTCCGAGCGAAGGGCGGGGGTGGGGGGAGCGCTGGGGGGTGAAGGGGGAACGGCCACGATTAAATCACACTTCGAATCGACACAAGAGACAAAGGGGCGTGACCCTCCCACACGAACTTTCCGGAATTCATTGATTTAAGTTGGGAAATGGGATGACGAATCGCTCGAGTGTGAAACATTTTAGAGATGACTTGATAGGCACGATCCATAATTCATAGAAACACAGTTTTTCTGAATTTTTGACACTCTCAGGATTTCTTTCTATCGGTCTGATGTATTTGTCTCCATGGCGTAACAACATAACTCTGCCGCACTGGAAAAAAACACATTGGATCTGGAGTTCAGACTCTTGAAAACATTGACAAGAAAAAATACTCTTGATTCAATCAGATTTTTGCTTAAATCAAAAGGAAATCCGCTTAAATTAAGAGGCTTGGTTCTTGATTTGAGCAAAAATCCGATTGAATCAAAAGTATTTTTCCTTGTCGATGTTTTTAAGAGTCTGGACTCTAGATCCAATGTGTTTTTTTCCAGTGCGTGTGATGGAGTTTTTGGACTGCAACAAATAGTTTTAAGTTCGATTGGATTGAAAAACAGCAGAAAAAATCCTTTTTTTCTTTTTCGTTTTTGAAAAGAGAGTCTGTTGTCATAAAATTTCCTTTTTAGCTCTCACAAAAGAGCTTTCTCGTTCCGGAATTTTCATGTTGATAAACTGGAGGCCCTTCAATTTTATATTTCTTGAAAGGAAAGTCTTTTCCTCAAAAAGCATAATGTTTCTCTGAATTTTAAATAACTTGGTTCCAAAGTCTAACGAATTCAGAGATCAGACGATTCACACAGTTGGTATCATTCTCAGATACATTTTTGGTTAATGTAATTCGGTGAAAGAAACCAATTGCAAAGTGATGCTCATGAAGATCTCCTTCCAAGCACCCGACGCAATTACCCTTTGTTTACCAAATTGTTGGTTTCTCTCATTGGCAGAAAAAGGGGGAGGGCTCAGGTTAGGGTGCGGCTTATTCTCGTCATGTCGGAAAATCGACGAGGTCCGGGTGGCAATCGGTGCTATCTATGAAAATAATAGGCTGTATTAAATTTGAGCCAATTTGAAGCTTTTTTAGCTGATGCTCAAAGGGATCAAAACTACGGGGCAAAACGCTTGATCTGCGAAAATGCGATACCTAAGCCGATAAATATAAGTCGCACCCTAGCGCTCAGGACCTAGAAATCTTCGTAGCCCCTCTCAAGAAATGTTTAATTTTTTTTTTAAAGCTTTGATACCGAAGACGCAGAGGGCGCCCAATGTTAGGTTGGAGGGACGGGATTGAAGCAGAAATGTTAAGGTGCTCAATCCCCCAAGATTTGTGGTTTGAAAGAGAGCAGTGGAGGTTAGGAGTCGTAGAGCGCGAGGGAGTGCTGTAAAGCGACTTGTATATAGGTATGTATGTTTGATACCGATCGTAGAAAAAACCACTGGCACACACGGTACAAAAGTGTTTTTTACTTTTGTAGTATAGGTTGAAAATTAAAAACGTTTGCAAGGATTTCCTTTTATGACTGGTAGAAGGCGCGAGGGAGAGGGAAACAGGCTCTTCTCAGAAGTTACGCCTTCGGATAATGGCCTCTCCTCCATATGAGGCAAGTCACGGCGTGTGAGTGAGGGAAGGAGGGTTTTCACGGTTAACAGCTCTGCCAACACTTCAAAACCTATTGAGTAATGAACGCAAACCGACTCTTTACACTCACAGGTCAGCGACCCTGAGTCAAGATTCATTTTTATCATGGTACCGCGGCCGAAATTGCCGACATGGTTGACCACGGTGAGACATGGCTTCACAATCTGACTGTTCACAAGTTTTACCATTTAACCTCAGGTAATTTTGAGAGGAACACTGGTTCACGAAGCCGAGAATTAATTAAGGCTTATCCGGGAACAGCATATCCAAATTAGATGATACGAGAGTCAATGTTCTCCGCATCAGTAAGTGTTCGAATAGGAACACAGGTCCTGAAATTTTTACTTAGCACGACTAATTGTAAGCTTACCGGAAGGATAATCTATCGTTTTTACAAAAAAATGTAGAATTTTCTCCAAATTTTCAGTGGCTGAGGGAATTGTAGAAGCCTACTTTCTGAAAGTTGCATTCCGATATTTACATAAGCCGTATGAGGGATCTTTTTCGGATAATCCCAAATATTTTAATTACAAAGCAGGGAATTGCAGACTCGTAAAACCTGTATGATTTCATCACTTAATCAAAACCACAATGTTTGGTTTCGTAAGAACATTACGCATTTCTAACCCCTTGCTTTGACTCTAAAACGGGTTACGTTACAAAAAATTCTTATGGTTTTCCCCCCCCCCTTTTTTTAAACGACACAAATGAAATGTAGTATTGGTGGCATGTTAAACTAAGACGGCTCCTAATCTGACGTTGACAAATACGGGAAAGTGATTATGGAATCAAAAGTTGTATCAAAATACTCACGAGTACAATATGAAGGATTGAAATACACATTATGTTGATTCTCTTCAACAGATTCATCAGTTTATTGTTGCATTGTTATTTTACTGTTAAAACACGAAATGGTGATCTTAAATTTAAGCTGTGGGTTAAACGCGCATTGCAGCACGGGATAAGAGCGTGACCCTGACGAAAATTGATTCGACGAGGATACACGAAAGGTATAACTAGTAAATAACTTGAAGCATGCGCGCGCATGGTTTCGGATAATATGACTAAGGTTAAGAGTCGATTAGCCTCATTTTCTAATGCCCTTCCACCATTATCACGTTTTTTATCTGGAGAGTTGAACTCCTGCCAAAAGGATCAGAGGAGGATACAATAAGATATTTGAAGCGGTCGTAAATTTAATAAATCGCCCTTCCGAACGGTTCGAAGCAGTAGCGTGGCGTGAATCATCGATTATCGATATCTCACCATTTCAAGCTATGGTAGAGAATCGATTACTAAGGTGTTCGCTGCGAACACCCTGATAATCGATTCTTCACCATAGGTTTAAGGGGCATTATAATCGATATATCGCAATTCACGCCACGCCACTGGTTCGAAGTAATAATAGGTGCAGAGCCGTCGTCTGAAGTCTAAAGCTTTCAGCTTGCAGCTGCTTCGATCAAACTCCTCTCAAATACCTATCGAAGCAACCACAAATATTTTCCCATTTTCGCAATCGGTATAGTTAAACCATTAAACTCTCCCTCCTCTGTGATCTCGGCATCATAAATGGATTGAATTTTACGATTAGGAACCGAGAGCATTCCGAGGTTGCTAAGATTGTGCATTTTTCCCCCTTGCAAATGGACTGCATTTTACAATTTGGAACTATAGATTCTGGCTCTTCTGGAGAAACACTTATGTGCATATAGAAACTAATGGCACATACGTTTCTTTTAAGTCGGGCTAGAATTTATAGTTCCAAATTGCAAAATGTAGTCCAAATGTAAATTGGTCATCTAAACAAGTTTTTATCAAACGAGAAAAAACACTAAGAAATGACCCGAACTGTATGTAGCAAGGTGGACATTTTTAAAACTTTATGGCTTTGTTTTCCCCGCGATATGGTGTGGACCCAGCACCATTTACAAGTTCTATCTTTGCTCCCGATAAAATATGAATTTAGAACGAAAATTACCTTCGTAAATACTTTTTTGCAAGATTTCAGAAATTTCATTGCAAAGAATTTAAGTTTCACAATCCTAACAAAATTTAAGCAGCGGGCAGTTCAAATTCCTTGTAACCAATGTGAAATAAAAACGTTAATATCTTCGTTAAGAGTTGGTTTAAGAAATTTTCGTTATGCGAATCATGCTCTACGTGAAATTCTGACCAGGAAACATGTATCAGAATGCTTAAAATTGTACCTTGTATAGTGGTCCATTCAAAAATAAGAGGCACCTGAACGTGCGTCGATGACGGCGCAGAGATACAACTATTCGAGCTCCATGGATGTCCGTGTTGCGTCTGCGAGATTGAAGGCGCGATAGCGCGAGGCGCGAACTCGCAACGCTATGCTCCGTGCTGCTTGTGAGGATTATGTAGCATCGCGTCCAAGATATTGGACTCCATGCTCAAAACGAGGCCCGAATAAGTCTCTCCTACCTTCGGCAATGTGGACACTCGATTATTTTATGCTTTTTCAATTTGACGTCCAATTTTCTTTTTAGGCTTTAATTGTATAATTATATCTAAAGCTCGTATGTACCGGCCCCATAGAACCCGCGGGTCATATGTTTTTAACAGGCTTCGGGTTGACCCTATATGTCATGAATTAGTTTTGGATCTCAGGTTCTAGGGGACACTAATCCATTCAGTACCTTGCATTAAAAACATGGAGTATCAACTTTCTTTTCAAAATTTTAAATTTAAGGAAATCAGTTGTTCAAAAAAAGAAAAAAAGTAATGACATTTGGCAAAATCATACCACTGAGGAAAGATTCACACTGGAAAAAATCACATTGGATCTAGAGTCCAGACTCTTAAAAACATCGACAAGAAAAAGTACTCTTGATTCAATCAGAATCTAGCTGAAATCAAGAACCAAGCCTCTTCATTTAAGCGGATTTCGTTTTGATTCAAACAAAAATCCGATTGAATCATGAGTATTTTTTCTTGTCAATGTCTTCAAGAGTCTGGACTCTAGATCCAATGTGTTTTTTTCCAGTGCAGTTTTTATAAACCCTAAAAATACGTTATTACGAATTCTTAACGCTATGCCATGGAGGATTAATTTGAGGGCTAGGGCTTAAGGGTTTAACTCTTAATTTTACGACTGCTTTAATTAACTTTATACTAAATTATAACTTATCTATCGTAGAATTCTGCTTGATTTGCTACGTGTTCGTGTTTAAAAGCCTATCCGTTCACATTTGGCCCCCGGGCACAACAGACTCATTCAGACTTTTCAAGACTCTAATGAGGAATATCCCATCGAGTGCAAATTAATCGGCACGGAAGCTCATTTCCGAGGAGCCTCGCGAATAATCAAGGAGTCAGGGATTTCACAGGCCACACGGTAAGGTCGATGCTGAATATTGCAGAGGGAGCCCCATCAATTTTCGTACATGCCCGCCTGCTGACGAGACGTACTGTTCTCCCATCCTCCGCAAGAAACACGTATCTCCGACGATAACCTTACGGAGGTACGTAGTTTTGGTCGTTTCGCCTCACGCTCCTCCTCATTGTGTCTCCACAGAAGTAAGAGCGTTAAGAAATTTCAAGATGGACCCTGCCGTTAGCATGACTTGATGACTACTAGGGCTCGCACGGAAATACGGATACGGTTTTTCGTTAGAGGGGTGTCATCATGAGCATAATGAGCTTCCGTCGCGCCGCGCCGCTTCGTTCCGCGGAGACGCAAAGTGGAGTCTTAAGGTTATTGCGACATAAGTTTTTGTTGGACCCTGTCACTCGTGAATTTGTCACAAAGCAGCGGTAGTTTCCCATGCCCTTCGCCTCACATGCCCCTCATAGCGTTGTACCGAACTTTCCATCTTCCTCACGGACTGGTTGTTTCCTCTCGATTTAACGGCGTCTTCTACTTTATTAACCCTGTCTGACAGACTTGGGTCTTGGAACTCCTTAAATTTGTCAGATGAGGACGTGTTACGCAATGGGAAAAGGGAGAACAGATAGAGTCCATTTATGCCCAGAGTTACAACATCTCACTTTTGGTTGGGCTGAAAAATTGGCCTAAAAAAATCCAATTCTGATTGGTTCTCGCTCATGAAGTCATAAATGGGTGCACCAAGATGGCGGTACCTCGAATGTGAACAAGAGTAATGAAAATATAACCAAATTGTGGTTTATCAAGAGTGAACTGTCATTTTCATAGCACGAAAATGAAAATAGATTAAGAAATGATTCAAAAATCAATCTAATTTTATTTTATTGCAATTTCTTTGGTTAGTCTTTGTTGATGTTGTTGTTTTTGGATGACAGACATTGCAGGATTCCTTATCCTTATCCCTCAATATCGTTCGTTTGGGTGCAAACTTTTGTGACACCATGGCCAGCCCAGGCCAGCTGATAATCGAGATGTCTTACCTCTGGGTATAAAGGGACTCTAAGAACAGACAGTGGCTTAGCGTGCTCTGCGATACATCGATTGATCTGTCATTTAAACCTATGAAAAAGGATCGGTAAACAGGATGCTACCTTAAAAATTGATTCTTTGCCATAGCTTCAAATGGGGGAATGTCGGTAATCGATCATTCACGCCTCGCCACTGAGGAGAGAAATAATAGAAGAGGGAGAGAAGAAGTCACAAAGTGTATTGTACGAACAATTGCGACCGACGCACGGTGGATCGCGTCAATTAGAGAGGTCGAATGTCAATTTTTAAACTAAAACCGAAAATGATGTTTATTTGGTAACATTTTAAACTGAAAGGGATGCCTCTTGAAGAAAATTTCACGAGGAAATCAATGAAACCACTTTTAGAGCTTCAAAGTCTTGTATACATAGAGTTATAGGCGTTTAAATTTCAAAATATTGTCAGACTTCTCCTATCGACTCGATCAACTGTGCGTCGTGTAAAGGAGAGTACCCGTTAACGAGCGCGCTTCATTCGTAGTTTCTCGCACGAAAGAACGTAACTCCATTTTAATTTTGCCCAATTTCCTTACGTGAATTGCACTTTCCTGACAGAATTTTGAGAGTTTCCAATTGAAAATTTCACGAATTTTTCTGCTGCATTCATGCAAGAATCAGAAAAATTTCGAGTAAAAATTGCGCAGGTACATTCTTGTAAAAATTTGAATGGGTCGAATCAATTTTGCAACCTTGGAGTGGAATTAAGTTCCCTCGTCCGGAACCGACGAATTCTCAGCACGGATTTTGGATTTTAGGTTCTGTTTGATTGTATGCGTTTGAGGAGTCAAACATCGATGTACGAGCGCGTTGAAAATCACGAGAATAAAGTAGGCACTAAATCAGACTCTGGAGGAGACATAGTGTCACTATCTCGCGAGAATCGTCACAAGTGCTTTGGAGGGATTAAAAGGCTGAGCAAACTCCAAGTGTTGCGCCGGGAAGCTGCAAGTGCTCATTGTTTAGAGATCGCGACAACGATTCACGGGTGACGCGACGCGCTGTAAGTGCAGTCAACAAATCATTCGCATTCATTATACAAAACGTGAGCAAGACGAATACGAGTGTTCTTTCCGAACTCACCGTTGCCTGATGAATCCGGAAACGTTGCATCGTCCAACTCGCGCTCTGAATTACCGAAGTATCTGCGATATCACATAAAAATGGAAAATGCTTAAGCACTGAGAAAAAAATATAGGTCTATACATTTTCTTGCACTCTCAGTAGTCCAAATCAACAGCGTAAGTCTGCAATCACATAACTCGTTTGCGGTATCTAAATTCGCATATGTTATTTTTTTAAAAGAGAACAAATCCACAGCAAGCCTTGAATTTTATTCAGAATTTTTTTCATACAGAGAAAAAAAAATCACGGTAGTTTTAAAGAATTGCCGTTGAGAAGTTTTCCGTTTGAAAAATTAAGTATGCCAGGAAGTCTGAGACGTCGCAAATCGATTTATGTGATTGCTTACTTACACCGTCGAAATGTCATAAATACAGTCTCTACGTAGCAAGGTGGTAAAATAGTGTCGGGCCCACACTATTTAGCAGAGAAAATAAGGACTAAAAGTTCACCAATTACAATAAGAGTCACAATTTTGAGCTCTAAAATGAGTATCAGTACAAGACCGAGGGAAACATTATTCAGCTCTGGCAGATATATTAATTGGAATATTAAGCTGTGGTCACGCCAAGAGATCTGTAACGTTTTGGGTCTTCTTGTTCTTCTTCTTCTCCATCAGTGAATCACAATCGTCAGTCCCCTATCACTGATGGCTTGTACCGCTACTCATAAGCTCAAGTTCAAGGTAGAGCTCAAAATTTTGACTCTGAATGAAAGATTTAAACGTTTTGGCCTGTTTTCCCCGCTAAATAGTGTAGAGCTAGCACTTTTTTACCACCTTGTTACATACAGCTCGGGCCACGTTTCTCAGTGTTTTTCTTGCTTACGAATAACTACTACTGCTGTGTGTTACTATGTGTTCATTTTATCAGGATCTGTAGCTTGGAATGTTCCATCATCAACTCTGTACAGAAAATATATAATAGCCTGCAAGTGCGAACCAACACAATCACCAAAAAATTAATCGGAGCGCTAAGGTTACAGGTAACTAAGAATGTTTCCAATATACGTTTACCGTCTCTCCATATCCTTTACCCGATAATCTTATGGTAATTGGTGAGAGAAGTTGCTGAATTCCGCAAACACGGTTAAATTGCCAGAATTCTGAGATCCGTAAATTCTGTAATTAGTCTAAAAAAAAGGGGGGGAGGTGAAGGTGGCTTACGTATGGTTGGGTGAGACTAGAGTACCTTTATAGACAGAGTATGGCCATTCGTATCTTTTTACTACAGGAAAACTGTTCCGCTTTTTGATTGGTCAACGAGTTTTTAGGCTTCATGATGCTCTTAGGGCCGTAAATAAACAAACAAAATGGCGGCTCACCTTAACATCGATAACAAGCTAAATTTCACAAAAATCTCAATTATGCGGCAGTAACAATTTAAACTAGCATATCTACGAATAGCACAAGAAAAATACATGAAAACATTGTTAAATCGCCTTTCACCTTTATCACAGGAGGATGTAAGATGTGCATAACCTCAATATTGCTTGCTGATAACAGCCATCTTGTTTGTTTATGTACGGCCCTAAGAACATCGTGTCAGCCTATTTTCACGCGCGACCAATGAAAAACCGGAACAGAAATGGCCATACTCTGTCTATAAAGGTACTCTAGGTGAGACAAGTCCAGACAACCCCCCAAAGTGGCTTACGTGCTTGATCGGCCCCAACCCCTTACGTCGATGTTTGGCAATGGGTTTTAGCTGTTTCACGACACTTCACACTTTTCTCACGTAATCTTTCTATTCATTCCCTCGCATAGTCAAATTCTCGCCTGAAACACTTGATTTTCCCTCATAACTTACCGTAAGGTCCAATTTAATCATTCATTGCGACAACCAAGAGCTGCATGCTGTGACACCATCATCAATAAACGTTTATTGGTGCCATTCTGAGTGTACGTGACGAATAACTCATAGGGGGCCACGATATGTGGATGCCATGCCGGCAAGTCAACTGATAGTGGTGCCTCAAAACAGAGCAGTGTGCTTTGACATGCGATCCAGTGGCGTGGCGTGAATTGCGATGTATCGATTGTTATGTCATTTAAAGCTATGGTAAGTAATCGATTATTATGGTGTTCGCTGCGAACACCCTGTTTATCGATCCTTTTTCATAGGTTTAAATGACATACGAATCGATATATCGCAATTCACGCCACGCCACTGATGCGATCCCGGTAATAAGTATGAAATTGACTTGAAGTTTGTCGGAGGTAAAGCGCAATTTGTGGAAAAATAAACGTACCCACGGTAAGGGTGAAGGCTCCATAATTTCTTGATAACAACGAGTCATGGAAGGGAGTAGCGACCGTTTGCCATGGATTTATTTGCCGTTCAATGAAACTTGGTTTCTTATTCTTGTTTACACCGTACGTGAAGGCATATGCATTTTTTATTGCTTATTTTGGGATTTCCTTCACAGAAGTTTTTCGTGAAGCTCAATATAGATGGTTCAAGGAAAACAAGAAGAAAATCCAACATGAATATGTTGGAAAAGCGTGCCGAATAACTGAAATGTTGGTCACACACTATTTTCATGTCATTGCTATTTGTATCAATTGATGCTTTTTGCTAAATTTGGGAGAAAATATTGATTCATGAACGTTGAATGTGAATTAATTTTAAAGATTCCGTCCAGTTATCTTGATTTTTTCCAGCTTAAAAGCTGATATGCAGCATTGGCAGTGCAAAACCACAATTTGCGGCGAACTGCCGTGTTTTTACATTTTCTCTGTATTAATTAAAAGTATGATCACTTTTGAACCGGGAAGGAATATTATAGAGGGAATATTGAGAAAACCATGAAGTCTACGGTCAATCAAGTTTCAATTTAGTGTCTTCCATCACTTTTGGTATTTTTTTAATTTTAGGAACAAGGATGAACAATATCTTTGATCGATAAAATTTCAATTCGGTATCTTCCATCACCCTTTGTAATTTGGTATTTTTTTTTAGACAAAAAGAAAAAACAAAGAAAAATAAAAAATTACAAAATATGATGAAAGATTTAAAGTTGAACTTCTTTTTATCGGGCTGCATTTTGTTTGTTGATATTACCTTTCTCCCGATCATTTGTTATCAGATTTTAGGCGATAGCAGCTATTTCGATGTTACGTACACATCATCATCAGGCCTCTTGGATTTGGTAAACACTAAAAGTCACATTGTATATTACTAAAATTTACTAAAAGGGGTGCACCTACGAGTGTTTTAAAAGTGTTTTTAATAAAATTTTAGTAAATTTTAATAAAATACAATTTGACTTTTAGTGTTTACCAAATCCAAGAGGCCTGATGATGATATGTACGTAACATCGAAATAGCTATCGCCTAAAATCTGATAACAAGTGATCAAGAGAAAGGTAATATCAACAAACAAGGTGATGAAAGACACAAAATAGAAACTTTATTGATTAAAAGTATGCAAGCAAGACTTTTCATAGCTCCGGCGTTTTTCAATAAACTTAAAGTGGCACTGCTCCCGTTGAATGGCCGAAGGCACCAGGCTCGCGATATCCGAATGAGTGCCCTCATGCCAGCAATCGTAACTGAGTCTCGGTGTGAGCAGTTCCAACCCTTTACACAAATTAATTCAACCGTCTCGACATGCGCTAGTTATCGGCTTCGGAACCTGCCCCGCAGCCTAGCCAAATACTTCCGGAAATTGAAAATTATCGATTGAGACTGCATATATTTGAGCTCAACGATTGCGCAACCATGCTCTCCTCCCACCATGAAATCGTGCATATTTGAACAGTTAATTAACACATGCAGTAGGAGCCTCGAAGCCTGCAACGGAAGCTCGGAAATCGTCGCTGCCCGGTCGTTTGGCGAAAAACTAAAGTTACCCTGGCTTCTGAGGGGATCCATGAAATTCACGCTTGAAACACGTCGCTCTGGCGGAATCATGGGAATGTCGTGACTATGGTTCACCGCTTCTCCATGGCCGATGATGAAAAAAACTCTGGCAGAACGCATGTCGTATATTTGTGAGTTGAGAGCTTTCGATGGAACCAAACATTCGTGACACAGTCAATTCAAAACTCTTTGATAATTATTATGAGCTCTTTGACTCCTCGGATTTTTATTTTACCATACACAGAAAAAAAACTCCGGCCGTGGAAGCCGTACTTACGGGCTATATAGACATACTGTCCGCGTTCCGGGCTCAGAGGCCGAAAGTTCCGAGCGTAGCACCCGGAGCAATCGAAACTAAGGCTCCAGCACCCGGAACTTTCGGCCTCTGAGCCCGGAACGGACGGTATGTCTGTACAGCCCGTAACCTTTTTTTCAGTGTATTAATGTGTAGAGATCTCCTGAACTGATGTTCATATAAGCTTGTATTATTAGCAATGGGTAATCGCTACATGAATCCTTCGAGTTTTAGAAAAATGACCTACATATTTCTGCTGGCTGGTCTGCTGGCATCTCAAGAAGAGAGCGTATCTGCAATGTAAAAGTACGCGAGATCATGGGTGTGGAGAAGGACATCGTGCACGATATCAGGTCCAAGCAGTTGGTCTGGTATGGAGATGTGCGAAGGATGGCAGACGACCGGTTGCCCAAGCAGGTCTTCGATTGGGTTCCTCCCGGAAGGCGACGGCGTGGACGTCCTGTGAAAGGTTGGCGACAAGGGGTGGAGGAGGAGATCAGAAGGTGCCAATTGCCTGATGATCTCTGGGAGGATAGGGGGCAATGGCGATTGGGCGTCGCAGAGCGCGAGGCGGCGCTATAGAAGCGACTTTATGTATGTACCTACATATTTTATTGGCGGCAATTAATTCTTGGAAAGGATCGCACATTTACTCAATTATTGGACCGCCTTCCCCTTTTTGACTATCCTTTGAGCAGGTCTGTCCAGTGATTGAAGACAGCTTCCCCACCACCAACTTCAGTACTTGAAGTAATTTTAAGAAGGGCCCCTAAACTGCATAAGGGCTAAGGAAATCCTTCATAATAGTCTCTTTGAAGAATGACAACTAGGGTATGCCTCAATGGAAAGATAACTGCCATATCTGTGACGTTTCCTGATTGGTGCATTGGAAGTTTGAAAGTGGTACAAAAAAGTTTCTTTGATTTAAAAATTTTATGCTCAAGCGGACAACCTGACAACTAGGAGTATCTCTTAATGAATGGATAGCGCAACATCGGTTCGCATTTGAAAATATTATGCTATTCCACTACAGATGATGCAATCCGTACTAACATTTAAAATTCACGACTCACAATCCTCTCTCACAGAGGGAGATGCTATTGTGCCTTATCGCATCTCACTTTAGATTAAAACACAGTAGTTTCATTACTGTAACTTCGTTTGTGAGTCAGCATATTTCAGCTACTCTTGAATGGTTGTAAATACGGATTAACTCAAAAGTTCTGCTTTGCACACAACGAGTAGATTAAAGAATAATAATAAAAAAAAATATTTGTACAAGAAAAAAATTGATAAGAATATTTGTAATGAGTAACTGTAAATCATACATAGTTTGGATCAGCAAAAATAACCTATCCGTTATGTGAATATCACTGGTTCGTTCGTGCCTCATAAAATTAAAATTATGAAACTTCAGTGAAAGAGTAGCTTTCCGTTTTACTTAAAATTCTTAAATATTGCATGGAGAACGAGCTTACAAATGACAGACTTATTGATAAAGAATTTCACATCCTAAGAAACGCCTTCGTGCGTAGAGTCCCTTTATACCCAGAGTTAAGACAACTCAATTATCAGCTGACTGCCAGCCGGCCTTGGCTGGCCATGGAGGCCGAAACGAGTGCACCCAAACGAACGATATTGAGGGATAAGGATCAGGAATCCTGCGATGTCTGTCACACAAAAACAACAACATCAACAAATTGATCCATTAAAAAGAAAATGAGATTGGTTTGTGAATAATTTCTTAATCTATTTTCATTTTGGACCGATGGCAATAACAATTTACTCTTGATAAACCACAATTAGGTAATATTTTCATTATTCTTGTTCACATTCGAGGTACCGCCATCTTGGTGCACTCGTTTCGGCCTCCATGAGCGAGAACCAATCAGAATTGGATTTTTTAAGGCCACTTTCAGCCCAACCCTGGCCCAACCAAAAGTGAGTTGTCTTAACTCTGGGTATAAAGGGGCTCTATTCGTGCGTTGCTGAATGGACTTCTTAGAAAGTGCTCTATTCAAATAGTTTTGAGTACAGAACACGGTAGCTTAGGCAGATACAAGTTCTCTCCGTAGCAAATGTCCACATTCAAAAGAGACCCCCAAGTGACAGATTGTGAGACTCTGAGAAGCTATTTTCTGTGGGAACATATCGACGAAAAGGGAAGGAGAAACGCCTCGGTTAAACTGGGTCGAGCTGTGTGAAAGAGAGACTTTGAGAGCCTATTGTGAAAATTTGAAAAAGAAGATAAATGAATAATTTTTACTCCGCCACGATGCTCCAAAGAATACTGGTGACCGAACGTTGCTAAAGATTGCATTTTAAAACTCTTATTTACGTATGTTTACTAAATTTAAATAATTCATACTGAACGATCATAAATTGTTGACTGATATGCATGGTTTAATTTAGGCTCGATACGCGGAGAGCGACATGGCAAACAAAAAGGGATGCACTTTACACGGTTAAAGTTTCCAAATTTTGTTCGACCTCTCCAATTGACTCGATCCATTGTGCGTCACAGGAGCGACGAAATTTTTGTTCTTGCCTCTTCACTATTTCAAAACGTATTTATCGACTTTCTCAGACGAACTCTGAGCTTTTCTGTTGTAATTATTTTGAAACGAGAGAATAAACAAGGGAATTTCTAAACATTGGACGAGACAAGGTTTTTCCGTATTTACTATATAGTGTTTGCACAAGGGGACTATCTTCCGCGGTTCCAAGAACAATGCTCTCCTGGAGACTTATGAGAGCGCACTGATAGAATTGAATAATTCAGGATCACTAATTCCGGGGGCCCTGATCGGGGTCCGGGGAGCGAGGGACGAGAAGGTGCAAAAGGGCAAAAACCGCGCTGGAAGTGAAGCTCAAAGAGAGGGATTTTCCTAAGTCTTGTTTTTATGTTCAATAAACATGAGGTCCGGCGCGGCGCTCGAGTTCATTTCCGCCGCAGAATAATGAGAATGGAGTTTAAAGTGGTAATAGTGCTCTCGACATTGTTATCTTCAGAGCTGAAATTTCCCATTGTCCGCAATTCTCCCCGAA
Source organism: Bemisia tabaci (assembly GCF_001854935.1). Lineage (NCBI taxonomy): Eukaryota > Metazoa > Arthropoda > Insecta > Hemiptera > Aleyrodidae > Bemisia > Bemisia tabaci. The sequence continues at coordinate 1,961,837 of NW_017566728.1, forward strand.
AGGACTTTTATTTGCAATTTGTTCTCGCTCTCTGCACTGTCTCCAGTCTGGAGCAGATGTTTCTCAAAACCCACGCCATAGTAAATTTTGACACATCATCCCCGTACTCAGGGTGATTCGTCCCGATCTTTTGCGCGGGAGAAAAAGTCTCTCGGGTCCAGAGTCCAGACTCCTAGAAAATTTACAAGGAAAAATACTCGTGACCTAATCCAATTTTTGCTTGAATCAAAATGGAAGCCGCTATAATTAAGTGGTTTGACTCTCGATTTAAGCAAACATCCGATTGGAACAAGATTTTTCTTTCTTGTCAAATTTTTTTAAGAGTCTGGTCTCTGGGTCCAAGAGCCTTTTTTTAAGAGTGGCTTGTTCGAACTGGCACAATGTGGACCACGTCAGCAGGGGAAGTCGGACAAGATTCGGAAATTTTGAAAGCTTATATTTTCGAAAATATTCAATAAAAAAATTTAAGAGTGGTTCCATTGGTTTTTTTTTCGTGAAATTCTTTTCAGAAACACCCATTGGAATTGAATTTGTGACGGATTAAACATAAAATTTTGAATAAGCCAAATATTTCATGTCTGATCACTCCTATTATCTCTTCCTACTGTGTGGCGTGCGGTACATCGCATCAATTAAAGTAAAAAATCCCGGAGGAGTTTGACTTCTCTACCGCAAAAAACGATGATGGCCCCTATGCACGGAATCATTTTCAACGAGACAAATTGCAAAAGTCTGAGTGATAAAAAAACAAAAAAGCTGCTGCAATTTGTATAGAGATTCATGCCAGTGTCGATTGCGATCAATTTCCCGTGCCCGAATTTTTCAATTTTAATTTCAAGAAAAATGTCAGTGTTTTTGCAGTTTTATTTATCGAAACATGGTTTGGTTTTATAGTATGAATATTTTATACTCATGTTGCAGAGTTAAAAATTGAGTCTCTGTACTTGGTTTTTTTAAATTTATTATTTTTTTTTTTTTTTTGGTGAGTGTGTGGGGGTGTAAGTAGTAAGTGCCGAACTCGCTCAGAAACAAATGTGGCACATACATAGTGACTCCGTATTTTTTCAAAAATTCACTAACCTCCTACATTTACCGGAGACGGCATTTTGTATGAAAGTATTAATGTCAAAGGGCAATATACACAAATGAATGAAATCAGAGGGGAAAATGCAGCACAAAAAAAAACTATGTAAATGTTTCCTTTTGATTTTATTCATACGTAGGTAGAGTACCTATATTGAGAGAGTATGGCCACTGGGCCCCATGGAGAGGCTTAGGACCCAAAAATGGCGGTGCTTTGTTTTGGTTTTTGTGGATGGGAGGGGGGTCATTGCCAACTTTTGACGGTTATCACCAACCGCACTTGCTGCCAACTTTACTACATCTAAGATAATTTTCCTCAAAAATTGCACACGATTAGCCTTAAAAATATGTAAAGATGTCGCAATAGTGCATTTGAGTAAATTTCTCGTTACGATAAGCAAAGAAAACTACATTTTGAGTCATTTTGCATTACATTAATTTATGGCGTCCGCCATTTTTGGGTCCTAAGGGCTCCATTTAGCCTAAGATGGCTGAGCCAATCAGAGGTGGTAACCCCAGTGGCCATACTCTATCAATATAGGTACTCTATACGTAGGTACCTCCTTTTAGCACGAATTCATCTACACGAGGAGGGATTTCCCTCTCCCACAATTTCCACCCACTATCTGAAAAGCGCTAACCCTCTGTTTACGGCAGAAAAATGAGAGAGTTGCGGGATCGATTGGGCGATGGTTCGTGGACTCATCGGTGCCGAAAATCTTTCAACATGCGCGCAACGCCACCAAAACCCCTTTCGGAAATATCCTCAAGCTCGCAGATGCGTGAACTTTCCGTCCGGTGTGGCAACGACCAGGCCTCCAAATAAACGACGGACAAATGCGTGGCCAGTGTTTGTGTCACTCGCATTAGCTACCGGAACGACCGCCTATTAATTTTTCGCGTGGAAAAGACGTAGGTGAAGCCTACGGCCCCGGCAGCGGGCAGCTCTCCTCTCCGCGCAAAGTAAATTCAATTACCGATGAAACTAACCGGAGCTCAGAATCAAAGTTCGAAGGCGGTTTATTGACTCGATAAAATTCGCTGCCGCGGAGACTCTCGGACGGGGCTGCCGATTGAGTTGTAAAAGTGTTCGTTTTTCGATAATGGAATCGTGTTTGAGTAGTGACGAATTAACCCGTGTCCCGTGTTGACGGACTCTGGTTTTTCGTGGAGCTCTCGTTTCTCAAATCGGAGGAAGAGGGAGGAAAATTGGAAAAAGAGGGAGAAAAAGAAAAGGACAAAGAAAAATAAACTCTCCTTCTTCTCTTCATCTTGTTATCCTTCTTTTTCATGTTCCACTGAAAAAAGTTACAGGCTATATAGCCGTACCGTTCGTTTCGGGCTCAGAGGCCGAAAGTTCCAGATCCTGGAGCNCTCTGAGTGCCACACCCCGAACTTTCGGCCACTGAGCCCGAAACGGACGGTATGGCTATATAGCTTGTAACTTTTTTTTCAGTGGAACATGTGGAAACATGTGGAACAGTGGAACATGAAAAAGAAAGATAAAAAGATGAAGAGAAGAAGTAGAGTTTATTTTTCTTTGTCCTTTTCTTTTTCTCCCTCTTTTTCGGATTTTCCTTCTTCTTCCTATAGCTTCTATAGCCTGTAAATACGGCTTCCACGGTTGGAGTTATTTTTTCAGTGTCCTCTCCTTTTTCTTCTTCTGCTTCTCTTTTCACCGATTTCTACTGCACTCTCATCTGACATACTTTATGAGTTCGAGGACCTAAGAATAAGCCCCTCAGACTGCGGGGCAAAGCACAGTGGCATAAGTTTTCTCATCAAAGTTGTGCTTTAAACACGTCTGAAACATCAAAAATTTGCAAATTCAACTCAAAGTAAGGAATCAGCCATATTGAATTGATTTAAAATTCCTTTTTGTCCAAAACTCATAATCTCCTTGCACCAAACTGGTCATTAAACGGTTACGGTGCCTTTATCGATGTAATATTGTTTTACGTGTCGAAATTCTCTTGGGAGTTTTTACCAAAACGCGGCGCTTCGGATTAGGAGAGAAAGTTTTGCTAAATTCAGAATTAATCTTTTGTCAAATGGTAAATTTGTTTTCTGAAACCTACCTCGCGGGCCCCCGTGAGTTAATATCAATATTACGAGTTCATTTAATGACTATTCAATGTCGATAGCCGAAAAAATCATGATAATCTTTTTAGATCTTTAGAACGGTCTATGACTTAAAATGAATTTAGGGGCTCAGAGAGCCAATGGTAATAATAACCATAAGACCTGCACAGGGGTTGGATAGAACGCCACCTCTGACGATTTGTTCACCTGTGCCATAGTATCGTACACTCAAAAAACAAGTATGGGAAGAGTGACTTACCGGCCAAGTTATGGATCATTGAGCCATGGAATATGGTTCGTCGAGCCAAGCTTATAGGGTCATGGCTCAGAAAGCCATGCTGTAGACGGTAAGTCACTTTGGTTAGAAATTATGAATCTCCGAGCCATTTTTATGGGTCTCAGAGTCATACCTTTTTTTGAGTGTACGTGTAGTGGGAAGCTCCAAAAGAAAAAAGAAAATCCAAATTTCTTACGCACACTGTGAAGTTAGGAGTGCATTTCAAACTTTGCCAATGCGCTCACCGTGCTTTTTGAGACATTTACTGATAGAGACAACTCTTATTTTTGCTCTAGCAAAAGTTTGCAACAGGCCCATGGGAAACTCCCACATGGCAGCAAGGCTCATTGATACTCCCATTACTACCGGTATAAAACTCGGCGCCCATCTAAAGCATTAAAACTGCTCAGTTGTAGTCATTGAGATCATGCAGTAACCAGGATGCTGCGCCCACATGCCTGTCATTTCCCCCTCTATTTTTATTCCTTTCAATCTTTGATTGTTATCACTCGACTTTCAATATCCTCTTGATGAGTGAAATGAGCATGTAAAATTCTCTGTGCTCTATTGTTAATTTAGGTTAATTTCAACATCTCAAAATAGACACGATGACTTCGCGATCCAGAGGAGCTTCGAAGTTTCGAGAGAGAAAGGGAGCTTTTCAAACTTGTTTGGCACTTTTTTAATTATGTCGCATTAATGAGGGGAAGAGGAGCGGTGTCGGTAAGTCCCACGACTCAAAAAAAGGTTGCGGAAACTTCCCCTAGAAAAGAGCGGTTGCGACCGTCAAGTGTGCGCCACGCCGGCACGTTTGTCTAACTTTCGGTATTTTAAAGTCAGGTGGGGGAAGGAAAGCGAGACACTTGCTTTTCTTTCTTTTAAAGTCGTAACAATGTCGCCTACTCCAGAACTCCTTTCCTAGAACAGTCGAGTTCTGGTTACATAGCTCTTAAATGGACTGCGTTAAACAGAAAGGAACCAAGCCACATCAGCTATTGCCAAATTTAATCGGACAATTTAATTTCTTACACGAAAACGGTTGTGCGGATTTTTGTGCAAATTTCAGTGAATTTTCTCCATAATACAAAGCAAATTCCTCAAAAATTTCAAAGGAATCTGCACAGACGTTCTCTCGTAAAAAATGTAATTTCCCTGTTAATTTAAGACAGTGTACATCCACCCGCAAGTGACTACACTGAAAAAAAAGATTGGTAGAATTTACTATTCCTTCACGCTGTATTTCATAAAGCGTCAAATTCAGAGTCAATTCTGCCAGAAGAAAGGTAAACGTTACTATATACTGGTATTACAGGTAACCATTCCTCCGGCAGAATCGACTTGAACATTGGTAGAATTTACTATTCCTTCACGCTGTGTGAAATACAGCATGAAGGAATGGAAAATTCTACCAATCTTTTTTTTTCCGCCAGAGGAAAGGTAAATGTTACTTTATACTGGTATTACAGATAACCATTCCTCCGGCAGAAGCGACTTAAACATTGGTAGAATTTACTATTCCTTCACGCTGTGTGAAATACAGCGTGAAGGAATGGAAAATTCTACCAATCTTTTTTTTTCCAGTGAACATACGAGAAAAATGACCAATTTTAAAGAAACACAGAGAAGAGAGTGTAGAATATATTTCAAGCCACGTCGAAACTTTATTTCATGCGAGACGGGTCATTTGCATGAGCCTGCGTTCTCAGCATTAAGTAGGAAATAAGGAATAGCCAGACGTATTTACGGCGGTCCAATTTCCATCTCGTGAAATAAGGAAGACAATAGATTATCCGAAGCAGCAAGTGGAAGGTAAACGAAGCCTCGAGCGCAAAGCCCAAGAGGATTATCGTAAAAAAGCTTACGTCCGATCGATTTCGTAGCCCTGCACGCAAACCTCTACATTATCAAACTCGATCACATCTTCTTTTATTTACAAATATATTCATATTTACAGGTGGATTTGAGCGCACGAAATCCCTTTATTTAATGAGATCGATAGCGAAATGTTCCAATCAACAAATCTTCGCTCTTCTGACGTAACAACGTATCTCAATTTCCATTTGAGCTCTATGCTCCGTATAACTCTTTGCTTTCCGGGGCACATACGGAATAAGAGATATGCGCTTACAACAAAGAAGCGACGCTATATGTGCATCTTTCCAGAGTCATCCGGACAGCTCGGTGCGTTTTGATCTCATTCGGAAATTATTCGGGATCGAAAAAATCCAATTAGACTTGCACATTACAGAAACTTTCAGCTTAGCTTAACAGTTTTAATTTAGCATACTAGTGAGGAAGTTAAGAGCGTCGTCGTGAATCGATTCCTAACTCAATCATGAGTCGCGACGCAGCCAAGCTGGTGCGCCTGCTCTCTAGCAAATTAGTCCAACTATTCAAAGGTTTATCATGGCCACGTTGAAACATTCTTTGTTTTTTCAAGCCAGTTCAACGCAAAAATTTTCAGCAGCACAGAGCGTCCTGTAATTTAAATGGGCCCTTGTGTACTTAAATGAAACATGCAGAATCTTACCCGAAGGCTTTTGTCGATATGAGAGGAGTCTTCAAGTTGAGGAATCCGTTCTTCTTTTTGTTGTTGGTGGTGACGACTTTACCGGAGCCGTCGAGTTGGGCGGTCAAGCGTTTGCCCTCGCCAACACTGCCTTCCTCTTCGTCCTTGGGACGGCGTTTGGTCCACCAAAAATACATGAGGACTGCGGCACCGACGGAGAGAACGATCACGACAATAGAAATAACAATCGTAACGATCACATCCCGTTTCTCCATCTCACTCTGAAAGAAAAACAAATGCAACGCTCATAAGAGGTACTGCGATAAAAGATGTGTGGAATCTATATTTATTTGAATAGACGTCATTATGTAAGATGCTGGAAAACATATCTGGTACTGAAGGTCGTAAGTGCTATCTCTGAAGACCAGTGGCGTGGCGTGCTTTGCGATATATCGAGTGTTATGCCATTTATACCCATGGAAAAGGATCGATAAACAGGATGTTCGCAGCGAACACAGTCATAATCGATTCTTTACCATGGGTTTAAATGGCATAACAATAGATATATCGCAATTCACGCCACGCCACTGCTGGAGACATAAAATGGGTTCCGCGATCAGGGGCCCTTGGCCGTTGGTTGTGTGATGGCTCTTAAAGCCGGAACTTTCGGTCTCTAAACTCGGAAAAATTTTTACGTCTGTACTTTGCCGTGCGTGCTTTGGGAAACGCAGTGTGAGCCTTCAGACATTGCCGCAGTTCCTTGGCAATTCAAGTATATTCGGAAAAATTTGTAAATATTTTTCCTCCAGTTTTTCAGAGAATTTTGTTCTTATGTAATCGATCTAAGTGGTCAGGGTCGGATTTACCTACTTGCCGCCCATGGGCCGCCTGTATTTTGCCGCCTTCTTCTCATTCGTTTTGAAACATCAATAAAAACCATCAAGTGAACGTGCCAGAGGGGGAGGAGTGTATAAGACGCGTTTACCTACTCGTCTTGAATACATTTTTTGCGAAAGCCCTGTCAACACCACTAGCAAAATTTCACGGAACTTTGCACGAAATTTAAGTTCTGTAAACCTATCTCTGTGTGGACAAGGTCCTCCATTAATGAGAAATAAACCAAAAAATTATGAAAGAACAAACATAAATGTGTTATAATAATCTTGACTTCCGCCGCGGCCGCTGCGCCGCGCTGATCGCACTGTGTTTGGCGCAATGCGTGAAGTATTCCTGCAGTCTTGTAGGCGCTATGCGTTTTACGCCAACCGCTTCTGACCGCAAGGTGTTTGGCGCAATGGGTGAAGTATTCATGCAGTCTTGTAGGCGTTAATATGTGTTACATGCCGATCACCCCGCCGAGAGCTTGTTCTTTTCACCTCAAGTCCTCGTCATCATTTCTCTCTGCGCTAAGCTCCAGGCCAAGTTGCGTGTTTAGTTCCTCTCTTAACTCGACTAATTAAAGATGCTGTCTCTTGCATGTATCACCGAAAAACGACACAATTAGAATTTACTAGACTCTCGGGAAAGAGAGGTTTTGTTCCCTTTTCTCATTGATAACTTTTTTTCTGAATCCGATTTATTTATGCCTACATTTAAATAAATTGCAAAATTTGCCGCCCTCTAAATTTGCCGCCGTGGGCCACGGCCCATGTGGCCACCCCCTTAATCCGGCCTTGCAAGTGGTCTGACATTTTTAAGAAAAAATATTCAAAAGTTTCTTAAAAAATAAGGGGTTTTCTGAAAGGAAATTTGGCGACTCTCGTATGATCAAATGGAGTTTTTCCTTAGCACGGCAGTACAGTCCATATTGCCCATACAGTTCGTTCTTGATGCGACTCGGTGCTTTTCGAATGAACTCAATCCAATTTTAAGAGTCTAACTTTCCTGTATACATTTTTCCCATTAATATAACCCATCGCGTAAACGCAATATATTTTAATTGCAAATACAAAGCAAACAACAGGAAGACAATTTATATACGACAACATTTGGTTGAAGAAAGAAATATATTCCATTCAAACGTAGAAAATGATTTAAGTTTTGGAGCTCACGTAGAACATTTTGTCATTGTAGGAGACGAATCAGAAAATTTGCTTTTATAATAAATGATATGGTGAAAAGTGTCAGTTCCTTTGGTACGAGGGCAACTCGCAAAGTTACGTAACATCAAATAAGATTAACGAAAAAAACGTGTCTTGACAAATAGGGAAGAAAGGAAAAATGCGCGATACTACCGGGTTATTTTAAGAAGCTACGGAGACAAATTTAGACTTTTTTTTATAACGGTATCGTAACCGTGCTAAATGACATTAACTCTCGGAAATAATGCGTTTCATGTGAATTTTTATGAGATCGTAAAGAAGCTTTTGCGTTGTTTCACTCTGCACATTCGCTCAGGGTTTATTGCTCTTTGCGAAAGGTTTAAACAGATAAAGATTTCACCAGAGACGAAAAGCCGTTGTCCACCGAGGTCTGTGAGCATTAAACAAACGAGCATCCCTCTGTGGAATCAACTATCAGAAACGAAATCAAATTACGATGGCGAAAAACCCCTATTTACGTAATGTGGGTTTTCCGCGGTCACGACAAAGTTGGAACGATTTGCTTCAAAGTTCGCCTCATATTATATGATTACTGCAATTAATGCACTGTGAGCGAAATCTGCAATCCTCATTGGAGGTGATTTTTGGAAAACCGCGAAAAACTGTCACCTGACTTCCACCAGGATCGGACCAGGACTTTAAATTTTAATCATTTGAATGACAAGATTTTACTAATTTGAATCCTTTAGGATAATATATTATTCTGAAAGGCCGTAGCTTAGTGAGCAATAACCAATTATTATCCCATTTTTTGAAGAAAAAGTGGAGATTGTAGACTTTGATCCTCAGGACCTAAATTTTTAATGTATTTTTTTAAAATTATAATTGCTGAGGCTTAAAGCCTGATGCAGCTACCCTGATACGTCATTATTTTCTTGTCTTCGCGATATTACTTAAAATGTAAGGGTAGACAAATCAATATTTAATCACAAGACATAATTGATTACAACCGTAATGTCATGTCAGCAAATTATTATCAATGCATGTCTCAGAATAGATTGAAAGAAGATGCCACGGAGAGATAGAATGAGTAAAAATATAGTGATTAGTTTGGGTTGCATAAACTATTAATTAATTACTTAGTGTCATTACTTGACGTGTATTAGAATAATGTTACGAGGAGGGCAAATCCATATTAACGAATTATTTTCTACTGAATTCCCTGACGAGGGCAAACGTTAACAATCTTGGACGAATTCAAAAAAACAAATCTTTTACGTATGTAAGTGTTGACTGTTCAAACTAGCAAATGGACCGCGTCTAGCAGAAAGGAACCAAGCCACATCAGCGACTTTCAATAAAGTATAAGAGAAATTAAATTTTTACGAGAGAAGATTTTTGCAGATTTTTTTTTAAATTGCAAAAAAAAAAATGTTTTCGTGCTTTGCAGAAAATTCACCGAAATTTGCAAAAAAAAAAATTCGCTCAACCGCTATAGCTGAATTTGGCAATCGCTGATGTGGCTTGGTTCCTTTCTGCTTAACGCGGTCCAAATAGTACTGGCTACCACTAAAACCATTATTCATTTAACAAACTAGTGGTTTTACCACACAGTTACATTTTATCAAAATTGCAGAAAAACAGAGAGATGGGTTAGATTCTCACTTTGAGCGCTGAAGAGGGCTTTAAAATTTCTCATCCTACAGGCGTAAGTTACTTTTTTACTTGGCCACCTTCGGGGGTTCAAGAGGTTAGAGGCACAGTTCTAAAAGAGTTTCCATACCAAAGCTTCGTGGGCCGGGGAATGCGGGTGACGCACAGTGGATCGGAACAATGGGGGTGATCGGACAAAATTAGGAAACTTTAAAACCTCATAACTCCGTTCATACAAAATTTTAAGGTTTAAAAAGTGGTTCCATTTGTTTCCTCGTGAAATTTTCTTCTGCATTCATTCCTTGTTATTTAAAATGTGACGAAATCAACGTCACAATTTGCAGTTTTAGTCAAAAATTTCATTTCCGAGCTTTCTGATTGGCTGGATCCACTGTGTGACGCGGGCATACTTCCAGCTTCGAGTGCATGCTTATCCTCACCGTTGAATTCAATTGTCAGCAAAGAGCTTATATTGCAGCGTAAATTGGGATGATAAACGACAAATTTATGCAAACAGAACGTATAATATTTCTCTCCGACCGTTTGGCTCCTTCCCATCAACCTCAACGAAAAGGATCGATCCTCCGTACCCTGAAACTTTTTTCCTGGCGGGGGAACTCCGTGGTGGCGAAATGAGATAACATTAGGAAGAAACAACCTCAGATAATAATGTCAATACTGATGCAGGAAAAAATGTGGACGTATTTGAATTTATAAACGATTTCGTCGAGCTTGTCGTCGGATTTTTTCTTGAGTAAACAGCGCGCGGATTGTGATTACTCGTCCTCTATACTGCCGAGCTAAGGAAAAACGCCGTATGAACCTTCAGACGTTGCCAAATCTTCATTTACAAAACACGAATTTCCTGGTAAACTTATAAATATTTTCATTCCAATTTTTCAGATAATGTAGTTTGCAATTTCACCTAAAGTTCCTGAAAATTTCAAGGAAAAATGTTCATAACTTCCCTCAAAACTAAACGTTTATTGAAGGAAATTTGGCAACTCTCGAATGTTCATACGGCGTTTTCCCTTTCCACGGCAGTATAACAAGTGCCCTCCTCATTTATCAAGGTGCACTCGTTTACTCCAGACGGGATTCACTTCAAAAATCCATTAAAATCCCGGGGGAGAAAATTAATACTCTTCCACGAATCGATCTCTTAACTTGAAACATTAATTAGAGGCAGTATTGATTGGAATACCACGCCTCTCGGTCTTGGATAAAGAAAATATGGTAGCGAGGGGCTGAAAATCTTCTTCGATTATTCATTCGGTTTACATTTTTCATTAGACTCTATTCATTTTCGAATTTCTTCATTCAATATAATTTCTTTATTGCTTTATTTATTTATTTATTTGGACGCATTTAAATAAAAAGAAATTATATCCATGGAGATATGAGCCATATGAGGCATGTATTCTTATAGGCTTCAGGGCTCATGTCGAAAAGTATACAGTTCCTTTCGATTTAAGTACGTCCGTTCATTTGTCGTTTTTAGTTTGAAGACTTAAACATGATCACCCGTGAATTAATTCCTTCAGCATGTGTTTTCTCATAAATATTCTCATCCATAGTAATTGCTGAAAAACACCAAATTCATCAAAGTTTCAAAAACTGTGCTCCTTACATACGTATGATTTCATTATGCTTAATTTGTCATTTTTCCTTTTCATGAAAAATGAATGAATTTCATAGTTTTTCAATTTTTTTTCCTGATTCTCCTACGCGTCTTTTTTGAAGCATACTATTTAGAACATTCCGTGAAAAATGTGAAATCTGTTAATTGGCACCGGAAACATTTTAAGTCTGAGAGAAATTGAGTTTAAGTTTCCAAGACAGTAAATCGGATGTGGTAGGTTCTTCAAAATATTCCCAGATAGGACCAAAGATGAGTCCGAAAAATGGCCCCCTCCTCACCGTGTCACTAAATCTACTATTGTCACCAAGCGCATTTAAAAAAAAAAAAAAAAAAAAAAAAAAAAAAAAAAAAAACTCCTGAAATGTACATTAATATTGTGATTGTCTTAACGAACTATTTCCGATAGCGGTCCTGACCTTGTTTTGCGGTGAGGAAGTTTCCTCCCACTTTACACGCCCCCTCCCCCTCCGGGAGCCTCTCCGAATTCGCCACTGCCTGGGCGGATATAAATCCGATTTTGGGAAAATTCCAAATGCCCTCGGCTGAAGCTCCGCACCGGATATTGAAGCTATCGACCTAAGCTCTGGTGCATGAGCTTAAGCTTTATGCCAGATCAGGTAAAACGCCACTTCTCTGAAATTTGGAACTCTCCCAAAGTTTAGCTTTCCCCGTCCGATGTGACAAATAGCGAGGATAATATGTGCAAGGTTCGGGCTTTTGCATGGGGACGTAGCAGAGCTTCATCTGTTGCGCTCGAACCCTGTCAATACTTTTTCCCACGCTTGTCACTGACGCTTGTATCCGCATTGACACTTCCGTTTTGAGCCCTGTTGAATACGGGACTTAGCCGCACACTACCAATCTCTTCGTTCGGCTTTTACGCCACCTCCTCAAGCGGTCACACCGTGTGCTCTTGACTTTTTTCTTCGTTTTTTTTTTCTTTTTTTAACGAGAAAAATGGATTCTATCCTCAAATATGATAACTCTTTTGGCACGAATCTCTATTTCTGACATTAACAATTTTCAGCCAAATTTTAATTTCTTTTACACAAAATATGATATCACTATTCAGCGAGATTTTACAAATGAAGGGGAGGGAGGGGGGGTGATTTCATTGCCATAAAATACAAAATTGAGATATTAGGACCACTGCACGTAGAGGAAAACTCTGCACACATACAGCACAAAAGAGCCGACGTTAAACTGAGCCGAAGTCTGTTGCCTTGCACATTTAACACTCGATTATCGCCAAAGTTTCCCTTTACATTTTACAAAAATGTATGTTCACAATTTTTATCCAATATTTCTCTAATTTTTGCATAAAATCTGAGGAAAAATCAGCACAATGGACCACTAGACAAGGTACGAATTTCAGCATTCTAATACATGTTTCTTCACCAAAATTTCACGTAAAACACGATGGGCACAACGAAAATTACCGAAATCAACTCCTTCCGAAGATATTTAATGATTCTTGGTGCGTGAATTGAAACCACCCGCCCATGAAAACTCAATGTTCTACGTGACTCACATCGCGCGCTAAACGTTATCACGAACGTCTCTGCGATAAAAAAAATCTGGCAACCTCAATATTGACGCTTTGGCTCAGCTATAGCAAATTACTTATAGTTTGAAAAAAACATGGTGGGAAATGAACATTGCTCGATTGAGAAGCTTGCTGAAACCGTTGTAGTGCGCGATTGGACTCACGTAGAGCTTAGAGTTTCTTGTGAGCGGGCAGTTCAAATTCCTCGTAACTAATGTGAAATAAAAATGTTAATATCTCCGTTAGGAGTTGGTTTCAGTAATTTTCGTTGCACGAATCGTGTTTTACGTGAAATTCTGGTTAAGAAACATGTATCAACGTGCTTAAATTCGTACCTTGTCCAGTGGTCCATTTTCAGTTAGGAATTTCTCCTTGTAGATTGCTTGTTAACTAAAAGAATCTTTGGAAACGTTGAAACGTAGTTTATGTTCTTTCGTGAAGGGAACGACGAATTCGGCAACGCTGCCTTAACGATGATGAAATATTTTTCCGTATTTCTGAGGATAGTGATGTGGATTTCACGATCATGTTTTATCTTTACCAGGGAAGAGTACTCATTAAAAATGTTGTATTTGGTGTAGGACTAGAATCCCACGGCGAAGACGTGGGCAGCATGAAAATCGGTGTTCCGGGCTCCGGGGCGGATCACTGCCGCGACGTGACAAGTCGTCGCTCCTCTGACGTAAGGGCGTATCTCGATTTCCACATGAGCCCCAGAAAGCATAGATTTTTACGTGGAACAGGGCTCATGTTCAAATGGAGATACGCCCTTACGTCAGAGGAGCGACGAAGTGGGCTCCGCGAATGCCGGGCATGATTCGCAATTAGCGTGATCCTCCGCAAAGTGAGAGTGAACATGAGGACGACGGCGAGCCAAGCAGGGAAGCTCGTAACATGGGGAGAGAACCAGCTGTCAGAAACAATCTTGGTTATGTTCTCGCAACTACTCTCCATTCTACAACCTCCCGCAACCCCACGGCTGCCGGTTGGGGAAAAGACCTCACCCGGAAACCCGGGGAAAATCTCGGCGCTTTCGCGTTAGATCAGCGGCGCCGCTCTAAGCTGCAGCATTTTATGCCATGATTAAAGTCTACCTCTCGGGTCCCGAGCTCGCTCTAATCGTCTTCACCGTGGCGTAAGTGGCAAGTTATTCACTCTTCGACTCGAGTTAATAGTCCCGCAGGAAAGTTTCATCCCCTCTGACACGAGCGATTAAAGCGGCGCTTATGCCTTCCTCTGATTTTTCTTCTGGCCGCTCACTCTTGCTCCTCGCCGGAGTGAATTAAATCCGGGCTGACCCCATCCTCATCTCCATGCGTGAGGATCATGGCCTACTTCGCATCGCGGCTATTCTCCACTTACTAGGATTGGAGTCGCATTTTCCGGATAAAATTATACTCTCTTCTTCCGGTTAACCATCTTCCTTGACTTGCCTGCTTCGTTAGGATCTTTAAAAATTGTTTGCAGAACGTTGAATATAACTATAGGTGATTCAAATCTGGACGTATTTCTATCAAACGGAACTATGTGCATTAAGACATGAGCTCTGAGACCCATAAGAATTTGTGCATAACAGGGCTCACGTCATAATAAACATACTTCCGTTTGATAGAAATACATCTAACTCTGAAAGAACACGTTTAAACCCTTAAATTTGGAACGCATAGCTTTTCACTGCATGCTGTGCAAAGTAAAAACTTCGTAACCACTACAAATTTTTCTTCTTTTTTCTCCTTCTTTAAAAATTAAATTGTTATTCCATCAAAGGAACACTTGATTTGCATCCTTCTTTTTTTTTAGTTAGAGTTCTCACAGCCGTGACAGTCTAGAAACATAGCAGGTGTATTCTTCCTGGTTCCTCTATCCCTTCATAACATAACATTTGGTCAAGGAAGGTATTTAAAAATTAAAAGTGACATTGTTACAGAAGTCATTCTAGTTTTGGGCGTAATTATGTGGTCGCAATATTAAGCTAGCAGTTATTTAAAAGTACAAGTTTAGGCACGGCGGTCATACTACCTTGAGCGCAGCGGTTGCACATAGTAAGAAAAAGATACTGTTGCAGCAGCATTGAGATCGTTTCGGGCTCTGCATCGTTATATTGCTGTCCTTTCAAATTTTGAGCAATGAAAAATTCTTTCAAAATTCTCTCAAAGTAGTTGATGTCACTCCAAAACGTCACAGGTCAGTTGATTTTTATCTAGCCTTGTCGGCCCGCTTTATTTATTTATTTATTTTTTCTTTTTTAGCAATTGAGAAGTGCGCTGCCATCGCTGCTTGAAGGGCCACTCGGCCCTTCAAGCTTTCGCTTTGCATATTGATGTAAAATGATTTTGGAAAAATGAAAGGGAAAAAAACGTAGTTCGCAGAGTACATAACAAAGGTAACTCGACAGAAAGTCAAAGCGGGCGCAAACTATTCGCGATATCGCGACGAGGGCTGCGATCCACGTAGTTATTTAAATATTTATCTCAGCCGTCTGGCGCGGGAACTCCCGTGACCCATGACCTGTCACCCCCTCCCTTTTAACCCGTGACCTGTAACCCGCATCTGAGTGACATTTGCAGGTGAACATTTCGGCGACATACGCTTGCAGAATTTTTCGCCTCACGGCTTCTGGGCTGTGAAATCGCTGCCACGTTCCTCTTCGCGATTCGCAGCCAGCTGTTTTCATGTCTGCTACCACGAGTTTTTAAAAATATCCATGTAGTTCAATATAAAATGATCGATGCTAGAAAAGATATTATTTAAACGGATAAAACTATTTATAAATTGAATTAGTTACTTAATTTAATTCGAGACGTTTAGGGTATCAGGCTATTAATGTCTTTACATGGAATATGAAAGGTGAGAATAAATAAAAAAAATTAGATTTTTAACTTAATGGACGCAAAAAAATTTCAACGTTTTGGTTGTAACATTGGGCTCATAATAGACTAGTGGGTCTGTATCCCTGATTACTGTTGGAGAGTAAATTTGTGAGCGGAAATTCTTGAGGGCAGAGTCAATTGATTTGTTTTTTCTTAATGTAGATATGTGCATAGGATTTCCATGTTTCGTAGTTTTTATTTTATTTTTCATTCGTAAATAGTTTCATTTCGCATGAGAAATAATTGCATACAATTTTCTTTTATTTAAAATGTTTTAGATTAGCATTTGAAACCCATTGGATACGCATATTAGGAGTTGCGTAATTGCAAATTTTAACAGCCTTGCATGAGGGAAAATTTTACAAGAAAGCTAACTTCACCAATTTGGATTGGAAAATAGTGATTTAAGGCTTGGGTAAGACAGCAAACATCTGAGAATATCCTGAGTGATAGTAATCTCAGCAGTCGATTAAGGTCGTTTGATTCCAATTCAACAATAGTTACACCGTATAATTTGATGCAAATGGTTTAATTCTGTCAGTGTCGGCAGTGGGCGTAAAATTGCGTTATAATCGTACATTTTTGAAATCGTGAATGATGGTAGATTCAAGCAAATTGTCAACTCAGTAATTCCTCATTTAAAACCAATATCATTTACGATTCCTAGAATCCTAGATCGAGTGAAACGTAAAATCCGTTGTTTCAAGTATGTTTAAATTGAGAAAATGGCATACTCAAAAATTCCCACTGGAGATTCTCGAATGAAATGTTCGTTTTTGAAGTCAGTGACACATATTGGCTTATATTGGAACCAGAGTAAAAAAAAAAATTACGAGATGATGATGAAAAGGAGGGAGCGAGATTAAAATCATCGGTTTTTTCACGGATATCAACTTTAAGGTCCCATACAAATGCCGCGGATCCAGGAGCCAGACGTAAATGCTCCTTTCTCTCAGGTAAGCGCATAAAAGGCATCTCGTCGCCTTGGTTTCCCTGGAGGTATGAAATGTCATAATCCTAACCTTTTCCATTTGTGCTACCTCTCGGCTTGTGGAACGACGATTGAAAAGGTTGGCTCCAATCATGCTGAAACTGTGGCTCTAAGCGTGAGTTCCTCCGTATTCCTGCGAGTCGCGGGAACGTGCGTGCTTTATATTGTAGGGACTTTTCAGGCATTACTTACAAAGACACTCAAGGTGTGGCGGTGGTCTGATTCAGGGTGCGTTGTGATGAAGAAAGATAGGTTAAAATGAATCTCTAGCTCATTCCGTTAAGATTAAATCGAATAAAAGCATCGAAGATTTTGATGCGATATTTTCTTTTGTTCTGCTTTCTTTTTATGTGAGTAGAAAAAATGAAATATCATCCGAGTTTCTGAATTGTTACAATAAAGACGCATATTTCCCCTTTAATTATGGTAAAAAAAAACCGGAGCAGAGAGTCAAGAATGATGACACATCCTAGTGAGAAAGTTAAAGGAAAGCAGGAAAATCTTCACGATCCTTCGAGGATTGTAGGCTCGCGTTGCATACTGGTTGAATATTGTGTCCACCGCACCGCGGGTGGGTCGCTGACACCGAGAAATTACAACGATTAAAGCGCATTGTACTGTGCGCGCAATACGTGAAGTATTCCTACTGTCTAATTTGCGTTTTACGCCATCTGATCGAATGCACTGCATTTGGTGCAATGCGAGAAGTATTCATTCAGTCTTGTAGGCGCTAATATGCCTGTCACGCAAACCGCACTGTTTGGTGCAACGCGTGAAGTATTCCGACAGTCTTGCAGGCGCTAATAATATGCGTTTAACGCCGGCCGCACCGTGTTTGGCGCGATTATTCGAACTTGCGTTCAAATAATCGCGGCATCGAATATTGGGGGTTAAAAAGTCCACGTTGGTTTCAACGCCGTATGAGTATTTCAACGTTGCCTCGTTTTTCCCGATAAAATATTTTTCCCGAGAAAAGTTAGGAAATAAGTTTTTTATAATGTTCACTTATTTAGATTGAATGGACCATTAAACAAGGTACAAATTTAGGCATTCTGGTACATAATTCTTCGCCAGAATTTTACGTAGAGCACGATTCGCGCAACGAAAACTACTAAAGTCAACTACCAGCTAAAATATAAACATATTGCACATTGGTTAGGGAAAATTTGAATTGCCCGGTCACAAGAAAAACAATACCCTAGGCGATTCAAATCGTGCACCACAACGCCTTCAGTAGACTACTTTTGTTTGCACCAACAGTTGCTCTTCGTTTCGGGGTAGTAATACCCTCGTAACTGGAAAAAAATCCCACCGTGAAGCCTCAACGCCCGAACCTCGGCAATTCTGATATCCCGCTGTAAAATATAGAGTGAAGAGGTCGAAAGAGAATTCGCACCGTTTCGGATGCAGAACATTTAAACTCACTCGACCAAAAACTCATGTCAAACTAACAGCATTTCAAGCCCTGCTAGTTTCCAAGCAAAGCGAGTGATTCGATCGTAGTTGCGAAGTTGTGGAAATAAATGTTCCATTTCAAAGTCAGAAAAATTCAAAGGTTGCTGCATGTTTGATCTATCCCTCGCCATACCTTGTGGACTTTTAAGTTGGACCGCGTTCAACAGAAAGGAACCAAGCCACATCAGCTACTGCCACATGTAACTGGGCAATTTAATTTTTTACAAATGAACGTTTGTGCGAATATTTTTGGTCGAAAATTTCAAGGAATTTTCTTCATGCTTTGCAGAAAATTCACTGAAATCTTACGCCCGTCTGACAGAAAACAATTCAATTGTGATTCAACGTTAAACGTCGATGGTCTTCAAGAGGTTCCGTATTCCGATGTGTAGAATCCGTTTTTATTTCTTTGATGATGAGTATTAAGAAGATAGGCAGAGAAATATAGACATTGGTAGCTCTTCTTCTAAACTTTCATTAATTTAAGGGCTTGCTACTGCTAAATGTGCTTGAAGCTCATACTTTTGATATTTTATTATTCAATAACTTTTTCACGTAAATGTGATGGAATCCAAAACGTAGGCCTGTGTGGGGGGTATCAATGCTGAGAGAAAATGGGTTTCATGAATAGAGACAAGAGGTGCACATGCCACGCAACCGTCAATATTTTTCAAGGATAATGTCAAAACAGAGGAGTTGTTCGATCCACGCTCAGGCGGAAGTTGAATTGTACGTTACGAAGCTAAACAAACAGGTAAATATTTCAACGGCGTCAGCACAGCGGTGGAAAGTGTGTTTGAACACGCGCTGTCGGCGCCGCGCTCGCAGGAAGGGTTGCTGGCACTCTCATTGTTAGACGCAAACATGGCTGCTTTAAACGAGAAAAAAATTAGACGCGCAACGCTTTCTTGGAAAAACCAACCGGAGGAGGGGGTAAATACCCACCAGGGATTCCTGTATACTCGGTCATGAGAACAAACTAAATATTCCCAAAATTGCAACATGTCTGCGCTATGCGATGAATTTGGATATTTTTTAATTAATCCGAAATTTTCCACTACAAAATGCACCGGATAGGGAACGGACCCGAGCGGGGTACGACTGATTTAGGAGTTTCCAAGGAAAACAGTATCAAAGGCTCGTCCTGATAAGAAGGTGGGGAGGTCCAAAAGAGGCCCCAGGAGACTATGCAACACCGAAAAAAACTCTTGAGATATTATTATGACTTAAAGCGTCGTTTCTTGTCGACAAAATGTATTTTTATTAAGGAGGCGTTGTTATCCGTAAGTGTAAGTTAAAACAACGATAGCACAAGAACGTTTCTTTAACTAAAAAAAACTTACCTTAATTTAAATCCGCACAAATTTTACTTTTTTTAAAAAAAAACAAATTTTGTTTACAAGAAACGAAGCTTCTAGTCAAAATAATATCTCTAGAAAATATTTTTCAGTAAAAATTTCTCAAGGGTGCCGAATGTAGCCCCACCTCCCCCAAATTCTGCGAAAAGGAGCTCCGCAAGGGTCTTTTGGACACGGTTGAGGGAACGCTTGCCCCTAGGCCCCTCAGGTCGGTGCACTCCGGGCCCCTAAATAAATAATTATCTAGAAGATGCATTTTTGGAAGGAGAGGAAAGTTTAATTGGAGATGCGAATTATTTAGAACCCCATAATTACCACTTCGAGCGATACAACTCTATGACTCCTCTGTCAAATTCAATGAGGTAGATCTGTCCGGTTGGTTACTTTAAAGAGCAACATTCTCAACATGCAACGTTGGTCTCCAGCAGTAGCGAGGCGTGAATGATCGATTATCGATAGGTCCTCATTTGAAGCTATGGTAAAGAATCGATTGTTAAGGTGTACATTGCGAACACCCTGGTCATCGACTCTTCTCCATAGGTTTAAATGGCAGATTGATCGATATATCGCAAAGCCCGCCACGTGACTTGTCTCCGGTGGACGAGAACTCTGTGATTGCTCCCGGAGAAGTTCCCTGCTCGGCGCCTTTGAAAGTTGATGCGCACGTCCAAGTTAGAAACTTCTTGTTTTTCTAACCTACATTCTTCTCACCTTAATAAGTAATGGCGGTTTTAGGATTTGAAGCACTTTGCGGGGGCAACAGCAGTAAAATAGAGCTGTTGTTTTGCGACGAGCAGAATTCTGACAGAAAGAGAGCTACTTTTTTCGAGGTATCTGATAGAGCTTACTGTACACAATTTCTGCTGCAAAAGCCGCGGAAATGACCATACTTATAATTTTCACCGCAATCCGGTTTTTCGAAAAATCAAATTTTACGTCCCACAAAGTGCGCATTTTCAATTCGAAAAATACATTTATTTCATAACGTGCTTCATAAAAAAAATTTGCGGCATAGAAAAAACCAGTCTTTTTTCCCCAAAATTTTCAAAGGTACGAAGGGTATTCGTAAAGTAAGTTAATATTTGTCATATCTTCTTAACTGATAAAGATAATTTAATTCTGTAAAAATCATTTGAATTGCTATACTCTCAGCTTCGATTGGTCACATGAGCTGTATGAGGTCTAACGTTATCATGAAGCAGCATCACTTGACGAGACAAAAGGCCAGGGTATTTTCTTTTGAATGCTGATTTGAGCCTTTTCATGACATCACAGTTTCTGTTTGCATCAACAGTTGTGCTTCTTTCTAAGAAATCAATGAGTGACACTCATCGAGCACCCCTAAAGACGCGCGTAAATTTTGGACACGCGGTAGCGAGAGACGGGTGTAAGAAAACTAATGTCACTCGGCACTCAGGAGACCGAAATTAAAAAACTGAAGTTTTCTAAAAAGCTGAGAGCATGAATATTACAAACTTTTCAGAGATTTAAATTAGCTGCATAAATTTAGAAGATATGACAAATATTAACTTACTTTACGAATAGCCCTCGTAGAATAACCTAAAAATCTTACAGCACGGCTACGAGTTACATTTTTGTATTTATTATTCAGCAAGAGGTTCTTAACCCTTTTAATGTCTAAAACTGATGTTGAGGCTAAATTTTTGACCGAGTTTAGGAGACAGGAACCAAGCCACATCAGCTATTTTTGAACGTTTGTGCGAATTCCTTTTAAAATTTTAAGGAATTTGCTTTGCGCCACACAGAAAGTTCACTAAAATTTGCACAAAAATCTGGACAACCGTTTTCATGTAAAAAATGTAATTGCCCGATAAATTTGGCAATGGCTGATGTGGCTTGGTGCCTTCCTCATTGACGCGGTCCAATTAATACTCTTACACCTTGCGTTGTGTTTTCGTTAGTATGAACCACGCTTGACCTTTAAAAAAAGTTTTCGTTTATGGATGCATAATATCTCTCCGCTTCTTGCGATGTTGCAACTCAAAAATTTAATCGAAAAGTGTAACAACAATGCGCATTTCCCTCATTGAGTCAAGTCAATTGCATCGCTTCGACTTTAATTAGATAACGCCAACGATCCGCTCCTGCTGCCGTTGAGCAAACCGTTCAAAAAAATGCAAATTGGTGACGTCGGGATCGAAGTTAAATTGAGTTGAATGGGATAAAGAGGACGGGAGGCTAAATAATTCGTTGCAGTCAGTCTGCTGTGTACGCCAATTGAATCCGCTGCTGCAGACCCCTCCCTTCCCACCGTCCCTATGTTGTTGTATTCAATTACTAGAGAATGACAAAAGCAAAATGCCATTTTTACAAGGAGTGCACTATTTTCATTGTCTTTGACGTTAATTCTTTGCGTACATTTTGAAGATTTTTTAGAGATAATCCCTCGATTTAATGCTATGCGTAAGTCCTTTTTTGCGTTATGGTACTAACATCGTGCGTGTCCATGGAGATCAAAATGGGAAGCAAAGAAGAGAAGAGACCCAAAAAGTATGTCTATCACATTGAAATGAGCGCAGACAAAGTTTGTCATGCAATAAAACCTCCTATCCCCAAAAACTTTTGTCTTTAGAAAGTGGCGTAAAGGGAATATCTACCGGAAATCCTCAACATTTCTTGTCGCATCGGCTGATCGCCAAAAATACTCTTTGTTTGGGCGGAAACTTGTATTGCATCGAGAGTATTTACCGGAAATAATGTCCGAACTGAAATGAATTATATCTTCCTTGCTTTTTTGTTTTTCACAAATTGCGCACTTCATGGCCGTGATCAAGCTGAATTTGATTGATGAATAGACTATCGGAATATTTCCGGCGATCAGTTTGTGTAACCGTGTAAATGCTATATATTTCCGGTAAATACTCTTCATGCTATACTTTTGGGAGCAATCAGAGAGTGTTTAAGGCGATCAGCTGATTCGCCTACAAATGTTGAGTGTTTCCGGCAAGTGTACTCTTGACGTTGTATACTTTCGCGCGCAATCAGAGCGTTTCCGACGATCGGCCGATGCAACCGGAAACGTTGAGTATTTCTGATAGATATTCTCCTGACACTACCTTTTTAAGACAATTTCTCTCGAGATCAGTGGGTATTATTACAATAGAAAAACTTCGCCTCTTTTTGAAATGAGACACTTTTTCGGCATTATCGCCGCTTTTAGAGCCTGACTGCGGTAGAGCGCCCCGGATCCACTTTTAACTGACGACGGGTTTTCAGATCAGAATAAGTTTCACGGGTTCAGGCCAGAAATTGTCATATTCATGATTACAGCCTACTTAGATCTTTGTCGGTGGAATAAAAAATCTCAGCCTGAATTTCATTGAAGTATATCTGAGTGTCTATGCGGGGTATCAATCATTCATTGAGTTTCAGTCTACGGGGCTGGGGGCTGAAAAGTGGCTCTTCTGGAGCTCTTGTCACCTTATAAACAAATTGAATAATCAATCACCTCTCCTCGCCTCTCTGGATGTTCTATTCATTCTCTTGTAGGTGTTTGTCTCGGATCCGATTTAAGGCTGTGAATGTAGCTGTAAAGGAACCTGTGCCTCGCAACTCACTCGCTCCGACTAAGAATGGCTGGCATTGTTGACCCTGTTGTCGCGTCACCGATTAAAACGAAATTTTTATACGGATGGAAGAGTAGTAATTCAGAGCCTGGTAAGCGCCACTAGGTGCTGGGAAGTTAGTGTTAAAATTTGACACCATTACCGAGATTCGAACCGGGATCAATTGACTTAGAGTCGGAGGCACTGACCACTAGCCAGCCTGGCCGACTAAAACTTCCTCCGTCCAAATGTTGAACGCATGTGTGATAGGACCTATTAATAACGGAATTTGCATAATACCGTGGCGTGCTTAGCGAACTCGATCTCCAATCTGAGATTTGTCGATTGATCTGTCGTTTATAACTATGGAAGAGGATCAATGTATTCGCAACGAACAACTCAATAATAGATTCTTTGCCATAGCTTCAAATGGGAAGATATCGATAAATCGATCATTCACGCTTTGCCACTAAGAGTGAATTTTCTCCGTCACTGTATCACACTAACCGGGTCAATGAAAGAAGGAAAAGAAGAAAACGAAGAGGGAAAAGAAGGGAGAAAAGGGGATTAGAGAAGGATAAGCAAAAACAAGAAGAAGAGAAGGACGCAGACTAAGAGTAGTTAGAAGGAAGAAAAAGCAAGTATGAACAAGGAGAAGAGGAGGAAGTAGAAGAACAAGAAGGCGCAGAAGAAGAAACATTAGCCGTGGTGGAAAAATAAGGAGAAGACGAATACGAAAAATAGGAGATAGAAAAAACACGGAAGCATTGTTGAGGCACAAAGGGAAAAGCTAGAAATTTGGCGCCCCAAGGGTTCGGTTCGGGGAGACAAGCGGGGGGCTCGGTACCCCCATGCGATTGAGTGCCCCTGGCGCACTCCTCGACTAAAGAGTCTCAGAATACGGAATCAAATCTGACAACGCGTTTCGGCCCTTTAATTTATAACCGCCGTCGAACAATTACTTTTGAGAAAACACTGAAATCCAGTAAATTGGAGCCGTTTACAGCTGAAGCAGTGAACTCAGATATTTAAATTGGAAGGGGGGAGGAGGGTGTATCCGTCAGTCGATTCCCGACCCGACGCGGCGGTATCGTTACTAATTGATGACTTCTCGTTCTAGCAAGTGACGATTGGCGAGATCTCAATACAGTGGAGTCGTATTTTTATGGGATTATATTGGTGCGCTGTCGAGAGTAAAGACCAAAGATTGATGGAAAATCACATGTTTTTGCGCGGCGACTTTTATTCAGACTCAATTTTATTACATCAATTGGACGTATTTCTGCCAAACGGAACTATGTGCATAAAGACATGAGCCCTGAGACCCATAAGAATATGTGCGTAACAAGGCTCATGTCATAATGCACATAGTTCCGTTTGATAGAAATACTTCCAATTGGTAGGGTTCAACCAGGATACCTGACAGAATTTCACATTGCCTGCTTTCCTCTCATGTTTCATTATTTGTTTGTAACACTGAACTATAACACAATTTATTAACACGTACAACTTTCAAACCATCATCTTTTCCGACGATAATACATTTATATACAAAAGTTCAAACCAATGTGCTGCTGAATGTTATGGTCAGAAAATAGGACTTCAGAAGAAAACTTCTATCAAAGTTGTAGGCTAATTCAATCTGTCCCAGTAATATGCACGATAGCAGTACATAGCCACACAGCACCTAGAGTTTGTGGCAATTTGCAACAATTTTTGTTGAAGTTCGCCACTTGGCTAAATGAGCCATGACTAAATAAACAGATACCGACTCGATTCTTTTTTTCTGAAATGACGTCAATTTTCCCGCACTTACTGTTTTTTCGTAGCTCTCGTTTTTCCAAATAAGACGCTATTTTCTGTTTTAGCTGAATCAGTTAGTTCATTTTAATCAGATTTGTTAAATTTTAAAGTAAACTCAGTTTCGTAAAAGCCATTACTATCCTTTTCGGTAACGAGGCAAATCCACCTTGTTGGTGGTTGAGAAGCATGTGAAGGCAAATGCCTGATAGTTTTACCAAAAACATCTCACTTGCCTGAAAAAATTTCTCATCGCATTCCTTATCAGTCATCCACATGGTGATTTCTGGGATTGAGTGATATAGCTACAAGACTAAAAGAGAGCTACGTTCCTTCGTGGTTTTCCGGGGGCGAAAGAACGTAACTCCATTCCAAGGTTGAAAAATTGACGCAAAAACTAAATTTTTTACAAGATTGGACCTTTCCAATGTTTGTCCAATTTCTTCTGATTTTTGCAAGAGATCCGAAAAAAAAATCAGTGACATTTTCAGTTGAAAATAACTAAGATTCTCCTCGTATGAATGCAATTTTCGAGGGGAAATTTGGCAACATTGAAATGTAGTTACGTTCTTTCTTAAGAAAAACGATGGATTTTTTGCTACTACGTGACTACTAGCGATTTTTACAAATTGGCAGTGTTTCCATTCCATGCATGACTGTTAGAAGTTCCAAAAGTCGGAACTTTTTTGCTTCGATTTCTCCCATTCCGCATGACCGTCAAAAGTCCCGGGATTCTTTTTAGATTTTTTCAAAAGTTCCGAGAAAGATACGGAACATTTTGGGAACTTCGAGAGTTGGGGGAAAAATTTAGGAAAATCCCAGAAGTTTCGATATTCGGAACTAGTTCCTGGAAATGGGAACACTGCAAATTGGTGACACCGGGTATTGTACATTTTGAATATAATTAGAAAATCGATGAGGATGGGAGGGCGTCGGAAAAGCGGGAAAAATGCGTGACGTAACACAAGTACGCTCCCTAAGTATTATCTTCTTCCGCTCAAGCGAGTCCAGCACAACTCCCGGACAACTCCACCTCACCTCGGGGGAAAAAGCCACCAATTTGGCGTCGTTGATGAGTTCCATATCATCAAAGAGTAACCTTTACGTGGCGATGCCAAATCGTGCGGAAAATTCGGCGAAGTCCGCGGGCCGGGTGGCACGAAGTGACATCGGGGGCGGCTCTATCATCGCGGGATTGTCGAATCGTGCGATAAAATATTCACACTTTACACCGCGTCATACGGTGGAAAACGGGCGATCCGGCGACGATCCGCCATCTTGGATATCGATCGGACGCCGGCGCGGCGCGCGGAATATCCTTCATTCAAATTATGTGTCGGCTACTTTCCGAATACAAATGTTTGCGTTTACTACCGCCGCCGCCGCCCCTCCCCCCGAGCTACCGCCGTAACAGAAATCGACGCGAAAAAATGAAGGATCGCGGATGGAAGGGAGGGGGAGAGAGAATCATAGTCGAGGCAGGTGTGACGCGACACCGGCTCGGCGACATTGATGTGACGCGAGTGAGTGGAGCATTGATGTAGCGCTCGAGGTGAGGTAACATGTGGTCGCGCGAGAATGAGTGACACGCTCTGCGACCCCCCCCCCCNTTTCACCCCCGGCGCGGTTCCGGCGTGGAATCGCTATCGCCATCCGAGGAACCCCCCTCCCTCCCTCGGTTCCATAACCATCAATCGCTCCAGTTGTCACCTTATTGGAGACCCTGAGAAAAATTACTGATTTTTATTCCCCAATAACCCAATTTTAGGCGCAGTCAGATGAAAAAAATCTATTTGCATCGAGAGCAACAGGATGTTTAGTTTTTTTGTTTTTTTTTTTCATTTGGGGAAATCCCGATGAAATCCTGATTTTTGACTGCTACTGATTTTTTGCGGTGAAAAATTAAAATTTCTACATAGACGTAACTTCACACAGATAGCTCGATAAAAAAAATCCGATTTCACGGCCGACTTTTCTCAAATCCTAATTTTACGGCCGACTTTTCTCAAATCCTAATTTTACGACCGATTTTTCCTGAAATCCTGATGAAATCGGTATTATATCCTAATTGACCTCTAATCCTGATGGAATCGAGAAAATCTGGAGAATTCTGACGCTAGACACCCTGAGCAAGCACTCATGTAATGACAAACGGTAGTTCCGGTGCGTCAACACCTGGTTGACAGCGAGTAAGTAAACAAAATAATATAAGACGATAATTTTTTGTTTTTTCCACTATCCCCTTGGTGGCGAGGAAATATTTGTACTTTCGTTACAATTTGTAATGCTTATACGTATTAACTGATCCTAGTTAAATCTGAATAAATCTCGTTTAAAAAAAAATCGGAAACAAGGAGATAGCAAGGGTCATGGTTTAAGTTTCAAGCCGCGTGGTGACCCTAATTGTGTATCAACGAAGTGAGTCGTCTCTGATTGGCTGACGGTCCCGCCATTTCCGCGATTGACAGTGCCCAAATTTCTCGCCCTTCGTCAAAGGGCAATTCATAGAAGTCTTAAGATCTATGAGTGGACGTCTCGAGTTTTCAGCGGCCGTTCCTAAATTACATAACGCACTTTTTCAGCATTTTACCCCCCCTCCCCCTGCCACCCTTGTAACGCTTTTACGACTTAGGTCCCTACCATCAAACACGTAATGACAAAATGGCGTAACTCTCTCCTTGACCCCTCTTCCCCTGGTGCGTTACGTGATTTGAGGACGGCTCTTCATTGTGAGATGAATTTTTTTTCTATTATTAGATCAAAAAATTGCCGTTTTTAAGTCGTATCTTATGCAGCTGCCAGCCGTATAATTTGCAAGATTAGCCCTTGCGGTGATACAAACCATATCGACGGTGTAAGTCGGTAACCACACATATCTCGGTTTGCGACGTCGAAGACTTCCTGTCATACTTTATTTTTTAAACGGAATACTACTCACCGGCAATTCTTTAGAACTACCATAGTTTTTCTTCTCTGTGCGAAGAAAATTCTGCAAAAACCTTAAGGAATGCTGTAAATTTGTTCTCCTTTAAAAAAATAATAAAGAGGCGGAGATTTTCAAACACCACAAACGAGATACATGGTTGCGCACTTACGCCGTCGGTATGCATGATCTCGAATTTTACATGGATGCGTTGATAAAAAACTTCTGGGAGTCTGTGATAGGCTCTAGGGTTACTCTCCCATTTCTTTCAATTTTTCTATGTTTGTCGTAAAATGTAGATAATACAAAGTTAACCCCTCTACGCGGTAGCATCGTTCTCTACCTCAAGTCTTCATTTTCCTGACGCTGTCACATATTTTGAGGACTAGGTTCACGTGGCGTGATATCTCACTGAGAATGAAAAATTCGAGACACATAAACTTACGGAGAAAAGGGTGGGTCCCTGGAAGGAGGCTAATCGTGCGAAGACATGCGATTCGCGCTGTATTTTCAGCCATTCTCGTTGAGCGGCTTACCTGAAAACAAAAAGTGAAGCAACTTTCAGTGATTAATTATATTATTCATCTTCTTGGCTTTCCCACCGAATGTAATCCATCCCCATTGAGTCATAATATTTGCCGCCGGTGGACGAAATGAGAACCCTGCCCAGAGTGCTTTATCAATTAGGTAGTCCGATGGAGGTGAGGGTCAAGGGGTGCGTGTAAGTGTTACTCTGCCCTGCTAAGAAAAAACGCCGTATGAACCTCCAGGCGCTGCCAAATTTTCCTTCATAAAACATGAATTCCCTGGTAAACTTATGAATTTTTTTCTCCCAATTTTCCAGAGAATTTTGTTCGTATTTTGTTATAAAGTTCCTGAAAATTTCAAGGAAAAATATTCATTACTTTCCTCAAAAATGAACATTTTATCGAAGGAGATTTGGCAATATTGAATGTACATACAGCGTTTTTCCTTAGCACGGTAATACAGGCTGTCACAAAGCATAAGGGTGACACGAGGGATGAAAGTAGGGACGAAAGAATGGTGACGCATAAGAAACGCTTTCATTGTGAAACGATACTTCCTGGTGTGACCTCAGAAGTGGAGTAGTTGCATCGTTTGAAAAACCCAATCAACGGTGTAGCAGCACCCAGCACGTACATTAATGAGCATTGCTTCACATCATGTCTCAATGAAGAGTGACAACGCATAAGAAACGCCTTCATTAAGAAAATATACTTCCTAGTGTGGCCTCAGAGGTGGAATAGTTGCATCATTTGAAAAACCCAATCAACGGTGTAGCAGCACCCAGCACATACATTAATGAGCATTGCTTCACATCATGTCTCAATGAAGAGTGACGACGCATAAGAAACGCCTTCATTAAGAAAATATACTTCCTAGTGTGGCCTCAGAGGTGGAGTAGTTGCATCATTTGAAAAACCCAATCAACGGTGTAGCAGCACCCAGCACATACATTAATGAGCATTGCTTCACATCATATCTCAATGAAGAGTGACGACGCATAAGAAACGCCTTCATTAAGAAAATATACTTCCTAGTGTGGCCTCAGAGGTGGAATAGTTGCATCATTTAAAATACCTTGAATGGCGTAAACTAAGCAGACGAGCTCGTGTTTTTTACTTCGTAAGGTTCACGGGGTGATCCAGCACAGAAACTAGCCAAGTTGCGTGCTTCCAGCCGCTGATCCTGGGGCTGTTTCGTGCGTGACGAAATTAGTGTTCGATTAATGATTGCCGGTCGTATTACTGTGCGTTGAGTTTTCGATCGTCTTAATGATAGAACCGCTTTCGTTGAACTGACATGATTTCCACTGCGATACGGGAACTAAACTCATTCCTCTACCCCGTTACTGCAGCGTGAGCGGCTTGTAGCATTGCGTGTCACGTGGCTGGTAGGTTTCCTCTGATTTTTATCAGATCGGGAGCAATACGCTAATTAACACTTGACTAATTTTTTTCCGAGCACCAGAGCCTCCCACACAATCTTTTACGTTTATATGAATGTCTCAATCAATTTTCTTTTGTTCTCAATTATTATGTTCGTAAGTATAAAACGAGGATACCGTCGATTAAAATCTTTATATGTCGCTCGCTTCATTTAGTGGATAGCTGGCCAAACAAAGTAACTTTGATAGATTGTCCGATGACACGTCCACTTAACTTAATTTTAACTTTAACTTAACTTTCTTTTGTCCACGCCTCTTTTAAAACCATCTCGTGGTACCCTCACGAGAGAGAGGAAGAGCTTTTGTTGATTGCAAATTTTGAGCGCAGCAAAAAAATCTCCAACAAAATGCAAAGTAGCATCTCCTGAATATTTCTTTTGATAAAATTTTAGTTGTTTAAAAATTTTCCGAGTAATTTGATGATAATTCTCGATATTTTAAAAATAATTCCAATTCATCTGAAAATATCAAGTGGAGCATTCTTTCAATAACGGTTCTTCCATTGATGAGACGAGCACTTATTCATTTCTAATTCTTCTGTAATACGCTACCACGAAGGAAATTCTGACGAACACCTGGCAGCAATTTGGAGCTTTAAAACTTTTATAAAAGTTTCAGCCCAGTAAGCCAAGCGTTGCGAAACGCTCAAGGTATGCGTTTCATTTTTGTATGAAGCTTTGAAAACGCTGTAAATATTTCAACTGCCACAAAAAAAAAACTATTTCAGGGGTGAGCTGGAAGCTCGGGCTGGAAAATCCAGAAAAAGCGGGCGTTTGGAAGAATTCAACTTATTTTACGCATCACTTCCCAAATCTCACGCCGCGCTACCGTGCCGGGGGCAAATTTGCCTTCTTTTTATCCGTTTCACCCTTGAGTGCTGGTAACTACCTGATAACGAATGCGAAAAACGGTGGCGTCAGCGCCGCTGGAGGAGCATTGTTTTTTCGGGGCCGACCGATGATGCATGAAGAGCTTGATGCCAAGTCGTCAGTCAGAGAAAGCGTCAAGCGATTGCCTTTAGCTTAAGTTAAAAGCTTTTTTTCATCTCGTCAGTGTATTTACAACTTAATCACTCTACTGAAAAAATCCGGAAAAGCCTCAAAGCCACGTTTAAAAATTCCATTTTCTTCTCAGCAAATGCGTATATTTGTGACTGACTGTATCCTCCAATTATATGAAAAATTATTATGAAAAACGTGTTCTTCTTTTTCCTAAATATCACTCTCGTTCTCGTCGAAGGGTCCTGTCGGCTTCCGTGTTAACAATTAATATTGTTACAAAGATCTAGGCCCACTTTCACAACAAAGCGAAACGAGTTTCAGTTCCCTCTGTTAAGGATGTACTTGCAGATTGTCTTTTCCATTCAAAATCTGCAAGGAATGATTAAAAGTGCCTGACTTGAGTCCGTGAACGTATTGCGTTCTGAAAATAATGGAATTATTGACGACTCACCAGGTTCTTAAAAATCTTCGTCCTCTCAAAAATATTCGCTGAGAATCCCATACAAATGTGTTAACTAATTTTACCTTTTGGAAATATAAAAGAGGTTCAGAAAAATGTCTGAAAAATGGCAAATGAGCCTAGTGTTTGCATATTGGAACACCGATATAAAACTGGACATTCTACAATAGAGTTCTGTGCAATCTTTTAAACACTTCTGTGTGTCAGATTTTTTTCCTCAACTTACTTTGCAGTCTACCACTTTCAGCTTTAAAGTGGAATCACAACACCTCTCGGAGAGATCAAAGGTAACTCGATATTCATTATCTGTATGCGTTTGAAAAGTACCACTCACCGCCCCTTTACATCACACCCTGTTTCCCCTTTCTCTTTTTACCTTCTATCTTTTCTACACTTGAGGGTCAAACCGAGGTGATATTGCCGTTTTTCATCCAAGAAATACAGAGACGGTTATAATTTTCCTCTGATAAAAACTCAATACGTAGATCTCCGCCCCTTCGCTTTCAATGGAGGCATTAGGCATCCGAAAATGGTGGCGCTATGTTTTGGCTTGTGAGGATGGGAGAGGGGTCATTGACAACTTTTGACGGTTATCAGCCATCGCACTTGCTACCAACCTAGCAACACCCAAGATGATTTTTCTCGAAAATAGCACGCGCTTATCCGTAAAACTATCAAAACACGTCGTAATAATGCATTTGAGTAAAGTTCACGCTGCAATATGCAAATATGACTTCTTTTTAAGCTATTTTGTACTTAAATCACTTACAGCGTCCGCCATTTTTGAGTCCTAAGAGCTCCATGACGCTCAAGATGGCAAGACCAATCAAAAGCGATAGCCACACGGTGATACTCTCTCAATCAAGCCGAGGTGGATCTAACAGGTCGGCAACACTGGCTTTTCTCCATTGAAACCTATGTTGAATAATCGATTCTGGCCGGAGCACAGAGAGTAGAGACAATACGAATTCATTTCTAATTGGTTCCCGTATTTTATGCCTCCACAGTGTCACAAACGGGAATGAAGATTATATTTTCACCGATTGCAAATATTACAAACTGTTGACAGTTGACACGTTGCAAACCACTGCTGACGTTGCAAAAGTTCCTCTTAAGCTTAATCTAGACGGTTCGCTGGTTGGCGCGCGAAGCGCATTAGCGCCTACAAGAGTGCAGGAATACTTCACGCATTGCGCCTAACATAGTTCGGTCGCTGGTCGGCGCGGAAAGAATATTAGCGCCTACAAGAGAGCAGGAATACTTCACGCGTTACGCCCAACACAGTACAAGCACTGCTCAGCGTTTGAGTCTCTTTATGTCGAGAGAAAAGAGAATATGAATCCATTTCTAATTGGTTTCCGTTTTTTAGGCCTCCACAGTGTCACAAACGGGAATGAGGATTACATTTTTACCGATTGCAAAGATTACAAACTGGAATGGACTGGGGAATGGGGGGTACGGCAAGGAACAAACGGAATGAGGGAGGAAAGAAGGCAGGGATTCGGGAATGAATTGATCTAAGATTACAGAAAACGTTCAGTTTGCGTAACCTTTATTCCCGTCTGTGACATCCATGAGCCGCGTTGTCTTAACTCTCTCCATAAAGGAACTCTACCTGGATCCAGCAATGGAATTGAGTTACTATAGTCTGTGCGGGGCCTCCGATTCGAGGTTTCATGGAGGATAAATGAGAGGTGGAAATACAAATACCTTGATGGCCCGCAAGTAGGGTTTGGTGGTGGTGTAGGCGCAGAAAACGACGCAGATGTTCATGGGCGCCGTCCTGAGGAGGAATCGGAGGAAACGGGCGAGCATGGCGGTTGGCGCGCGGGCCGGCGAACGCACACTAACCCGGGACCCGGGTCATTTCACCGTTCACCGAAACTGATGTCCATGCTCGGTCAACAGCAACAGCGGCCCAGGCCCAGGCGTTTAGGGCTCCCGACGCACAGTGCGTCGAGTCAGTCAGAGAGCTCGAACAAAACTTCAAAAGCAAAAACTTCGTTTATACAAAATTTTGAGGCTCTAAAGGCTGTTTCTTCGTAAAATTTGCCTCTAAAAACATTTAAAATGCGACGAAATAAACATCAAAATTTGCTGTTGTAGTCGGAAATTGTAAGTGCGAGCTCTCTCATTGACTGGGTCCACTGTGCGACGGGACGAAATAAAGAGCGGCCCATTAAATATTGATGGCCGGCCGCAGATATGACGCGTATGCCGCACGCCGCGCCGCCCGCAATTCGGCCACCGTTCCGATGAGTTCCTCACCCGAGCCGGGCCGCGAATTAAGTGCCTTTGAAATTCCACTCGAGTAGGCGGCCGCCCGCCATGGTCCCGGCCCACAGGACGATGATCTGACGCACGCCGAACCCGATTTCAAGATATCTGGACAACGGGTCTCCTTGACTTCACAATAAGGAAAAGCGACCGACCTTTTGTGTTACTGCCAGAAGTGGAAGACACAGAAACCTGAACTAGAGTACCTTATTTATAGGGAGAGTATGGACAGCTCGAAAATTTGGAGGTTAGGTTTGATCAGGTCATGTAGCCTGGTTACACGCTCAAATTTCCGTCAAATTCCGATCAAAACGGTGACCAAGATGGCGGTCGAGATTATCTAGACTGATGAGTAAAATTAATTAAAACAGCGTGTTGATTGGAATAGGCATGAAATAAGCACGGTTGTGTGGAAATCAGATGAAGGATGAGCCCCACAGCTCCATCATCTACCATCAAATGTTTGCAGGCCGCAGAAATTTGATGGTAGATGGTGCGCACCAGTCACCATTTGATCGGAAATTGATGGAAATTTGAACGTGTAAACATAGCAATATAGCTCTTGGGGCCCAAAAAGGCAGCCAACCTATGAACTCGAACTATCCAGTGGTACCAATTGAAACTACAAGAGTAGGTACACTGATCAAAAATTATAAAAAAAAAAAAAACATAAAATTTTTATTTTGTATACATTTTCTTAGTTTCAAAGTCTTTCCACTTGCAAGTCGCAACCTCTGTGTAACATCGAGAGAGAGAAGAGTACGTCAGGTCAGCAAGACCTTTTCTTCGTCTGCTGGTTTCTCAAAGTAACCTATGGTTTCAGTTAGTTAACCAAAATTGTGATCGATCATAACCGAAAAAAAGTAACTAAAAGTAACCCATAGTAATCATAAACATGGGAATGCAGCATAGGGACGAACGAAGAAGGCTTTCAATACCTGAGGCTGAAACATCATGGAGGAAACACATCATTTTCCCTCTCAAGCAAAATATTGTAGAATTAACCAATGAATGAGGTAAGAGTTAACGTTTTGCCCCAATTTTCAATGGCAATTTGGAAAAATAATCAAATTTGCCTTTTCATTAAAAAGGAAGGGTTAAAAACTGTTCCGTATTTGAGCTTGTGAGGACACGAATCGGCTCGCAGAATAAGAGAGATTATACTCTTTTAAGTATTTTACTTCCTCAACATCAGTTTCCAAGGAGCTTTTTTCTGGGCAGGTTTTACCGCGAAGCTTTCATAGGTTATAAACAGGGATTGTAAGTAATTTTCAATTGCATCCTACGTCTCACAGAGGATCGAGTCAATAGGAGAACTCGGACAAACTTTTGAAATTTGAAAAGCACATAACTCCGTCCACACAAAACTTTGAGGTTTTAAAAGAGGTTTCGTTGGGTCCTTGTGAAATTTTCTATCGTAAACACCCCTTAACAACGAACTACACCTCTAGAATGGCCGACCAGTGTTAGAGACCCGGAACGTTTTGAAGTTGATATAGGTTAGGTTTACTTGGGCTCACACAGTGGGCTGCCATCTAAACCCATGTCAGACGCTGCCCACATTTTGCCGAATATTGTTGAATAAAGTGATAGCAATGAAAAGATTGCATAATAATCGCACCTCCACAGGTTTTCTTAACTCAAAAAATAGGAACTTTGAAAGCAAACCTCAAAAAAAATGAAAGTTTACTTAGTTTGAAATTTTCACATGTAATTCTTATGGGCAAGACGCAGCAGAAATGAAGATTGAGGTTAGCTATACTTGGGCTCCCACCCCCCTCCTGCCTTCAAAAACCGGCCCTTGCGCGTTACGCAGGTTTGCTATCTCGCGGCCATTCTAGAGGTGTAGTTCGTTGCCCCTTAAATGTAACGAAATAAACATTAAATTTCGCAGTTTTCGTCAAAAATTTATGTCCGACCTCTCTGATTGGCTCGATCCACCGTGCGTCTGCGGCGTGCGAGCGAATTAAAATACGACTGAGCGCTGCGAT
The DNA here is from genome assembly GCF_001854935.1 of Bemisia tabaci. NCBI lineage: Eukaryota > Metazoa > Arthropoda > Insecta > Hemiptera > Aleyrodidae > Bemisia > Bemisia tabaci. The sequence continues at coordinate 1,997,332 of NW_017566728.1, forward strand.
ACGATTGCATGTCACGTCCTCGCGCTAGCACGATTCGAAATCGACTGGATCTCACACTAGTTTACACTACTTGGCTTGTGTTAATTGAGTGCAACAAAGGAAAGACCAAGCAGAAGACAGCTATAGGAGCGAGAACCATGAGAACAGCAATCAAAGATTGAATAATTAAGAAAGGCCCGCTCAAGAAACGCCAGATAGTGGTGATGGGAGACGTTAGTGCCAGTGGCGTGGCGTGAATTGCGATATATCGATTGTTACGCCATTCAAACCGATGGAAAATGATCGATAAACAGGGTGTTCGCAGCGAACACCCTAATAATCGATTCTTTACCATAGGTTTAAATGGCATATCAATCGATATATCGCAACTCACGCCACGCCACTGGTTAGTGCATGTTCCATTTCTGTCGGGTTCAAACAATGAGGTATCAGAATAATTCCGATGAATTTTCTATCCAGTCAATCGGCAGAAAATTTGGACGTATTTCTGTCAAACGGAACTAAGCGCCATAGGGGGAGGAGGGTAGAGGGGGGATTGAATTGGCGGCGGAACTGGGCATCAGGCTCATTCTGTCCTATACTCGCAATGATTTTCCATGGCGCTTAGTTCCGTTTGACAGAACGCGCTATCCGGCATTCCAAATTCCTCAAAAGGAGCTCAAATTGGCGCTTAGTTCCGTTTGACAGGAATACGTCCATGTTCTATTGTCATGATTGAAATCTTGAAGTTTACAGAAAAGTATTTATGCACTGGAAAAAAATTAGCTTAGATCTAGAGTCCAGACTCTTAAACATTGACAAGAAAGTGTACTCTTGCTTCAATCAGATTTTTCCTTGAATCGAAGAGCCAAGCCTCTTGATTTAAGCGGATATCCTTTTGATTCAAGCAAAAATCTGATTGAATCAAGAGTATTTTTTCTTGTCAATGTTTTTAAGAGTCTGGGCTCTATATCCAAGCTACTTTTTTCCTGTGATGCTAAAAAGAGGGGTTTTTAAATGAGATGAGGGAGTTTCAACTCCCTGATGGATCTGGAGGACCGAGTTTTGTGGCGATTAGACGTCACAGAGCACCAGAGAGCGCTATAAAAGCGACTCATATGTATGTATTTAAGCTAAAAAGAACCTGAAACATATGAGAAAGATGGGGTATGTCATCTTCATTTCTATCTTTGTCCCGAGGCGAGTCAGTCAAAATAAACCGGCAATGACGTTACGACCAGTCCATCAATATTTGACGAAAACGGACTCGTATGACGTCATTTTCGGTCTATACTGGCTGCGTGCCTTTAAGCTATTGAAGAAAGTATTGACTGTTGGACCCCGGTTTCAGTGAAAAATCGACCCGTAGGTGCATGAGGTGGATTCTTAAACGCGGGCTCAGAGAGCGACATTCTCGTGGCTGGCTATGATACGCTGCGCTCGGGGAAAGCTAGTTTTAATTAATCCTGAATAATGGAGCAGTGTCACAATGCATATCACCGGCAAATGCAATAGAACACATAGAACAAAGAGCCGAACACCTCTGACAAACGCTTTTCAAAAAAAGTTCGTCGGGGTCCCTACAAGGGAATGAGTTTCAAAGTGCTCCGTGAGAAATTATACGCAAAGAGTATACCGCCGAGATAGGGGTATGTGTTCGTACCGAGCGACCTTGTGAATATTTAAGATATGTCAACCCCTCTTCGCTCCTGACACCGCACCCGGTTACCATTTCATCGAGAATGAAAATTAATCTACGTTACACGGAGGAATCTCGTCTCGCCAGACGTGTGAATTCAGATGCTCCAATTTAGGGCATCCCTCCAGTGCGTGCGCTGCCAAATTGTCCCAAGCTCATCTGAAAAATCCGAACTTTATAACCGCATTATTACAAAGTTTAGTTTGGACATTGGATTGTGTGCCCTTTCACGCTGTTTCATTCGATCGCGGGAATTGTCACCCACGGTGCCTTTACCCGAGCTCTTTGGCCCAATGTTCGGTTCACCGAAAGCCTTATGACCCCGTTTTTGTTTGCCTCATATTGATATAGATAATGGCGTGTGTAAATGGGTGACTTAAACATTTATAACTCAAATTTTTGGGAAGGAAGCTGAAGGTGACTTAATTTCCATGGCACCGTGCTTCATGACGTTAAATTGAGCCCCGAGTTAGGTTAGCGCCTGCAAGGCTGCAGGAATACTTCACGCATCGCGCTTAACACAGTGCGTTCGCCGGTCGGCGTAAAACGCATATTAGCGCCTGTAAGATTGCAGGAATACTTCATGCATTGCAACAAACACAGTGCGGTCGCTGGTTGGCGTAGACGCAACTAGGCAATGCTGCAAAAACTGTCCAATTTGACTTCCAAAAAACTAAAGATATTAAAAAAATGTTATTTAGAAAACTCGTATTCACCAAACTGAAACCAACTTTACCACTTGAATTGAACGATTTATTCTAAAACTTTAATGCAACAAAAGTATTCCTCATCAAAGGAAGAGAGGACAGAGTTAGAAAACTTACGCATGGTTACCTTTAATTTTCAACTGTAAACGGTGAGAGTTGCATTATTTGCTTTTAAATGTCTTGTAAAATCTATAAAGGAGGGTGAACAATGGAAGACAAATTTGGGCAAATATTCCCCTAGGTGAAACGTGCAATTGCTGCTGGGTGGAATGTGACGGTAGAAGTGGTGAACTTACACTTGGATGGAAGGGTCACAAACCGGACATTTCGGCAACGTTTGGCAAGTGATAGCCGAATTCAAAAGCAGAGAAGAGGTTCGCTCATTATAAGACGTTAACATAGCCTCTCATTAACGCTTCGATGAACTCAACACTGCAATTCCACAGGATGTTTGTCTCGCTTTATTTCATTGTTTCGAATGGGGCCCCTAAATTTTGCTCTAAGGGGCCTCTGTGGGGTCCTTTTGGCTTAATTCGGAAGGAAATCCTGCCTTGTTGAGGTAGATAGCCACATGCAAATTTGAGAGTTGCCAAGTTTCCCAATGCGAAAGGAGCAGTTTTGAGGGAAAGTATGCTTATTTTCTCTTGATGTTTTCAGATATGTTTGGATTAAATTACAAGCAAAAAAATCTGAAAAATTCTGAGAAACATAATCAAAATTTCATTAGTTAGTTCATTGTTCATTAAAAGAGATATGGCAACGTCTGGAAGCTCATACGGCGCTCTTTCGTAGCAAGGCAGAATCGTCCTGCTGCTCCCTGAGCTAGTCCTCTCCTGCCCCTGTACAGGCCGTACAAAAACATCGAAATAATTTTTTAAAATTTGTAATTTAACCTGCCTGATTGAATTCATCCCAGTTTCTCTTAATTCTTTTTTCTATCCAAACGCTACAGCCTTGCTCGTCCTGAATATTCTATGAGGCTCGGCCGAAAGACGCACATCCCGTCAGATATGGCAGAATTTAATCTTCGGACATTTTATTTGTTCCGGTATTAGCTGTGCTACGTTAGTTTGATTGATATGTGCCGCTAAACAAGCGGGCGTTCTAATTGAAATCCCATCCTGTTCGGTGAAATATCCTTCGAATCAACCGCTGTATCCCCCACGCACACACCCCTTGTTTTTTTCCGAGCGTTTCACTGCATCAGCGGACACTCATGACGGGCTAATTAAGGGTTGACCTGCATTCTGATGCGGGGCGAGGTGTCCTGCCTTGTTGTCAAAATCCCATGAAAAACTCACCCGCTCGGCCGCGGTTACGCTTGATTCGAGAGCGTACTCCCTAATTTAGAGGACGGGAGTTTTTGAGCTGCAGGGAATTTAGGAGCCTGTGTGTAGAACCGAAAAACCCACTCACCGCAAACTCTCGTCGAGGGATACGAGCTGATCGCCCGCATGCTCCAAATTGGTAACTAGTAAGCTAGGTATAAACGCATTTCGATCACAATTACGCTTGACAAGTTATGAAGCGGACCGTTCTTATTTTTTCCTCTTTTTTGGTCATCATACACAGTAAGAAAAAGTAACCAAGATTTTGCTTCAATATGAGAGGTAAAACACGAAGTAACACAAGCTGTTAGTTACTTTTTTGTGTGTTAGATTTCCCTGTGTCAAGTCGACCAAATTTTTGTGTTGAAAATCTGCAACATCGTAAAATTTTCAAAAAAATAGATATAGAAGAAATTAGGCAACGTTTAATCTAGGGCGACTCGCCCTGTTTAGTAGTATCAAACTCTTCGAGAGCAAGTATGAAGAATCTTTAGATCGAGGTCTCAACTTAACTTCTTAAAGGGCATCATAATCGATAAGGCTGAATTTTGCGTGCAACAGCCTTAAAATGCATCTAATGGTGACAAATTTGCCAAAATTTCCCAGAGGAGACCCTTTTATTAACATAAGGGATTCAGCTTCCGGAAAGGTTGGGGCTAGACCGCTCTCAGAAAAGGGCAGATGTGTAAGAGTTAAGATCTTGAAGAATACTTTCTCCCTTAAATCCTATGAATCACCAACAAATGGGAGGTTAAAGCTGTGATCCATCTTCGGTTGCGCTACTGGAACGTCCCTTTCCTCCGTTCGAGAATTCATTCGTCAACCGTCGCATCGCAGGAATTATTCACTTTCCCAATACGTCTTACTTGTAATTTGCATTCGGTTCAATGAATCAGTTGTTGAAGTTTAAGAAAATTTGCATACGATGAAGATGGTTTTCAAAAATTCCACCAAGAGCGAGTTGCCAGCGAAGGAAGTATAAAGCATATCAAAACTCCACTTCAACAAGGGGACGCTGACATCAGCGAGGGATTTTCGGTATGATAAACTTCTCGAATATGCGTATAGCACAAAAATGTGGCAACGACGTCTGATCTTAATTCGATGATTTTTCCTAGCACAGGGCACTCTAATTAGCGCGATACTAAACTTGGTCATTTTTTTTTTGAATTTGAGATAACTTTATACCGAACCAGAGGCATAGTTCATCTCGAAAAAATTTATGTAAAAACTTGGTTCGATCGGAAATCCCTCGTTCTCCTGAAAACATCGATGTTAACAAGTGAAGTACGAGCGGACTGCATTTTGCAAAAAGAGACCAACAGCGCTATAATGTAGCTAAGATCGTGCGACTTTTTTTACCTGGCAAATATAAACTGATCATCTAAATATGTTGTATCCTCACTCCAAATAAACCACGAATTTAAGACCAAAATAAAATTATCTTTGTAAATTTAATTTTTTTTATGATTTCAGTAATTGTACTGCAAAACATATAAATTGCAAAATCCAAGCAATATTTGAATGTTCTTGGTTTCTATTTGCAAAATGCAAACCACGTAAAGTTGGCAAATTAGTCAAGTTCAATCGACATATTGTCCGAATTCGTTAAGCAATGACCTGAGAATACCGGATGGAGCAGTGTTGAGAAAGTTTTCAAACTGTGTCTTACCCCTCGAGCAGATCACTCAGTGCGGATTTCATCAGCCATCATCAGACGAAGAACAACGCTGATCCATGGGAATAACTTTTAGCCCTGTCTGGCTGAAGCCATTAAAGCAGAATCCCCGGGATATTTTTGTCTTCGGTTCGCAGCGTCACTAGACGTGCCGTTCTGTCTCATTTTTTCCCAGAACAGGAGCCCCGCTCGGAGCGGAGAGGATCACACTGTTTTCTTGCCGTGCTCATCAAGTACCACTTAACCACACTGAGTTTACCGCTGGAGTTACGATGTTCTCGCGTAGCGCGGCAGTTTTCTGCTGCATCAACGTACGGGGCGAGATTTAAACGCTCCCCACCCCGATGTGAGAGGAAACGGTGAGCGGTGTCAGCCCTCCCGCGCAAAAATAACACCCACTGATCTGAAATTATGTAATTGTCCCACGAACGTGGTCGGAATATCGCGCTTCCCCGACGGGTGCACAGAGTTTTCAAAACGCATTCGGCGTTCAAATAGCGCGGTTATAGATTTGTGATCCGACTAGAATGGCTCTATTTGCACATTCTCAATCGAGTTTTCTCACGTTTAGCCCGACTGCGTCGTGTCCCGTTTTTCCCTCCATTAAACTCGAATCCCAAGAACATGATAATGGCCCCGTGGTTTCGGGGAGCTGATGTTGAAACTTTCTTGATTACCACGCGGTTTATTGGCGTTTTCCATGTGCGACAGTTCAAACTACTCGAGGGCGAAAAACTGGTTATGAAAAATCTTTGAATTAAATCGGGCATTAAATTATTTTTACCGTGTAATCTGGTGCGGCTTAGAGTCCCTTCATACTGAAAGGTAAGACAACTCCCCCTCATGAAGTCACACACGGGAATAAAGATTACACAAATTGAAAGTTTTTCGTAATCTTGAATCGGCCCATTCTCAAATGCCTTGCTCCGCCCCTTCTCTCATTCCGTTTGTTCCTTGCCGAACCCGTAATTCCCCGTTCCATTCCAGATTATAATCTTTGCAATTGGTGAAAATGTAATATTTATTCCCGTTTGTGACACTGTGGAGGCCTAAAATACGGGAATTAATCAGAAATGGATTCACATTGTCTTAACTCTCAGTATAAAGAGGCTCTAACGCTGACCAGTGACCGCACTGTGTTAAGCGCAATGCGTGAAGTATTCCTGCACTCTTGTAGGCGTTAATATGTTTTGCGCGCTGACCAGCGACCGCACTGTGTTAAGCGCGATGCGTGAAGTATTCCTGCACTCTTGTAGGCGCTAATATGCGCTTCTCACTGACCGGTTGCCTCTCTCAGTATAAAGGGACTCTAGTGCGGCTAAGGGACCGTTCAAGTATTGCGTAACGCTAAAAGGGGAGGGGGATTTGAGCTAACGTTACGGTGCGTTACAACTACAAGAAGGGAGGAGGAGTCAGGCCCAGCGTTACGTAACAAATCCAAGCCGGGGAAACAAAAAAACTTTGCAAAAAACGTGCAAAAATTGAAAATTCCGCCCTTCCTGGTTGACCATACATTTGATTTTTTTTAAATGGGGGGGGGGGGTCAGGCCAGCGTTATGTAATTCAAAAGGAGGGTGTGGAGCTGCGTTACGGGTGCGATACAGGGAGGAGGGAAGGGGTAAGAGTCGGAAAAAGTGCGTTCCGTAATACTTGAACAGCACCTAGGCGTGATGAATGAGTGGCAAACAAATCAGCGCTGTATCACCGTCCCGGCTTTAGGGTGGGTGACAGCGAAGTAAAGGCAAGGAGACAAGAGAAAGTGTGCGATTGAACAAGAATTTGATTAGAATGGGACAGTGGTGGCGGGGCGGAGAGAGGCGGGAAATAATTGTGGGAGCAAGCACATGGTCACTCGTAGTCCAGTCCCCCGGGCCCCGATCGACAGTTGCCTAATTTCCATCTCCGGGTCGATTGCTGAATCGTTATCGAATGACCTTGATCGATATATATCGTTGTTAAGATAGGGTTTCATTGATCGAGGTCATTCGATAACGATTCAACGATCGTATCCAATCTGGAGTTATCACGTCAGTATTAAAAAAAAAAATCATCACTTACAACAAAAAATGCTTCACCATAATGTGTCAATAGATAATTTTTCTAGTTTCACTAAACTCTTCCAAATTTCTTTGACATTTTTCTTGTGCAGTTTCGTTGTTATGCAAAATGTTTCTACGGATATGGGTGTTTCCTTGGAAATTTCGAAACAACCTAGTGTGACACACACAACACACACACACACCAAAAAAATAAAAAAAATAAAAATAAAAACAATGAATAAGAAAGAGAGAGAATGTTTATAAAGAATAAAAGTGAATAAGAAGCGCGGAAAAAATTCTAGATAGTGAAATTTTCTCGAGGTGTTTCAGCACAAAAAAATTTTGTAACGACGCGTTGTAAAAATTACAAGCGAGAGAGATTGTCACGAGCTTTGATAAATGGCGGCATTTTCCATAAGCCACTGTGTGTGCATTGCCGTAACGCAGTTATGGCGAAAGCCGCAGAACGAGCAAAATAACCGCTTTTAACTAACGCTAAGAGTGGTTGGAAAGAATACATTGGAAAAACCATTAGAGCTTAAGCGCATTTCGCTCGATTTTCATATAAAAAAATAAAATGGAATATTAACTCTTTATTCTGACCGGTGTTGTTGATCACTTAATTTGGTCTCACTCAAAACGTGTAATTTTGCATCCGATGATGAATTAAACAAAGAAAAGCGAATAATTTCAAAACGTTTTCGCTTTCTACTTGCCTTTCTCTGCCACAATTTCCATCGTTTCCTACGTGTAAAAGATGACAAGGATATGACCTAAAACTTTCAAATGATACTGAAATTTGGTGGACGATGCTTAGTGTGGATTTCCGACCCCCAAATTTCTTACAGTGAAATACCGCGAGTGCATATAGTGATTTATATGGAGAGCGTTTATGTTTCAAAATAGATTCCTGGTTCAAATTTTAAATCTATCGAACACACCTTTCTAGAACTCTTTAGGCCAAAACTGAGGATCCACCTCAATGCATAAGTATGAGATGGACATTTTGATGGATCGTTACAGTAACTGTAACAGAAACAAACAAAAATTGGTGGATCGTCTTAGTAACTGGAACAGAGACAAAATATCAAAATTTCAACCTAATCTAACCTACACTGGAAAAAAAAACACATTGGATCTAGAGTCCAGACTTTTGAAAACATTGACAAGAAAAAATACTCTTGATTCAAGCGGATTTTTGCTTGAATCAAAACGAAATCCGCTTAAATTAAGAGGCTTGGTTCTTGATTTAAGCTGGATTCTGATTGAATCAAGAGTACTTTTTCTTATCGATGTTTTTAAGAGTCTGGACTCTAGATCCAATGTGTTATTTTTTCCAGTGTGCTCAACTTGCATTCCCTGAATATGATGATTGATGAGAGAGAATCCGAGGGAACTCGAGCATTGTTGAGGTCGAGTACGTCGGATCGAGGAAGAAGTCTGTCTTCAAAGCTAAGGAAACTATCAACATTTGGCAGCAGGATCTGACAATAAAAGCTTTCCACAGCGCCGCCAATTACGGATGCAGTGGCAGAAGGGGTGGCGATGATAGAATTGTCTTCCATCCTGCTCGGTGCGGCAGGGCGCTCCACCTTCCTCATCGCTCAATCACTCCCTGAAAACAAGCCAGAATAGCCACTCGCCTTTCGTCTCTCTCTTTTCTTTGCGCCGCGAAAACCACTTTACCCACTTCCGGAGTATCCCACGCGCCTTTAATCCGGTTAGGAAACAATTTTCTTCCATCACACACGTTCTCTCTTTCACTGTCACTCTCATTTACCACCTCTCCGGCGTTCCCTTAATTATCTTTCCCTTCTGCCCTATTTTAGCGTATTTTTTTACTCGAGACATTATTGCGTGGGCTGGTTGCAAACTTCAGCTAGAGTAGGAAAAAGAGAGGCCGAAGGAGAGTGAAAAAAATGACCCAAAAATCACGATGAGCGCATGAGCATGAAATACACTCCTAATTTCACTATCTGCAGCCTGATTATTGAAATGTTTTGTTTGTCGGATCGACATAGATGACATAGGTTAAAAGGCGGAGCGTGATTGGTCGGCTATGTCTTATCGCTGCTTTATCGTGCCTTTGTCAGGTGGAATGATCGACATACTGTCGGAAACTTAAGAGGTGCCGTTAGCTTGTCGAGAGGTCAACCCGACATAGACACGACAAAGCAGCGATAAGACATAGCCAACCAATCACGCTCCGCGATTTAACCTATGTCATCTATGTCGATCCGACAAACAAAAAAATTCAATAATCAGGCTGCTGCTCAATAAATATGCGTTTTTTAAAGAGTTCCCGCTGGAGCATTTCGTTCCAGCCAACCCTTGCGCACTAGGATGCGACGCAATATTCAGTATGCCCGACGCCAACCCGCCAAGGCACACGAGAAGAGACGAGATTCCATCAACCGGCGTGTTGACATTTACAATTTCCTCGTGTTAATTAAGACAATAGTACTTCCTCACGATTTGCCCGCGGAAGCGTCAGCCATGTAGAATATTGCGTAACATCCTGGTGCTCAAAAGTTGGATGGAACGACTCCTTTTAAAAAATGTTCACCAGTGCCGTAGTTTAAGTATCGTTATTGAAGCGTGAAGCTCAAAAAACTCAAATTGCTTACGCAGATTGTAAAGTTAGTAGTGTATTTCAGAATTTTCAATACGCTGATAGTGACTTTTAAGCCATTTTCCATGATAAATAATTCTTCTTTTTTCTTCAGCTGAGGTTCGAAACACCCATTGTGCTCGCATGCTGCCAAAAACGCTGACTATGCGAGTATAAATATTAAAGCCTAACAGAGCGGAGCGGCGTGCTGCCAGCGCGAGAGGCTCACTGGCGCCTACAAACCTAAGTGGATACTTCACGCATTCCACAATGCTTGAAGTATCCACTTAGGTTTGTAGGCGCCAAATGCGCGTTTCGCGCTGGCCGTCCGCCCGCCGTGCGGCGGCGCGGCACCTGAAGCAACTATTTCACAACAGAGGTGTTGTACAGTATTATACGAAATTGAAAGTATTAAGAATGTTGGGCATCCTCTAAAAGTACAGATCTTTCCTCGCAAAATAAATCAAGATACTTATCGTACACAGGAAAAATCTAAGAGCCTTTAGCTGAGGCAAATAAAGAGGTTCATCCGGTTCAGGTATAACAAGTTGGGAATGTCTTGAAAGATAATTAAGTCCTGTTACACCAAAGAGGTGCAGAGAGTTTTAGTGAATTTTGTCGCATGGCATTGACGCTCCCCTATTTTTACCAAAACTCTCAACTAAATATTATTCTCCGTTGGACCAAACAGACAAAACAAAAAAACAAGCAAACCCTCATTCTTCCAAGACATCATACATTTTCATCCAAAAACGTCGTGAGCAATTGTCGTTTGTATTTACATGTGGGCCAATTTACTTTGGGTCTCAACTGGCACGTGGACCAAAACTCCCGTACCGAAAAAACGCGTGGACGTAAATTACTGGAATATACAGGTGCGCGGACAAAAAATCGTTGAAGAAATGTCCTACAACCTGCGTGCCTCCGTCTGGGGAATGACAAAATATGGAGATGTTGCAGCCTCAGTGGGAAATCAATAAGAGATTCGACAAAACACATTATTTACGGTTACATGCCGACCATTTATCATTCAGTTTCGCGGATACAGCCCCGTATGGTGATAAGCAATCATTAAACTGTTATGAATAGATGCGGCTTCGCTCATGCGTTATTGGTTGGGATGCCGACCTCGGGTGCCGGATCGCTACGCTTAGTATTCCAAAGAGAGAACGAATGCCAAAGTTTTCAAAGTTAGTTATCTTTAAAATTCTACTGACTCAGCAACGACAGCAAAATCCCTCTAATTTTTACAACGACGAAAGTTGTAGGAGATTGGCGAGAGCGCGAAAATTGACTTCATTTCAGACAAAAAAGCAGTAAGTCCACACTATTCCAAAAAACTGATGCATAACGTGTGGCAGCATTAATACGAAAGGTCCGGCATTTAGGGGGCGTAAGTCTGCCGCGCAGGTTGGCGACCCGGCGATCCGTTAAAGGGTCTCGCTTGCATTCCATTTGTCGAATCGTCGCGCCCACGTTTACGTGGTGGATTTGCGCGCCTTAGATTCCGAACCTTAAGCAATAGGTATACAATATAATTCGTGTAAAATAACGGGTCAGTTCTGCTAGTCACAGACTCAAATCGTGTTTTAATGCTTGATTCTCGTAGAACAGCTAAAAATATTGTCTGTACAAACAGCAACCTTCTACGCGTAATTTTAAGTTTCTTTAATTAAACATTTTTCGTAATTTGTGATCAACTCAATCCCGAGTTCTTGTCTCCGTCCCCTCTCTCATTCCGTTTGTTTCTTGCCATGCCCCTCATCCCCCGGTCCATTCTAGTTTAGAGTCTTTGCAATTGGTGAAATGTAATCCTCACCGAAAAAAAAGTGAAGTTTATTTAACATTCTGGATGTAAAAAAAATGTACAAGAACTTATAAAATGCTAGATTACTCATCATAGCAGTCAGTTTTACATCTTAGTATTGCTAAAACAACCTCTGTAGCGGGTAATTCAACATTTTATATTTTCTTGCACACCTTTTTTACATCCAGAGTGTTAAAATAACTTCACTTTTTTTTTTTTCACGATACGGGAATTTTTTAATACGGGAGTCAATCAGAAGTGGATTCGTATTGTCTTTTCTCTCGAAACAGAGGGGCTCAAACGTTGACCAGGGATTGCACTGTGTTAGGCGTAATGCGTGAAGTATTCCTGCACTCTTGTAGGCGCTGCTGCGCTTTGCGCGCCAACCAGCGAACCGTCTAGATTAAGCTTAAGAGGAACTATTGAAACGTCTACTACAGCTACATCCTGATTACAGTCGTTTATTTTATTTTCATTATTAGTCTACGGTCATGAATCTGATGACCCGATGAGGGAGTTGTGAAGTTAAAATTTTGACGTCCGTCGGTAGAAGTCGCTACGTCTTACTAAGAGAGAACCATTCAATCTAATGCCATGTTTGAAGGATGTTAGGGCGCCTGAATTTCGATGGTAACTGAGTTCCAACTCGAGTAATATCTCGGAGCCGCGCCAACCGGGCGGGGGGCAGGGGGGGGGCGGAGATCTCATCGCCAACCTCCGCCCGCGCTTCAGTGGAATTGCAAAGGTGTGGAAAAACTCCGGTCCAATGTAAAAGAATTCAATTACTGTCATTCTTGACCCGCCGCGCCGTCGCGTGGGGTCCAGGAGCATTTTATGGTCTCCGTTATGAGCGCTTTGTCCGGGAGCTCCACCAGAATTATGTCCTGCATGTGTGCTCCCGACGCACAGTGGATCGAATCAATTCGAGAGGTCGGATATGAAATTGTTGACAAAACCTGCGAGTTTCGATGTTTATTTCGTCACATTTGGGCGTGTTTCTGTCAAATGAACTAAGCGCCAATTTGAGTCCCTTTTGCAGAATTTAGAATGCCGGATAGCGCGTTCTGTCAAACGGAACTAAGCGCCATGGAAAAGCATTGAGAGCATAGGACAGAATGATCCCGACACCCGGTTCCGCCGCCAATCCAAGCCCCCCTCTACCTTCCTCACCCTATGGCGCTTAGGTCCGTTTGACAGAAATACGTCCATTTAAAATTTCATGGGTTGCTTTAAGAAGAAGATTTTACGAGGAAACCAACGGAGCCACTTTTAGAATCTCAAAATTTTGCACAAACGGAGTTGTAAGAATTTGAAGTTTCCGAATTTTGTCCGACCTCTCTCACTGACCCGATCCACAGTGCGACGCGCCGGACCCACCGTGGAATGGATGCTCTCGCATTCCGGAGGTCATTAAGGCATTTATCTTTCCCTGATAATTGGATTTTCCAGTTAGCACTCGGATGAAATAAACTGCAGGGTGTGAGCTTGGAAAATCCTCGATCGCGGCTAGGAACAAATGGTCATCATTGTTGGACACTTGCACTGCTATTGTGTCCGAGCATACTAATTTTTTCTTATCACCATGATATCAAAGTGAATCGTACTCACGCCTCAGCGCAAAATTGTGAGTCATTCAGAGAGAAATAAGCGCTACCGGCTGTTTTTTATATTGATAGACAAAGCTATAGACGAAGCGATAGACAAAGCGATAGAGAGAGAAGGCATGGGGAGTATGGAGCGATCCTATTGGCTAAAATTAGTGGTCTTATAGAGTAAGGGAGTAAATGATGAACTAACTATAGATCCTATCGATGATTGACGATACTTAGTCTATTACCTACCTCCTTTGTCTATTGCAACCACCCACTTCCACAAATAGGATCCCTTCATACCCCTTTTGTCTTCTTTGTCTATAAATTTCAACCATCAGCCCGGGAAATTCCGATTCATGGAGTCGCGTTTCATGTTTCCACTCCTGGGAAATTGATAAATAAAAGGCATTATTTTCAAAATTTCTCGAGAACTTTGGGGAAACCTGATAGAGAATACGAAAGATCGCCGTATGGTTTATGAAGAATGTGGAAGGTTAGGACTATTTGCACCTTTGATACTAATATCAGATAATTTAAAACATTCCGAAATATAACGAATTTTAATGAAATTTATAGTAGACATCAGCATGTATTATTCATTACAGTCGACTCGAACGTGATACGTCGAAAGCAAGCTGGCTAGAGCGTTGACTAGGGTGTGCTAACCAGCTCCAAAACCTCTTTTTTCCGGGAAAACGAGTATTTTTATCATAATCATTGGACTTGCGGGAGCTTTTCGATGGACGTGACAACCGAGCTGTGTATGTAAAAGTTCGAACTTGGGGCGCTTGGCTTCTTGAAAGAGGACGAAGGGCAGGAGAAAAAGTGAGATAAAGCAAAGCCGGAGGAGCTCAAGGGAGGGAATCACAAAGAGAGAAAGGAAGGCAATGAATTGGGTCAGTTTCTCGTTAATTATGTAAACCACAAGACCTAGCCTCTCGGAGCTGTTGTCGCCCGCCCAGGCGATTAAAAGTTCACGCGGCGACGTCCGGACTTTTATTTTCGGGCCTCGCCTCGTGGCGAAATGGGGAGGCGCGCGATGTATCGATTGATCTCCCATGAAAACCTACGGTAAAGGATCGATAAACGGGATGTTTACTACGAACACTTGAATAATCGATTCTTTACCACAGTTTCAAATAGAAAAATATCGATCCTCGACCATTAACGCCTCGCCACTGATAATACCGGGCTGAAGAATGTCGTGGGATCATCCGAACATTGCCAAGTGCGCCTCAAGGTGGAAACTCGAACTGTTCAGTGCACTGTGAACCTCGGCTGGGGTCCAAAATATCGATTTTCAGTTTTTGGTGGTAAAAGTTTTCCAGACAGCTTTCAAGAGCCTCTGGTCAACGTTTCCAGTCTTAATTTTCATTATTAATGCGCTTAGAAGAGTTTGGAGTCAATCGTTCCTGAGATTGGCAACAGTAGTGCCGGCAAACTTTAACGATGGTTTTTTCCCCTAATTTCCCTTTTTTATCCTCAAACCTTGGATTGCTGCCAAAGAAAAAACCAATGTTTGACATTTTTGGATGCTCTTTGCACCAAAGGATACAAGGTTAACCTGTCTGAGCCAGAGTATCATTTGTCGTCTCCCTCGCGAAAGAACGTGACTAGATTTCAATGTTGACAAATTTCTCCTTAATTGCGAATTGCATTATGAGAGAGTCTTGCATAATTGCATTGCTAGAGTCCTGCGCATTGCCAACTGAAAATTTCACCGATTTTTATTCTGATGTTATGCATAAAGTAGAAAAATTTTGAACAAAAGTTGCAGTGGTACGTTCTTATAAACAAAAAAATAAGTTTTTGTAACAGTTTGGCAAACTTGGAATGAAGTTACGTTCCTTCATCCGGTAAACGACGAATCACCTAATTTTTCCCTCACCTATAGCGACGCAGCTCTTGTTGTTGCGTCACGTATGCTCTTTTTCGAGGAAATTTATTTACATTTTCCCTTGAAATTTCAGCTATTGCAAATGAATTAGCAAAAAAATATCCTCAATCATACTCCTGCAAGCATTGCGTAATTTTTGGGTGGTCTACCACAGCGTTACGGAGCATTACCGGGGGTGTAAAAAACCGCAAATTTAGCGTTACGTAATTTAGAGACGGCCCCCTAGAGAATTTTAGCTTGATTTAAGAGTACTAAATCTCCTACCGGCTAATTCAAGAATCATCATGGCTGAGCCAAACCCTTTTTTTCTCCATTGCAAGCGCGATAGATTGCAAACTTGCAAAGTGAATAATGGCCGAGTCATCGAGTTGCTCTCATTTTTATCACCCTCCTGCCTGAGCCCCGCTCCCTATAACTAACCATCCCCCCTCCCCCGTTCTCTATCTCTTGGTGTGTGCTTAGAGCTCGGTATCGAAAACAGCATCGGTCCTAACCGACGGTGAACAGCCGTAGTCGATTGGGCTCGCCGCGGACAGGGTAATAAATAAAATTTTCGCGAGGGTTCAAACACTCTCCATCATGCCTTTGCTTTGTTTTAAACTCCGCCAGCTTGAAATTTATGAACTCTGACGGAGTAAGCCTGCGTCAGCGCTGAAGCTGTATAAAATAGAAAATAGTTTATTCTCTCCGGAAAATACGCTATACCAATGCACGAGGATGGTATCTCTCACATAGCTGATAGTTGGTCACGACGATTATGAGGTTTTCTTTCTTTCAAGGGCGCCTCAGAAAGTGACCGCCCTTTTCTGACCGTTCTCTGATCTACTCAGCTATAGCACTCGAGTAGACGGCTAGTTGGACGTATTTCTGCCAAACAGAACTATGTGCATTATGACGTGAGCTCTGATATGCATATATTCTTATGGGTCTCAGGGCTCATGCCTTGATGCACATAGTTCCGTTTGGCAAAAATACGTCCATTTATGATGAGAAGCGAAACATCATAGACTTTTAAAATAACGCGTCATCAACACCAAGATCTTTGACGGCGAGCTACGTGCGATCCGAAAAAAATTTACTTTGATAATTTATTTTTAACTTCAAAATTTGATCGGTCAGTCTAAATTGAGAAATTTTATAAGGCCAAAATCGCAGTTCGGTGAAATTCAGGTGCATAGTGCTCACTTCAAAATGCATTTGTAAGCCGTTCTGTCTCGGATGTGCAGTGTGCACATGTTTTTGACAATTTTATCGTTTAAATTTGTGACATTTTCTTTGCTGAAGTCTCTCCTCAGCACATATGAGGGGCTTTGAGGACGATTATAGGACATTTCGTCAACGATTTTTTGTCCACGCACCTGTTTTTACCAGTAATTTACGTCCACGCGTTTTTTCGGCACGGGAGTTTTGGTCCACGTGCCAGTTGAGACCCAAAGAAGTGGCCCACATGTAAATACAAACGACAATTGCTCACGACGTTTTTGGATGAAAATTTATAATGTCTTGGAAGAATGAGGTTTTGCTTGTTTTTTTGCTTTGTCTGTTTGGTCCAACGGAGAATAATATTTAGTTGAGAGTTTTGGTAAAAATGGGGGAGCGTCAATGCCATGAGACAAAATTCACTAAAACTCTCTACACCTCTTTGGTGTAACAGAACTTAACTATCTCTCAAGAAATCCCCACCTTATTATACCCGAACCGGATGAACTTCTATATTTGCCTGAGCTAAAGGCTCTCAGATATTTCCTGTGTACGAGAAGTATCAAAATTTATTTTGCGAGGAAAGATCTGTACTTTTAAAGGATGTCTGTCATTCTTAATACGTTCAATTTCGTATGATACTGTGCAACACCTCTGTTGTGAAATAGTTGCTTCAGGCGCCGCCGCACGGCGGGCGGGCGGCCAGCGCGAAACGCGCATTGGCGCCTACAAACCTAAGTGGATACTTCAAGCATTGTGCAATGCGTGAAGTATCCACTTAGGTTTGTAGGCGCCAGTGAGCCTCTTGCGCTAGCAGCACGCGCACGCCGCTCCGCTCTGTTGGGCTTTAATATTTATACTCCCATGGTCAGCATTTTTAACTCATGATTTTCAAATGTTTGCACACTGCACTGATTTTTCTCACTTAAATTGATGGGGAAAAAATATGCATCAATTTAACAGAGGAGAATAATAATATAATGTGTGTTTTTTAAATATTGGTGGTTCCGTGTCAAAAATGATTTTCAAAGCACCTTAATTTTTTTTTTTTTTACATTTCGTGCTTTTATTGTGCTGCAGCGAGGTGTACGCGCAATCAAACGCTCAAAATTTGACGTATTTGACTTTAAAAGATTGATGTACAAATGGGTTAAAACTACATATTGCGTGCATCTTGCTTTTTTCCCCTCTTTTATTCATTTTTGCAGTTCCTGTCGGCACAACTGCGGCTCATTGAGATTAATGTCGCTTGGAAAAGATTTTACAAATATTTGTCACGTTTTAAAAATATAAATGTTTTCAAAATGAAGTAATAATTTCGTAAAGAAAAAATTAAAAAAACAAAAGAAAGTACCTATACATATTAAGGTATATTGTGCATCGAATATATTAAGGACAGAAATAAAACCAATTATTCACCATTGACAATTTAAAAAGATGGTTCAAATTGAGAAAGTAATAACTTTTCATTTAGAAAATGAGCAACCATAACAACACCTCCTTCTCTCTCAATTCCTCATGTCCATATCTTCAATATAATTTCGTTGGGCGTAAACTACTGGACAAAAAAGGTGCGCGGACAAAAAATCGTTGAAAAAATGTCCTGAAACCTAAAGAGCAAGGCGCATAAACGCTGTTTTTGAAGGGGGAGGATCTTGGGAGGCTCTTTCATGTCATCAGAGGTCCAAATTTCCACTCCTTTACAGAGTTCCCGAACAAATATTTTTTAAGCAATTTCGACATCCAGCTTCCACGGTGGCAACTGGCAAGGAGGTCCTGCCGGCGCGTCGTCTGCAACAACTGAGCAGTAACAAGACAACAAACTTCCTCTCTGATAAAAGTTTATAATTACACGGGTGGCTATGCCTTGACCTGTCACAATGTGTCGTGAAGTGAGCTCAACTTACCTGGAGGAGGAAGAAAGAGGAGAGCGAAACTTTCGATGGACTTGACTCGAGACGGCTCACCGAGAGGGCCGGCGGCGGGTGCAATGCTGCATGGCAATTTTTCTCTCTGTCGCGCAATACGCTGAGATTCAACAAACGCGCTACCAACTCGAATTGCACCTTTTGAAGACTAATAAAAAGTGCATGATAATGGACCGCTTTCGTACTCAATCCTAACTTTTTACAACGAGTTATTCAAGCGGAGAGAAAGATAAGGGCAATTACGAGAGAACACTCGGGAAACGCTCTTTGCCACCCGGGGCTAAACAAACTGCGAGATTTTAGAGGTAGCTGCACCCTTGATTTTTCCGAAAATAAGAGGAAATTAGGAAACGTACCTTACTTGAAACCGCAAGGAAAACAAAGGAGAGAAACTTCATTCATAGTAGTATTTTTAGTCACTATGTGTTAAAGGTGCGTTTCCTTAAGGATGCTCCATTTTCCATGCAATTTGCATTTTGATTAAGGGAGGTCAAACAGCTTCTCTGGTGTGGTCATGTTAACAGGATTACCGAAGAATGCCTGCTGAAGAAGATGCTTGCTTCGGGTTCCTTCCAGTGGCGTGGCGTGAATAATCGATTATCGATATCTCGCCATTTGAAACTATGGTAAAGAATCGATTACTAAGGTGTTCGCTGCAAACACCCTGATAATCGATCTTTTTTCATGGGTTTAAATGCCATAACAATCGATATATCGCAATTCACGCCACGCCACTGCTTCCTTCGGGGAGGAGACGAAGGAGACGCCCAGTGAGAAGATGGCGACACGTGGTTTTAGAGGGAATGAGGGAGTGCGAACTCGCTCATTGGTTCAGGGGATAGGGACTTTGGCGGCTGGGTATCGCAGAGCGCCAAGGAGCGCAATGAAAAGGACTTTTATGTGCATATGTATGTGGATTCAAGGAGGCCCTTGACACAGTATCATGGAGATGACAAATTTCAGAAACCTCTATTGAAATTCATCAGCGTAACTTTGGAAATAGATCCTTGCAAAGCATTACAATGATTTGCAACAACTGAACGCGTTAAATACAAACAGAAAAATATTGCGCGGGTTATGGAAATTTGGCGGCAGGTCCGTACCCACTTTAAAGTATTTCAAAATTATGAAACTTTTTCTTTTAGAGTATTTATTTTTTGCGGTGGGAAGTCATTATAATCCCCTGCAAGGCTCTCCAAAGAAATAAATACTTTTTAATTTTATGTTTTTTTAGAGGCCACCTTTAACCTTCTGTAATCACAATTCGATACATTTGGAACCTCTTAAAGAAGAGGAAATGTTAAAATAACAATTATGAATTGGACCTTAAGAACCTTAATTCTTTCGATCGATAAGAAAGGGCACGTTTTAAGCATTGAGAAGGCACACCGGCACATCAACACCGGGTCTTAGGTCTCTGCACCCTCCACAAGCCTTTTTCTGAAAGGCTCTTCGATCGAATTATCGGTACACTCAAGTTTATTTAGGTTGCAGAGTTCTGAAGGGGAGACAGAGGAGGGAGTATTGGCGAAGGAAATGGGAAGGGGAGGGAAGGCGCAAAGAAATCATTAACCTAGGGCGCTGGATAACCGTGATTGTGCCCCGCTACTTTCCTACAACCGTCCTACTCCCGTAGTCGTATTGCAACTAAAATCATATCTTTAGAGCTATTCCATATAGTTTGAGAGGCGAGTATTATTGTTAGCGATAATCAAATAAAGGATGACCCCGATTTGTAAGACAGAAAATCTCACATATCTGTCAAGTGATCGTCCAAATGGATATTGTTCCTTGAAAAGAAAATGAAATTTTCAACTTGAGACTACCGATGTAATAATTAGAGGAAAGAAATGCTGTCTTCTGAACTTTACAAAAACCGCACTGCTGACGTACGATTAAGAAAATAACTTTACACGCATACAGAACGCACACCCACGCGGTTCTCTATGAATGACTTCATACTTTCAACTTATAAAGAGGGTTTTTTGTTCCATCTATTGGAAACAAACCACATAAAACATTTGTATGGATGTGCTTGTTGATTCAACTTATCACAGCTTTTGAAGCCATGATATTATTTAAAAAGATTTTTCCATCGGAAATTTTATGAAATATACTTTATTCCTCC
The DNA here is from genome assembly GCF_001854935.1 of Bemisia tabaci. Classification (NCBI taxonomy): domain Eukaryota; kingdom Metazoa; phylum Arthropoda; class Insecta; order Hemiptera; family Aleyrodidae; genus Bemisia; species Bemisia tabaci. Next base: position 2,017,925 of record NW_017566728.1, read on the forward strand.
AAAATAATAAAACAAAGACTCAAGCACAGTAAGTCTGGGGCGGTTAAAAGTTATGAAAGTGTAAACCAACAAAACAAAACGTATTCACTAGAATTCAAGTCTGACTTATGATTTCAAGACAATGTTGCAACTGTGCTATAAAGAGAAGGGACGAGTTAAGAGACGACAGGAAACAATAATTATGTTTCCTGTGACTTAGACTTTCAAATGAATTCTTCATGACTGCGACTCCCATCGCATGTCTTTCCAGCCAAATTTGAACAACCTATATTGAATATATGAGTTAACCAAGACGTGGCACTCAAGATCTCACGGAGATTTCTTTGTTTTCTGAAATTGGACAGAATCTTTTAGAGAAAAAACAAACATACGTTTTTTCTGGATAGTGCTATGGCTACTTTTGTTCTACTTAATTAAATCTATTCGAGATTCAAGTTTGAAGGTAAAATAAATTACTATCGAATTCAAGGGAATGCAAAATCTGGTGTAAGCGTGAAACTCTATTTTTACAAATCCTTTCTTATACCAAACCAAGCCGAATAATTAAAGTTCTGAAATTATGTGTTTGCTTATTTTTTCCATGTGACTAAAATACCAGAAACTTTCTTGAAATTCTTTTTTTCAAATTGCATATAATCGTAAGTTCTTTGGAGAAAATAAAAAATGTTAATAAATACGTTCAATAATGCAGAAAAGTTTCCGTACCTGACGAAATTTTGGTTACTCCATCGTTTGCGGAGATTTTACAGAGTTTTTCCCGAAGTTGCGTATAAGAGCGATCATCTACCTGCAACAAAGTAATGGTGACAAATTAAAAAAACATAAAAAATCCATAGAATGTAGTGTAAAATCCTGCATATGGCATGAGTTTGCGTATAACATGTACACATGCGTTTTTATCATGGACTTAAATAACTGTCCATGACATATTCCTGATGCGATTTTTTTTTAAGGGAGGCACTTTTTAGGGGCCACGTTGGCGCATGCAGAGTCTTCATTTTTTAGGCGCCATGACCTATTTTTTAGGTGCATTTGGCGCGTTGGCGCCGGTGAGTTTCAAACACTGGGTGCAACGGTTCGCTTGAATTATTCTTATATAAAAATTTGTTAATAGGAGCGACCGTTTAGTTTTCGGTAAAATATTTACAGCGAAACCAGCATTTCCGCGAAGCGAGGCTTGTTTACTAGCGGTGTGCTGAGCTGAAATATTCATTAACTTCTCCACTGCCCACAAAATCGCGGAACAATTCAGAGGAAGCGAAAAGCCGAGCTCTGATTGAGAACGGCCGTGATCCTGAGCGGAGGCGATAGGATTCGGAGGGAGGGCGAAAGAGCATGAATAAAAAATCGAGCCTGCAAGCGCAGTCGAAACATTTCGACTCAATTTGAGGATACTTGCGTTGCGACTCGGTCCTTCCATTATTTATCTGCGCCGCTCCTGCGGGAGCGATAACAGTCTCCGGCCTATCAATTTCATCGCTAAAAAAGAGGCCAAGTTTTTTTTCCCCCCGCACTCCCACTCACTCCGAGCCACTTATCCGGGATCCCACTCCCAACTCAAACTGACCTATTCTTCATTCCAGGCAGCATCAGTGGCGCGGCGTGCTTTACGATATATCGATTGATCTCCCATTTAAACCCGTGAAAAAGAATTGATAAACAAGGTGTTTGCAACGAACACCTTAATGATCGACTCCTCACCATAGCTTAAAATGATGAAGTATCGATAATCGGTCATTCACGCCTCGCCACTGGGCAGCAATTGTGACCGAAAAGTTGCGATCCATCCACGTTCACACGAAAATATCTTTGTAATATTAGTTCATCTTTTGCGCACAATCCTTGAGTCATTTGATTTAATGTTGTGGTAATATTGAGCCGACGTCGCCCGCTTCGTCTATCACTTTCAACAATCAGCACCGCAGCTCTGTTAAACAAGTCAGTTTTTAACTATTCATTAATTGGACGTATTTCTATCAAATGGAACTAAGCGCCAATTTGAGTTCCTTTTGAGGAATTCAGAATGCCGGATAGCGCGTCCTGTCAAACGGACCTAGGCGTCATGGAAAAGCATTGCGAGTATAGGACGGAATAAGCCGGACGCCCGATTCCGCCACCAATCCAAGCCCCCCTCTACCTTCCTCGTCCTATGGCGCTTAGCTCCGTTTGATAGAAATTAAATCAACCCAAAACTAAAAAGGCCAACCAAAAGGGAAAGCCAAAGCTAACAGAAAACACAAAATGTGAAGAACAAGAGAAAATATAAGGAACCAAACCTAAAATATTAATAAACAACATAAATAAAAATAAAGAGATAAATATACAAACTCTGATTTTTATTTTATTATAATGATAAAAATCGATAAATTCAGTAGTTAGAAATATGTCCAATTGTATTATTATTCGACTTAAATTTACAAAAATAAGAGGTAAGTAAGATCAGATATTTTATGTGAGGAGACGAACCGTCATTTTGACCTTTTAATTTATCAATTTGAATTATTTTGATTTTTAATAAAATTAATCAACCTAAAATTCATAATAAATCTATGTGTCTATATAAATCTAATAAATCTACGTCAATAACCCACCGAAAGCACATAAGGAGTGGGTCCAACAACCAGCTCCCTCTTACGTTCCATAGATCGTATTCGATACATCAAACGGCTGAGATTGTATCGATATCGATTGGTTCAAAACATAAACATAGCCTCAAAAGTAAATTCAGAAATGTAAGAGAACGGGTCTTTTGTAACAGATTTTTCATTCTTTTGAGTACCTACCAAATGCCAATTCAAAGTGAAATTGTCAGGAAATTTCTCATTTTCAGCTTTTCCAACTTAAATCCCTACTGTTTGGTTTGAGGTTATGTTCTATTGTTTTGAACCAAACGATACACCGAACCGTTATCGAATACGGTCTATTCCGATGACCGCTCAAATCTCAACATCTGCGAGGCGTATTAGACGTATTTATGCTAAAAGGAACTCTGTTTCACGCAAACCCCACGCACATAGTTCTTTTTAGCATAAATGCTTCCGTTTCACCCTCGTGAACGAATCCCATTCGCAATCCAGACACGTTCTCCCGCCTATCTAAAATTTTACGAGAAACTCGATGGTCACATTACATGGAACCAAACGCCACACACTGGACCGAGTCGGTAGAAGCGGGACAAAATTTGGGAACTTTGAAAGCATAGATTTTCGAAAATATGGAACAAAAAAGTTCAAGTCTATTGGTTTTTTCGTGAAATTTCCCCTCAGAAAAATTCCGTGAAATTGAATTTGCGACGAAATAAACATCAAAATTTGAAATTTCAGCCAAAAATGTCATGTCCGATCTTTTCTATCCGCTCGCTCCACTTTGCGCCATGCCACCCGCGCGTCGCGTCGCTGTCGCGCGGCTAAGAAAGCCTCCGAAGCTACGGTCGTAACGCCGATCCCTTTTGATATCGATGCTTGGGCCGTAAAAGCACTTATCTCTATCACCAAGTTACAAAATTGCCACTCGGATTTCGTTTGGGCCGCACTCAAGGGACGGCTCTACACATAGCAAGCGACGCGAAGTTTGTTGTGCGACCGGTGCGGTCAATTTGAAGGGAGTCTAAGTAATCTAGAGACCAGTGGCGTTGCGTGCTTTGCGATATATCGATTGATCTGTCATTGAAACCTATGGGAGAGGATCGATGAACAGGGTGTTCGCAGCGAACACCTTAATAATCGATTCTTTACCACAGATAAAAATGGCATAACACTCGATACATCGCAATTCACTCCACGCCACTGCTAGAGACGAGATTCGCCGGTGGTTCGTTGCACTCTTATTCAGTGTATCTTCGAAAAGCTGTTATGACTACGAACTAATATAAGTAATCGATTCATAACGTGTAGTAGAGATATAATGAGTATCAAAGTTAAGATTCATTGAGGATTTCCGTAGAAAATTAGGACACATTATCTCCTCTGTAAACTGTATAAGGGAAGGGATGGCGTTACGATATCTTCTCTATTCTAAAACAATCATTTTTAAGACGCTCGATGGACGGGGTGAAGAAGGGGATTATGACGGTCAATGCACAGGAAAAAAAAGTCGCTTGGATCTAGAGTCCAGACTCTTGAAAACAAAGACAAGAAAAATTACTCTTGATTCAATCGGATTTTTGCTTGAATCAAAAGGAAATCCGCTTAAATTAAGAGGCTTGGTTCTAGATGCAAGCAAAAATCCGATTGAATCGAGAGTAGTTTTTCTTGTCAATGTTTTTAAGAGTCTGGACTCTAAATCCAAGCTACTTTTTTCTCCAGTGTGGGCTGGAGTTCAAAGTCCGAGAGTGGAAAAATTCTAATAAAATCATTTTTAAGAGGTTAAATTGGGGCTGAATACTGCTATAAACTCCCTTTTGTCCTCTCCGTGTATAGCACCTAGGAAGGGTAGTATATTCAGCCGCATCAACAGGAAGACCATCTGAAATGCTTCCTGACTTGGAGAGGTTTAATTTATAATTTCGGAGAAAATTAACAATTTCAAATGACTTGAAAATTCACTTTCCATCCCTGGTGCCCCGTCAAGTGGGTGGTTGACTTGGCGCGGCCAATTTTGCGTCGCGCGCTGTCTGTGTGATCGCAACTTCACCGGACGAGAATCAGAGTTTGATGCGGCTAGAATATTCACGATCGACGCTCATTCAGTCTTCTCCCCATGTGGGTTTGTACCATTTTTCCCCGATGTCGATGACCTGATATCCCCTCTCCGCTAGGACGCATGATATGATTGACCCAAATCCATGTATTATCATAAAGAGGACGAACACAGCTCGATTGAACCCTGATGACGCGACGGTAGACTACAATCATGAAAAATCATTGGCGGATCCAGCGAATTGGTAACATTGTTTTTCTTCATTTAAACCTATGGAAATTTATCGATTCTTGGAGGGGCCAGGTGCTCCGACAGAAATCGATTATTTATCATAGGTTTAAATGGTGGGAGTGCGGTGTTGCCAAATTGCTGGATCCGCCTCCGTGAAAAATACGTCGACTGATTAAGTTTATGGTAATAACACTAGCAGTTAATTCAATAAATTTCACCCTGTTCCTCAGCCATCATTTTAATTAGTTCGAATGAGGAAGAGGGGCGATAGGTGAATGAGATATTAAAGCACTATGCAAACTATATAAAAATAGTAAAAAAAGAGAATAGTTGGGTCCACTGTTTCCACATTTAATGGGAAGTTGAACCCAACTGCGAATCTCTTGCGACACTACTCACGCATAGAAAAAACTCACGATCGCCTTTAATTTCCCATAAACTGTGGAGTGTAAGTTCTTTTGTTTTTTTACTATTTTTAGCGAGAAATCCGAAATACTATCAATTAAGATCCTACATTTTAATTATTTTTTTCTAACTGTCGATGTAGACTGATTGATGAAAAGACCGTTGAAAGTAAAAAAGAATAGCAAGGCAACAACACAGAATTGTATGAAAAGGTCCTTTATGCGTAGGAAACAAATAATACCTCCAAAAGTAACATTAATCAATTTTATCATTTACCAGCGTTGTCGACTTTCGTAATATACGCCCTTTTTCCATGTATCTTCCGAAAAATGTAGAAGTGAAGCGAAAAAATTTGGCAGCACTGTCACCATAAAATAGTATATCTTGAGTCAGCGGCGCTCTTCCTTACATACGAGATAATGCCTTTGTGTGCGAGTAACTTTAATTCCGGAGTTGTTGAGATACAGAGCTGATGAATCGGAACCATGTTAAATGCCTTTGTAGCGAATCATGTTTTTGCGCCGAGCAGCAGGAAAGTTTCGAAGGTTGTCCTGAACTTGAAAACTTGCCGTTCGCCAACCTATTTGGAGAATCGATCTGCGAGAGGGGCTTTGGAGCTCGTTCGGATACAAATGATAAATGCTATGAATAATTTATCTCGCAAAATGGAGCAGTCTTCAAAACTCTAAAAATTCAAAACCCTTACCCGTCTCAGTTATTCCGAAATTCGGAATGATCATTATTCTCACTTGAAGGGAAATAGATATTTCAAACCAGAGACATTTACCCACTGCAACAAGACGAAAAAAAAAACAAAAAAAAAACCTCAATACCACGACAGGATGACAACCAACAGAGGAACTGGAAAACATGTATCTCGATTACGGTGTTTGAAAATTCTCGCTCCCATTTAATTGCCTTTTAAGAAGAGAACTAACCTCAATACTTGAAAATTTCGCGAGTATTCTTCAAAAACAGAAGAGCAACTATATGTAGAGGCTTGAGAGATGACATTCATATCTATCTTATTATTTCTTGCTTATCTATGATCTGAAATCATAAAAATACTAACCATGTGCGGTGGCTGTTTGTCTAGCGACTATTGTCAAAGTTAACCTTCCCTGGAGAGGGCTTAAAATTCTTAAAAACAAAAAAAAATCATGAAAATTTAATTCTGTGCTTAACCCACTATACCCATATCCGGGTTTATGCGTGTTCGGGTGATACGTTTAGTTCCAGTATCCCAAAGCATGTAACAAGCATATGAATTCCGGGATTATGAGGATAATCAGGTCTTAGCTAAGAGGGTGTAGAGCCGAGAGAGGGATGAACGGAGCAAATAGAACTTAACGGGGAAGAACAACATGGAATAAATCATCGTTCAACATGGGAGCTATGGAACTCGTCGAAATGCAATATTCTTCACCCGAGTTTCATCCGTGTCGCTAATTTAAGGGTGTGTTTGCTTTCGACTTGGCTCGAGCCGCGTCGTCCTACATCAACCACCCCTTCTCCCTCTTCGGTCCCAAGAATTCGTTTCCAGATTCGGCTCTATCTGCATCAGACCCTTATTCGGCACTTTCGACCCCTTTTTATAATTAAATCGACGCTGGGTTGGTTTTTCTTCCAGAAAAGGAAGAAAAGTTACTTCTTGTTTTTTTTTCAGAAGCATGAAACCTGATCTATCATTTGCTGTGAGACTATAACCTGATTTAGTGGCTACGTCATGGTTCAAATGTAAACAAATACATAACCTTGTTTCCGATTCGCGCCCTTGTGGTAAAATGCGTTTAAGTGTTTAATGAGCCATTAATTGATGTATGACCGGTCAATGACTAAATTGTAATAAGTTAACGCAAATAACTCTTGAAGAATTTGTGCATAAGGTTATGTTATACTTAGCAACTAAAAACTGTAACTGCAATTAGTGCAATAAAATGTAACGACAACGTCGTTGCGAACACTCTGTTCATCGATCCTTCTCCCCAGGTTTAAATGGCAGATCAATCGGTAGATCGCAAATTACGCCACGCCACTGCTCCTACGTATAAACGTAAATTTCCGTTTCCTTGCAAAAAATTCTTGAAAGAAACTCTTAAATATTCTTGAAACAAACTCTTAAATATTCTTGACTGGCCGAAATGTGTGTCACTAAATTACGATGTTTGGTCAAAAAGAAAACAAATTCAAATAAAACAATAATTTAATACTTTAATATCTTCACACTCAAAAAAGATAGTTCAAAATCGAACGGGAACCACATCGACTATTAAAAGATCTGCAGGAGTGACTCGGAAGCGTCGATGCAGAGATTTCTTTCCGAATAGCACATTTCGTCGCCCGTCTGACATACGGGCCAGTGACGTAGCGTGCTTTGCGATACATTGATTGATCTGTCATTTAAACCTATGAAAAAGGATCGATAAACAGGGTATTCGCAACGAACACCTTAATAATCGATTCTTTATCATAGCTTCAAATGGGGAAATATCGGTAATCGATTATTCACGCCTCGCCACTGATAAAGTCGTATCTCGATTCTTACGTGAGCCCTGCTTTACATTTAAATCCATGCTCTCTGGAGCTCATGCGGAAATCGAGGTACGCCCTTGCGTCAAAGGAGCGACGATGTTACTCACCATGACTGGGAGCTTAAATCGTCGCTCTCCTGACATGAGGGCTTACCTATATTTCGCAATGGACGCTGTCGCCCATTTAACTCAATGCCTCCCTTGACTCATCTATAAGTGTAGTTACGCCCTTCTGTCGTCCAACCGACGAAATAATATCCCCCGGCAATTGAAATTTGTTATCGTTGGGCGAGCGAAATGAGCTCCTGATGAAATCTCTGAACGCTCCCTCTTTTTATGCTACAAAATCTTTCACTCGCATGCTGTAGTAACTGAAAAAAAAAAAAATCTCGGAACGTTTCGGGTGCAAAACGTGGAGTCTGGGTAGGATGTTCGTTTGCAAGAGAAGAAGCTGGTCCTCTGACGTGAACTTGGAAGATTGTGGGAATACTGTTGGAAGATTTTTGGCAAAAAAATATGTACCAGTGTACGTTGATTGATAGATTTGATTCTATCTATCCATCTTGTTACCAATGAAGAATTTGCAGGTATCTGAGAGTTGATGAATTTTGTCTTTAAGAGGTAAATACTGAGTGAACTGAACACGCCCTCAATAATTCATAAATTCAACAATTATTGGAGGAGTCTTGACCAAATTACCTAATCAGCTAAAATACACGTGTTCAAATGGGAAAAACCGCCAGATGACGTCACTAGGCCGTGTATTTTTTAACTCTCAAACCTATTTTTATATCATTTCCGATATCAGAAAAAAATTGTAGAAAATACTACGAAATCAGGTCTTAAAGCACTTTTAGATGAAGCAAAAAAACAAATTCGCGTGCAAATTCTCCATTCCTCTGATTTATTTTGATTTCTTTCATCGTTTTCTTACCTATTTGGTATAAATGTCTAAATAATGTAAATATGCCATGCATTCTCATGATTTCTCTCCTTTCTACTGAAAATATCTGGCGAGCAAGGAATCATATCTGCTGCGGTACGGAGGAACGCCGTATGAGCCTTCTGACGGTGCCAAGGTTCCTTCGATAAAAACCAAATTTATTGGACAAATTGTGAATAATTTCCCTCACAATTTTCAGACAATTGTGTACGCAATATAATCTAAAATATATGAAAATTTCAAGGAAATATATGCATGATGGTCGTCAAAAATACATATTAATTTATCAAATCTTGAAGGCTCATATCGACGGTGTAATTCGGAAATCACATGACTCGTTTGCGGTGTCTGAAAATCTCCGCCTCTATGTTATTTTTTTAGAGGAGAACAAGTTGACATGATTCCTTGAAGTTTCTGCAGAATTTTCTTCACATACAGAAGAAAAATCACTGGAGTTTTGCAGAATTGCCGTTGCGTAGTTTTCGGTTTAAAAAATAAAGTATGATAAGGAAGTCTGCGACGTCGCAAATCGAGTTATGTGATTGCCGACTTACACCGTCGATATGGCGTTCTTCCATAGCACGGCAGATATATGCTTAAACGTAAACACGTATATTTGTTCAGGAGATGTTCCCCGTAATTACCGTCGTGTGCAGTGGCGTGGCGTGAATTGCGATATATCGATTGTTGTGCCATTTAAACCTATGGAAAAGACAGGGTGTTTGCAGCGAGCACCTTAATAGTCGATTCTTTATCATAGGTTAAAATGGCATAACAATCTATATATCGCACGGAAAAAAAAGGTTGTCTCGTGCAGCCATGAAGATGGTCGATTCGACCATCTTCGAAAGCTGAAAACCGCGCCAACCAAATTGTTGGCTAGATCGACAACCAGCAGGTAGTGACGCTGCCTTCATGCCGCGCGGCTGGGTCAGCCCTGCGGAGATGGTTAGATCAACCCGAGCGCTCGGCCGCAGCGCTCAGCAATTATGTCAAAGTGACCCATTTTGAGGGCTACCATGCCCGCTTAGTTTTGCCAAAATGGACAGCGGTCATTGCTACAATTTTTCGGGGCTTTTAATGGAAAATAGGGGGCCAGGAGCCCCATAAAATAAATATCTGAGAACGCTAAATTGTAAAAATGAAAAATATGAAATTTGTTAATTTACTCAATTTATTTTACTACGATAGAATTTTTTCAACCCATTATTTGGGATTGAACCTGGACCTACCTAATCCTAACCTAACACCCTAACGATTGAGCTATGACGACCGATGATGAAGGAGCACAAAAAATCTATATTTAACCGTCAACGTCGATCTGCTTGAGTTTGATAACTGAATTCGAATCTAGATTTGTATTTGTGATCATTTGTTTCATTTCTTTAAATCGCACAGCCTGTTTTTTTCTTTATTATACTTTTTATTTCTACTACACACGCTACAAAAAAAAATATGATCGGATTTACCAGTGTTTGGTTATTATTAACCATGCTGTCTTCTTGCTTTTTTTCCAATGAAGCTGCGCAGTTTAGTTAGTTACCAATATACCAGTATTGTAAATTACACGATACGGCTGACACCATGCTAGTGTGGCGTTTCCGACTGCGTAGTATGGTAATTTCAAGCTTCCCGAATTCAAGATGCTCCGACGAACTTTATGGATTCTAACATCCACTCAACATATATTTTTAAATATTAACTCAAATTATCAGAAACAAATTTGATATGAAAGTAGTAGATATTTTACTTACTTTTTGATTAAAAATTCCGGTACACATACAATTACTGGCAGTTAAAGCAAATTTGACGAGAAATAGCAGATAATTGCTTCACCGATTTCAAGTAAATGATACCAAAACGAAACTTGTTTTTACCGTCAAAGAATCATTTACAGACTAAATCAGTTTCACAAAAAGTTTGATTTCATAATAAGTAGATAGATAGTTCAAAATATACCTAAAAAATAAACTACACGCAGTACCAATTGCCACAGTTCACGGTGGGACAGAAACTGTCAAATTTTGATTAAAGCTTATATTCAACAAATATCCCAGGAAAATTTTACTCTGCATCAGAGTATTTTGATTCTCTAAAATTTTAACACAAATAGATATACGAACGAAGTACTCAATAATCACTGGTCTATCATTTGCAAGGGACTTCCGTATCTTCCCGCTTTCGCAATGACTTTATACAGAACCGACACTCACTAAATAACAGAACAATTTTGCGAAACGCCCTTCAAGTTTTCAGAATTCACACATTTTGTTAGCCAGATTCATCGTAGCAACTCTTATAACCTCCAAAAAGTGGTCGATACAGGTAACTAGGAAATCTCGGAAAATATGCGTGGAACGTTAAAACAGATAGATTTAAAGAGAAGACGGTAGCTGTAGAAACGATTCGAACACGAATTTGGGCAAATTACGCGTAAATTCACATGGATTAATATAGATAAATAAAGCCAAGCGCACAGACTCCGAACAACAACGTGATGAACTCGTAACTGAGTGACAAAGGAAAAATGGCGGACCGCAGCTTAGCCAGGCGGGAACTCTCACCGCGCTGACAGCACCTGATGGTTGGGTCGCCTTTGTGATGGCCAGTTCAGCTTTGTCAAGATGGTTAATCCGTCCATCTCAGCCACAGTGACATCCGCCGTAAGATTCTTGCTGGCTTGGCCTACTTGTGAGGGTATGATAACATACATTGCTGGTTGCACCACTAAAAGATGCAACAGTCGGATTTAATTTAGGCGTATAGGTAAATTGGATTCGTGCTTGGTCACATCGGTCAACGTGTCTGGTGAATCCAACTATTTTTGTTGGTTCTCACGGCTTTTTACTTTTCAACCATACCGCATTAGCTGTTAGAGACAACCTATTTTTTTCCGTGTCGCGAAGCACGCCACGCCACTGGTTGTGTGATTCGTTTTCCTGGTGAAATTTTTGAGAGAAAACATGCCGTGTACAGCATTGATTCATGCCTTGCCTAGAGACTCGCTATATTCGTGGATGATTGAATCGGCACTCAGAGATCACTCCGACCAGCTTTTAAAACTTCCCTCAAATGAAAGAAAGACCGCAGCGAGGGACGTGAATTAAAAATGAGGGATCCGTGCGCGGCGGTCTGAGGCACAGCTTTACAACCTCACCTGAAGGGTAACTCCATTTCCTGAGGGATTTTAGTGCATTCGGTGCCGCGCTCCGTGGCCGATTGCGCCGCTTTTATTGGGCACCGCGGCGTAAAAATTTAAAAATTACCCGGCTCGTGTCTCAAAATTGAGTTATCGAGCGGCGAGCCAAGCCCTCCGGTGGCAGTCACCGAGTGGTACATTTTAGCCGGTATCATACGCCTCGCTCACCTGTAGTAATTAGTAATTAAATTGCTATTGAAAGCTCTTAGCGGGGTTGCAACGCTTAACCCTGCTCAAAATGACCTCGAGGACATCACTGCCGTGCTGAGGAAAAACGCCGTATGAACATTCGAGAGTTGCCAAATTTCCTTTGATAAAATGTTTATTTTTGAGGAAAGTTATGAATATTTTTCTTTTGAATTTTCAGGATCTTTAGGTGGCATTGGGAACAAAATTATCTGAAAAAAATTGGGAGGGAAATATTCACGAGTTTACCAAGAAAGTTGCGTTTTATCAAAGGAAATTTGGCAACGCCTGCAGGTTTTTACGGCATATTTTCCTTAGCACGGCAGATCACCCAACCTGAGTTAGGTTAAAGTTATTTTATAGGGAGAGCGGAGACGATATGTTTCGTCGTTCCTGTGACGCACAGTGGATCGAGCTAATAGGAGAGGTCGGGCAAAATTTGGAAACTTTAAACGCTTATAACTCTGTTTATACAAAACTTTGAGGCTCCAAAAGTGGTGCCATTGGCTTCCTCGTAAAATTTTCTTTTCGAAGCACCCATTGAAATTCAAGATGTGACGAAATAAACTTCAAAATTTGCAGTTTCAGTCGAAAATTTCATGCGCGACCTCTCAAATTGACTCGATCGAAAAATATGCATCTTTGGCTCTGTTTCATCATTTATCATTATATATAGATGAAATGGACGGCTGAACAACTTCCTATTGTCGTTGCCAAAATTGAAAATAACAATTTTATGTGACGGCAGTTGACGGCAATTTTAGAAAAACGATTGGAAGAAAAAGTCTTAAGGATCGTATTCGATAGTGGTTCGATGTATCGTTTGGTTCGAAACAATAGAACATTATCTCGAACAAAAATTTTATGATTTAAGTTGAAAAAGCTGAAAATGAGAAAATTCCAGACAACTTCACTTTTCATTGCCGTTTTTTACTCATAAGAATCAAAATATCTCACTGAAAAAAATGGTATGCTGTTTTAGCACCTAGGATGTCAAAAATGTGTCTGGTGATCTTAAGATGCTGCCTTGGTTGCCCACTCAATTGAATTTACATTCACAGGATGTAAAGTTAACTGCGGGGGCAGTAAAGGCAGCATCGTGGGATCACCATACACATTTTTGACCTCCTAGATGCTAAAACAGCATATTATTTTTATGTATATGTTATATTGTTATTTATTATTATATGTATATCACAAAAAACGAGTTCCCTCAGATTACTCAATTGACTGGTTATGTTTACAAGTTGAACCAATCGATATCGATACAATCTCACCTGTTTGATGTGTATCGAATACGATCCATTCTGATTGATAGGGCAATTTCATGGAGTCTGGCCGCTTCATCCCCGTATCCACCCTGCTTTGTCTCCGGGATGAGACTAGACTCTTCCTCCTCTTTGCGCAAATACTTTCAAGGATGATTATTCGGGTGGCCGGAGGAGCTTTCCGCGGGGTAATCGAGTTGGTCGGTGAATTAATTAATATTATGCATCGTCAAGAAGGCGGGTTCAGGGGATGTCGGCAAGGTCTGACAAGCCGATAACGCGCTGAGTGTGAAATGATGTTTCACGCTTTCCGGATCATTGCGGTTATATCGAGCTCGCTTATCAGGGTCGTATCAGCTTTCAGCTGTGCCCAGAAATTCATCACAATTTGAAGTATTTGAACTATTATTAATTAACCGCATTCATATACCCGCGGTTGAGTTTTGAGTTATCAGCTCGCGGTGAGATACCGTCGAGTTACGGATCTATAGAATGACCTTCGTTGGAAGTTGACACCTTCATTGAACTTAAGTCGTCAAATAAGAAGGTGACGTCGACGAGAAATCACCATCAAGAAAAAACGTAGTCTTAAAGAAAATTGAAGTCAGACGACTTCAAAAATTTACCTGACTGGATAAATTATATTGATTAAAAAGTATTAATAGACCAAAATGTAAATAAGTAAAATGTTTAAATTTTGGAAAAATCTTATCAATAAAAATTAATGTCTCTATTAAAAAATAGGATTAGATACCCTATACTATTAGAATAAATTTAATTAAAGTAGTGAAAGGAAATCTTCAAACGGCATATCAGACATTTAGTTAATACAAGCAGGTAACGGATAGTTCTAACTAACTAACAAGTCACTCTTATAGCGCTTCTGTGCGCTTTGCGACACCCAACTTCCACTGATAGCCATCCTGCCAGAGCTCCTCCGGCAGATCGCATTCCTGATTTCGTAATTTCCTGCTTAATTCCCTCAATCCACGATTTGGCAGGGCGTCTTTTTCGTCTTCTGTCAAGGGGGACTCAATCCAGTACCTTGTTAAGCAACCTATCATCTGGCATCCGTTGCACATGCCCATACCAGACAATCTGTTTCGTGAAAATGTCATGCACTATGTTGTTTTCGACGCCCATAATTGGACTACATTTTGCAATTTGGAAATATAAATTCTAGCCCGGTTTAAAAACAACGTATGTACCATTCGTTTCCTTCTGCACGTAAGTGTTTTTTCAGAAGAGACAGAATTTATAGTTCCAAATTGCAAAATGCAGTCCAATTTCACGTACCCTTTCATTCCGAACGTGATCTAGGATCCTCCCTCGACTCTCCGCTCGATCTACGCCATTAGTCCATTTCGGTTGCCTTTTAAGAATGACCGAAAGTTCTTCCTCCGATTGAAATTATAAATCTTTGGATATTACTTTGCACGTGTAGATGAGAATTATCTGTGAGAGTAATAATAATTTGAATCCTGTTTCAATCCAATCTAGTGCCTTCATAATAGTCATCCTCACAATTTTGCGCTGTTGTTTAAAAATGCAAGGTATTCACAATCTTTGTCAGTTAAAATTGTTGAAGATCATACTTATCGGTAGAAAAGGAGAAATCTATCATACGATTAATACTCACGTTCAAAATTGAGAGGATTTTATTTGCGTATTTTTTTAAACACGTTCAAAACTATTTCAAATTACAAAATCTGACCAACTGTCCGATGATTCGAAAAAATGCCAGGTTGACCATTGGTATTTTGGCAGGTCTATATTCAAAGGAAAACTATGGAAATTTTTGAAAATTCACTCGCGAAAAACCGAACAAAAAAAGCATAAGATTTGGCATATCGCGGAAGCAATAGTGATGCACCGTCACTGTAGAAACAGCACCGTAACTGATTGTTCATTGCAAGTTCGCACTGTAGACTGTTATCGATTGAGCAGAATTGATTTGGAGCAAGGACTTTACCGCTTTTTCACTACCATGTATGCGATCAATAGCTTGAAAGGAGAAAAATGAAAAGTCAAGTTCCTGTACATATTCCTGAAGGGATTGAATGAAGATTTTCTTGCCTACCAAAATTTCAAAATATAATATTTCTATTTTTTGCGCTATTGTTCTGCAAGTTCATGTTTATTAACATTGGCAAGTACCTGTGAAAAATTTGCATAGCCCTCTGTGAATTGCAACAAATTTCTTCAAACCTCAGTGTCGATCGACATTAATGAATGCTAATGTGCATTAATTTATTCGATTATTTCATAATTTGTACTGCGCAGAAGATAATTTTTTATGAGAGAGGCGTAACAAGAAGTCCCTGGAAGCAAAACTACACTAGTTACCTGAAGAAACCCTAATATTAAGAAACAATCTCGCCGTAGTCCTCGCAATTAAGTTGTGTGCTCGCGACGGTTAGAATTACAGTGGAGTACTTTCAATTGGACCGAATTTTGAAAATACTTAGGAACCACTAATTCTGTTTCATTTTAGGAACACATACGTGTGTCCTTAGATTTTTTTCTATAAACAAGACATTTTGTGAATGAGCCAGAAATAGTATAGCCCTTAGTTTCAACATTTAGTCTACTGAGTGGACTCCATTCAGCAGTCATGTTGATCGTACTGATTATTAGAATACAACTATTCCTACTCTGTTGAAGTCTAATTTGCCTATCCAGGTATTTGAAGGCGCTTCGGTGTTTTGTGCCGTCTTAGTGACGTTATGTTCTGTTCGAGCGAGATATCGCTCCGACTATTTTTGCATCGAGAATGCAAGGCTTCATTTCAATTCTTATCACAAGAGGATTGACAATTTTTTTGCATTCTGAATTCGAAGAGTTGACAAAGAGTCGCAGAAACATTGCAACCAAGTTACACATTTTCCGTTTCAAAATGGTACTACGGATAGGTAATTTTTTCCTGAACGGAACAGAAGAATTTGGATTCTATCTACTGCACACGCACTATGTAGATTTAATTGTTATCATGAAAGTAATTAGTTCACCCCTCTTAACGTTCTTTCATAACTATTCGTGGAGTGAAATGAATGCCGTAAGTGAAATTTCAATGTTTCTTGGCATTTTAATGTAGGTATGACAGAAAATCGCGCTTTTTAAAAACTCTTAAATTTGTGAGGGATTGAAAAAATTACATACGACACAGATGTATGGAATAAGGCCACCCTGCTTCGAAAAAGTAACTCCTTTGACCGTGAACTATTATCTTTTATTGTTTCACTAGATAAGATTCCCTTCGTACAGTATCCCGTTTGAAGCAGACACGAGAATGAATGCTGATAAAGCTTCGAGCCCTCGCAAGAAGCTCCACGCATCCACACATTAAATGCTGTTACGCTTTGTACGTTTTTATCGCAACAGTTAGGAGTCATTGCACTCTTCTGTGGCAGGGCATATGGTGATGACGAGACTTTGCTCTTAAAATATCCGTCAAAACCCGATGAACGGATAAAATGGTTCAATAAATAGATACAATGTAGTCTGTAGTTTGATCACACGAAAGTTTACTGTAGAGTAGTATATATTTTGCTAAACTTGACGGATTTGAGAGGATAGGTAATTGAGTGAAACATCAGAATCTATAAAGATACCGACTTTTTCGTTGCGTGTGAATGACTGCCATATTCTGAACAGCAGTGGATGTTTGATATGAGAGCATAATTTGACAATGTGAAGCAAAAATTAATTATTTTATAGAAAAAAGAAACAGTAATTATGTTCGCATTTTAGCGGTCGGGGATGAATAAAGGGAGATGGTGGACTAGTGCCAAGATTCAGAGCGATACTTCATCATGAGAGTCAGTGCTAATTCAGCTGCGGTTCCTTTCTTTCAGTGAAAAATCAACATATATTAAACAAAAGGAAACCACGACTAAATTTAACTTGAGCTCATCTCAAAAAACAAGTAGATTTAGAATTATTTAGAGAATTCATTCCTCCTATTTGCGGAAAACCCACAAAATCAACGTAAGGTAAATCGGTCATCGAGAGCAAACTCATCGTTCGACTTTTCGACGTTTGTTTAAAAACCTTTTTTCCCTCCTTTAAGACATTGTATTCTGAACTTAACAAAAAAAATTCCGCACTAGAAAAAGGCATACCTCTATTTAAACCGTAGTATTCTTGAACTCACTGGCAAGGGACAGTTTCTTTTGAGTCAAGAGTAAAATATTCTTCATATTAATAATAAAATATGCTTTACATCAAGAATAAAAATAGCTTGCATCAAGAAGACCTCTGCTTGATTTGAGCGATTTTATTCTTGATTCAAGCAATTTTATTCTCGATTCAAAAGAGAATATTTTTGACGGCAAGAAAAATTATTTTATCATGAAACTTACTAAAACGAATTGAGTATTCAATTCGATCCCAAGTAACTTCGGTTTCTTCGGCTAATCTGAGTAGGAAAGAATCGACGGGAGGGAAAAGAATGGTTCCTCATTTAAAAATTAAAACCGGGAAAAGCCCATGCGTCGAGCGTGGTGTAAGGGAAATTTCGATGATCAAACGTGCATTGCAATGCTAGTTCTCAATCCCTTCCTGGAGTTTCATTAAGGTCTGTGCACAACTTGCGGTCCAAGCGAAATCTGGCAGCACTGCAGTCGAGTAAACAGCCGAACTGTATGCACGGCTGACGATGAACCGATTAGCTCCTACTCGAAGGGACTGGAAGTTGGCGACCGGTTCCGATAAAAACGGCGATAGATCAGTCATCGCGAAATATTGAAACATAATCGGGATCCTTTTTGACGCCTGCATAGCGTGATTTATCGGTGCCCGCCGACCCCGACCAACACAAAGGTCACGAGAGTTTCCACGTCGGCTTACTTCACAGGAGATCCTCGATTGGTGACGCTCAGTTTTTTTCACTTCAATTTATATTTTACGAGGTCTTTAGCTGAAAGAGAATCTTGAGTTTTTCAAGCGAGGAATTAGCTTATCATACGGTCACCGATTCTTATAGGAATGGGTCTATTGCACGCAAGAAATATTCTTTTTATAGGTGAAATCGCACGAAAATCACGTTGAGCAAGGTTAGGTTAGGTTGGGTTAGGCTAAGTTATGTTATGTTATGTTAGGTTATGTTATGTTATGTTAGGTTAGGTTAGGTTAGGTCTAATATTCATTCCTTAACGCGCAATCTGCGTAGTTTGCTGCATTTTCAAGATTCCCGCGTGCACAGGCAGTTTTTCTCAGTCATCGTCGACCAGGTTTGGACAGGCAGAGGATTCAGAAAAATTATAACCAGAGTAAACAAACAATTTCACTAACTTGATACTTAATTTACTGTAAGATTTTAATCGTTTTCGAGGATTTGTTTCCTCTTTCTTTCTTTATTTTGCAAAAACGAAAGCTTGAAATCAATTAAAATCTCACGCAAGGAGAGATTATGATAGCTCGCGAGATTGTCTGTTTACCTATTTAAGTTAAGTTTCTCCCCGGGCAAATCTGACTGCCGGCCAAAAAGAAAATATGCCCGCATGCGCATTAAAATTTGAAAAAAGCGTGTTAAAAACTCGGTAGATTGAGCGGTGAGGAGTAGATTTCAGACTTTTTTGATGTGCCTGACGTGATTTTCGAGCGAATTTAACCGTTGAAAGTGTATTCAATTGGCTGTATCTCTTGCGTGCAACAGCCCATTATCCAGGTTTCGATACAACCTGTGACAAATGGTATACATTAGCGAATCCAGCAAGCTGGCAACATTGATTTCTCTTCGTGTAAGCCTATAGAAAGAAATCTATTCTCGAGTTGGGGGTGGACAGGTGCTTCGACAAGAATCGATATTTCAACCCAGGTTTAAATGGAGAGGAAACGATGTTGCCAACTTGCCGGATCCGCCTCTGAAGGTACAGTTGTAAAAATGAGTCCAAGAAATGTATGAGAAGTAACAGGAATCGTATAAAACTGATATCTTATTAAAAAAAGAGGGACGTCTCATGAAAGAATGACGGCAAGGCGTCCTTAAGGAGATTTTACAATGTCAGTTGCCCAATAATCTTTGAAAGGATATGGGTACATATCGCCTTTAGACTTCGTGATACGGCGGAGGATGTTTCAGTAAAGGTTAGCAGACGTTCGGTCCAAATTTTTTTGTCCAATAAAGTTTTCGTCCCATTTTGTCCCATTCCCCATTTGAGAGAAGATCCAGACGAATCTGCAAATGAGTCGGAAACAGAGGGATGAATTCATTCTTAGCAGCTTTTAGTAAGCCAACTGTTAAAGCGACTTGATATTATGTTCTCTTTACTTCGTATAAGTTCTTTACACTCTTATTTGCCGAAATTAAAAAAAAAATATAGGACGAAATATATTTGCCCACATTGTCTTGGACAAAAACAGTAAACGGACCAATTTTTGGGTAGGACCAAATCATATTGGACAAATTTTCAAGGACTAATAACCGTGAACGAACAAAATGGGACGAAAAGTTTATTGGACAAAAAAAATTTGACCAAAAACGGCCTGTAACCTCAGTAACGACTTTTATAATTTTTTTTTTAAAAAAAACATGCACTAATAAATTCAAATCAAATGATTGTACTAAAAAGGGCCAGTTAATCCTTGCATGTCCGGGATGGGTTAACTTGATACGAAGCTTGCTAAAAACACGCGGCCCGCAGGGTGTGCGGGACCGGTACACTTATACGAGCTTCAGGTATAGGTCCACGAATACATTTTAAAAAATTAATCTGACGTCAAATCGAAAAAAAGAAGAAAAAATCGAGGGTCAACATAGCTGATGATAGGAGAGACGTGATCGGGCCTCCTTCTTAAACTTTTCTCCCGAATGTAAGCAACGCGACACCTCAATATAGCAGCACAGAGTGAAATATTGCGTTGCGAGTTCACGCCATGCCATAGCGCCTTCAATTTTTCAGACGCAATACGGACATCCATCAAGTACGAATAGTCGTATCTCTGCGCCTTCAACAACGCGAGTCATTTCCTTCGCTCTATTTCCATATTGTGTTTGTTTCCGTTTGTCTTATTTGTAGTGGTGCTTCAAAGGCTACGTGAGCGTCGCAGTCAAAGATACGAAAGACGTGACCGGGCCTCGTTTATTAACTGTTCTTCCGAATATGAGCGACACCTCAATAGCAGCATAGACCGGAGCATGGCGAGTTCACGCCTCACGTAATCGCGCCTTCGATTATTGTGCAGATGCAACACGGACATCCATCAAGCACGAATAGTTGTATCTCTGCGCCGTCTATAACACCTAAACGAATAAAGAGGACATAGGACATATGTCCTCTCCTCAAACGTGAGTTGGAAAATAAGGAGCTGTAGAAACAATGTTTTCTTCGTCCTCCATTAAAAAAGCTTTGATTCTGTGGGCTGTGGATTTAAAAGATAAGCACTACTGCAGTGAAGAGATGTCTAAAAAAAATGAAAGCGTATTAAGAGCGATTTAATCAACGATTTCAGGCATGAAAAAACTGA
Organism: Bemisia tabaci; assembly: GCF_001854935.1. Classification (NCBI taxonomy): domain Eukaryota; kingdom Metazoa; phylum Arthropoda; class Insecta; order Hemiptera; family Aleyrodidae; genus Bemisia; species Bemisia tabaci. Next base: position 2,038,793 of record NW_017566728.1, read on the forward strand.
TTGGCAGTTTATTTACTTTTCAAGCCTTGCCACCCACGCTGAAGCGGAACAAAAGAGGACTAAAAGTAAAGCGGGAATTTCCCCGAAATTAATAAATTAAACAAACAAGAAGAGTTAAAAGGACCGTTCAAACTGAAGCTAAACGCGGGGATGAATTTATTCACTCGAACTCGCTCCTGCTCGTTGCAAAATTTCAGACTGCCTTCTCGCGTTTTTAATATATTTTTGATAACTTCATACGAATTCAAATTTCCGCTGATTTGTATTATTTTGAACTGGTTGCTTGGCATGAGAATTTTTACCGTAAATCAGGTTATACCTAGAACTCATTAAAAAACGAATGACCAGAAAAAACGCACGAGTTGTCGAAAATCATGTCATATATTGAAAGTCATTGGATGTATAGGAAAATTGAATAAAATATAGTAAACCGAGCAATGATGGAATTAAAATAATCTTCTTAATGTATTCGACCTGTGAAAAAATAGCAAATAAAACAGGTGAATGCAACCACGAAAGTAGTGTAGGGTCTCATCTAAGATGAAAGCAACCCTGGACAAGTCCTTACACCGATTTCATAATTCTATGTAACCTTGAAAAGCATCAACGAGATTATAACTCAAAACTGGAATAATACACATGAGCTATTTTCCCACGAACCGATTAAATAATATCTGAAGTGCGTGCGCGTGATGTTTCAGAATTTCTACTCCTTTTAGCGTATTTTCAAAAGAAAAAATCTAATAGACGTGCATGTGTTTCATTCGGAAAGCAGAAAATGTCGGAGAAAGCTCAGGCATGCAACGAAAAACAAAGTTTTCAGAGGAAACTTTTCACTTCCGCAGTTTTTAATTAAAAGTAGGAAAGCCCCTCCTAGATGTGCAGAACACACATCTCATGGTGGGCGCATGGTGATTTTTTGGTGGAGCTCTTGAAGAGAAGCAGCTTACAGTAAGAGATGGTAATGGTGGTAGTGGCGTCTTTTATAATCGTTCATTCATACTTCCCGTCACCCAAGGTCGACTTGAGTGGTACTGCTCCCGAAACTATTATTATAAACACCGGGCTACACCCCCTGACCGCATCGCGGTCCGACCCCCCCGAGCTCTTCGCGCCTCAAGCGCTACTCGTCACTCTTATAATTCTATGTGATAAAAAAGGATTTACTGTTTGACTGAGTAATTTTTTAGAGTGCTGAATTTTTCTTAAATTTCGTGTTGGTAGTAAAAGAGGTTAAAGATTTTTAGGGATAGGAATTCGAGTTACTCATCAGAGTTTTTTCTCAATAGTCAATTTGACCTACGAGTAATCGAAATAGACTCTTTGTGTGAAAGTTCCAGCTAGTTTTCTTGGAGAATTCTCATATAAAAAGAGTGGTGAATACCAACGTCGCATTGTCGCATTGGAAGGAATGTATTTTCTCAGTCCCTTTAATGATTTCTGCGCTAAATTCACCGCAAGCTGCACCAAAATCAACACCAATTGTGAGTTGGTTTGTGTTTTACTTCCTACATTAACCAAAAGTAACACAAGAACACGAGTGTGTTTCTCAGTGTATATCATTATTACCGTGACTTATTTCCAGTACGCGTACCTTGTGATATTTTGATGAAGGGACAATAATGGAACATACCTTGCGTTGATTTTAATGCTTACCCTATCTAGTGGTCCAATGATTTGAATGTATAAATAACAATATTATGCACTCCCAAATTCACCGCAGATCGGAAAATATTAAGGTGTCGGCTGCGAAACCCCCGATAATCGATCCTTTTTCACGCGTTTAAACGGTGTACGATTTCGCTAGTATTTATTGCATATCGACGGTGAAACTACCAAACCACGTATCTCGGTTTGCGACGTCGCAGACTTCCTGTCATACTTTATTTTTTAAATGAAAAACTACTTAACATTCAGTCTTGAAAATTTCTGTGATTTTTCCTCTTTGTGCTGAGAAAATTCGGTGAAAATTTCAAGGAATGATATTGATTTGGTCTACTTCAAAGAAATAAAATGTAAGCGTAGATTTTTAAACACCGCAAACGAGATACGTGGTTTGGTAGTTTCACCGTCGATATGTACATGTACCTACGGTTACGCATCTTCACTTGACTTCACTTGTCCTCTTGTTCTCTTTGCCTACATACACGCTCCTCTGATCTCTTAGCTATTTGTCGTTATTCTCATCCCTTTCCCCTTCCCCCCTTCCCCCTGTTCCCCATTTTCCCTACAGTTTTTGGTGACCCCGACGTGATGTCAAAAACCTTGCCCCTACAACGCCCTTTTGCCCTATGCCCAACAAACGGCAAAATTGCCCAATAGAGACGAGTTTGAGACGCTCAGCCCGAAAAAGCATCTCTCAACCTGTGCGAGAATTAGAGGGAATAATTTTCAGATGCAACAACGTCACTAACATCGACATACATGACGACTAACACGCGTCGTAAAGAGCTTCCTGGCGGAAAGCTGATACTCTCGCCGAGCGAGACTCGATTAAGGGGACGAATTTACCCCCGGATACGGCCATGGGAATCTGGAGAGTATTTTACGGAATCCTTTCCTTTGCATTCACATTGTAATCGAGCCAAGCGACAATAACTTCGCAGAAGTCTCCCCTGCGCCCCCCCTCCTCCCAGCGCCCCCTTCTTTGCTCCTCTTCGGGTGCCCTCGCCGATCTTTTAGTATTCGGCCCGTGTATTTCAACCGGCAGGAATTGTAAACACGTTCCTTTTATTATCTAATGAAACTTTCGCTTCGGCGTCCGTGGGGCTTTGTGCTGAGAACGTTGATTTCCTAGTTAATTCCATCACACTATTCCCGCAGCCTCCCGCTCTTGCAGTCCCGCCTGAATTTGAACCGAAGCCCTGGCTTCCAATTCGAAGGCCGCGCTAGCCCATTAACGCCAGTGCTGCGCTCTGGGGAGCGTCGTGCGAGCTGTGGACGCCCATTTATTCATGAGATCTCCATGTGCACGTTGCTCCATCCAAATGCCGGTTTTTCTCTCTCTTAGAACGAGCTCTGGAGAAAGGATCCAGTTATTGAATCCATCTTATTCACACCATACAAGATCTTAGGTCTTAGCCTCGCCACTTCTTGCGACGAGAGTTGTATCGCAAGTGGAGATGATATTACTCGCTTCTCGTACTAATGATCATTGGCGGATCTAGCAAATTGGCAACATTGTTTTTCTCCATTTAAACCTATGGAAATGTATCGATTCTTGGAGGAGTCAGGTGCCCTGACAAGAATAGATTATTTAACATAGGCTTAACCGGAAGGAGTCCGTTGCCAAATTGCCAAATTGCTGGACCCACCTCTTCTAATGATTGACCTTACTTCCGAGCCAAGTGTGATTATTTGTTTCGCCATTTATTACTTTTGCTTCAATCTGATCAGAGACCTGGTAATCAGGCACTTACCTAAGAGATAACCGGCCTTCAAAAACGCTTAGGTTTTGAAGGAACGCATGTAAAAAAAACATGGAACGAAAAATTAAAAATACGGTCACAAAAAGTGTTTTAAAAATCTCTCTCTGGCCGTGATGTTGATTTTACCAGTCAAAAGGCAATGTTGCCATCTGGCGCGGAATTGTTTTCCTTGCACCACCTCCATTTGCGTCCTCCGAGAGGAATGAGGGGAAATTGTGTCGAACGGGAGGTTTTGATCCATTTCATTCACGCTTGATAAATGACCCACGACGATCAGGGACGTGGCTGGAGGGAAGGGGGCCTTCAATGCCTTCATGCCTCTTTGACTACCGCTCCCGGGCCCCCGATGAAGTAGATTCAAAGTACACTGCGAATCAAGCGCCGGGCGCTAAAAATCGAAGGAGGGTATTGATTCAACACTTTCGGTTATTTCGGTGAATGTCAAGGTTGATGTTTGAGCCACTCTGCTCCAGTGGCTCACCGCTCGTGGCCCGCGGCGACCCCGCCTCCGCCACCGTGCGGGGCAGTGGCGATTATCGATATTTCCCCATTTGAAGCTATGGTAAAGGATCGATTATTAAGGTGCTCGTTGTGAACACCCTGTCTATCGATCCATGTTCATAGGTTTAAATGGCGGATCAATCGATAAATCGTAAAGTACGCCGCGCCGCACCATTGGTGCGGTGGTACATTGGAGAACAGCAAGTCCCAAACTTGGGTTTTAATAGGATTGACCCAGTCTTGTTCCATCGGAAAATGTCACGTAATGAGGCTTCTGTTTTTCATAAAAATTTTCAACCATCATCCAAAAAACCGATATCAATTTGTCGAGTCGGTAAGAGTTTACGAATTTTACTTTCTACAGTAAGAGCGGGCCAAAATTTACTTCGTGTAAGGTAAGACAGCCGCACGTTTTTTACGAGAGTAAGTAGATTTGGATAGAATGGTCAGATGGTTTCATGGAGGTCTTGAGGTCCCAAAGGGCAGTCAACCTTTGCCCTACAAAATATCCAGTGGCGTATCAACGGCCACCTTCCGCGAATTCTTCTATTTAGGGGGAGGGGGGGAGGGAGCAGGCGCTAAGAGGGTCCTCGGCCGCCATATACAGGGTGTCTCACGAAAAACGAGCCACCTTGAATATCTGCCGAACGCGTCGGAATTTCGAAAAACGGTAAAAGACGTGTTCGTTCATATTGAGGGGGACACCTTTTGGCGTATTTGACATTTTCTCAAACCGCGGGAGGGGCGCGGGGCGGGGGGTGCCCCACCCGTAAGTCGAACTTTTCAAATGGCACCCCTACTTTTTTATTTCAGAAATCAATTCTACGCAAAAAAACAAGCCACCCTGTCCAAACCGAATGTAAATCGGACAATTTTTCAGTGATTGACAGAGTTTTAAACATTTTTTTCACGCTCTTTTCAAAAATTTCCCACGTCCAATGGAATTGCTGTATCAAACCAAACTCTCCGCCAAAAAAATTCTTAAACATTGCACTTTCGATAAAAAAATAAAAAAAATCTGCTGCACTCGAAATCTGGAGCACGCGGAGCCCTTCTTT